>JBCFYV010009882.1:82769469-82819151 GCA_039000515.1 Timema cristinae
CCTTCATCACCAACCTTGCCTTGTACCTGTCATTCTGTCCATTTTCATCCTGCTTCATCTTGAAGACCCACTTACAGTTGATAGCTTGTTTACTGAATGGCAGCTTAGTAAGGGTCCAGGTCTCATTTTTCTTCAATGAGTACATCTCTTCCTCAACTGCAGCCATCCAATGTTGGGCATCATCTCTACTATGGATCTCCTCAAAGGTTTCTGGCAAGTTGTCAATAAATGACTCAGCACCAAGAGCCAGTGTGACATAGTCATTTAGGTACGCTGGTGCAGTGCGAGGTCTCCTGCTCCTATGCAGAGGTTCAAGTTCCTCGCCAGGTCCAGGAGTCTCTTCTTCGTCAGAAATTGTCTCTGGTTCTCCTCCTGAAGACAGCTCTTCCTGCAATTCCTCAGTAACAACTTCGCTGGTTATGAACGAATGTTCATCAAAAATTATATCATACCCGCATATGATCTTTCGTTCCTGTGGACACCACAGCCTGTACCCATTCGGGCAGTAACCAACAAAGTAGTACTTTTTCGAGCGGCTGTAAAGTTTACATTTAAGAACTTGATTAGTTAATCTAAGATGTGCTACACAGCCAAAAACCTTCAGTTTTAACATGTCAGACTTTTACACCATACCACAGTTCTACTGACCTTTGGTAGGTGATCTGTTTATTAGGTAGACTAGTCATAACAGCCTCCGTCCAGAGTGACTTATCAAGAGAAGAATGAAGGAGTAAACAGCGTGTTTTCTCCATGATGTGGCATCCATGTGATGTTCCATTCTTTCTGATACGCCATTCTGCTGACTGGTATGCCTAATCGTAAACTCTGACTGGATACCTTTCTTTTTTAAATAATCGAGTATTTCCTGTGACACAAATTCACCACCATTATCTGACCTAAAGCGACTTATCTTTATGTTAAAATGAGCTGTTGCCATAACTTCAAATTGTTTGAAGTATGTAAATGACTTTAAAGTAACTATAGTCATCAATCAGGGTAAGCAGATACATCTTTTGATCATATGATACGGGCTTATTGGGCCCTACAAGATCACTGGGTATGGTCTCCAAAGAGCGCTTAGCTCTAATGCGTGGCTTCGTGTGAGGAAGACGTGTTTGTTTAGCCTGTATGCAAGAGTCACATAAATCGGGGATCGATCCTTGATCAACCTTGATTCCATCTACAATCTTAATTAAGTGAACTAAATCGGTTTTGCCAAGCTTCTTGTGCCACAAATCAGATTATGCTATAATAGAACTAGCAACACCAGCTTATGCTTTTTCACGAGGCGAAAGGACATTGTATACACTTTACCAGATCGAGTGGCAGCAGCCACAAAAATATTGCTATTCAGAATGGTAGCGTTCTCCTTTTCAAACACAACTTTAAGACCATTAGTGTCCATTTTACTAAATGAGAGTAAATTAAATTGTAATCCTGGGACAATAAATATGTTGTAAAGTTTGATAATGTTTTGATTACTTTTGTGAGTCACTGATGTGTGTATATCTTCGATCTCTTCAACACACAACATCGATCCTGATTTGGCAATTTTTATTTCGATAGACTTAGATAGGCGTCTCTTATTTGAGACCAAACTAATATTTTTTATCACTGATCATATGTTCAGTGGCGCCAGAGTCAAGCAACCACACAGATCCATCACAACAAGCCACTGACGTTAACACAGTCAAACATTTTAGAAAACATTCTAAAAATAATCTTTCGTAAGGTGTTTAGAGCATGTTATAATAACAAAGACTACAATAAGAATTGAAATGAATATTAATGCAATTAATTCCTTACCCTCAGATGATAAAAACCTCATCAAGAACATGGTCGCCAACCAGATACATAAGATCATTACTAACCACAAGCAAGACATGAAGAATTTAAATCGCCCTATTTCAACCCTCAAACAAAAACTTAATTCAAATGAAATAATCAATGTTAAAGCCGATAAAGGTAACACCATAGTTCTCTTAAACAAGGAAGATTACATATCCAAAACCCTCGATTTTATTCATAGTAACAACATTATCGAAATTAAGGATGACCCTACCAACAAATATCAGAAGAATTTAAAAAATATCTTGAAGGTATCCCCTTTAATCATTCAACCATCTGACTCTTTTAAACTTATTAATATGAATCCCAATGCCCCAATCTTCACTTCACTACCTAAAATTCACAAACCCAACATCCCGATCAGACCACTCGTTAATTACCAAAATGCACCTGCATACAAACTTGCTAAAAAAACTATCTAAAATATTATCTACAAATCTTGAACTTCCCAATTTATTTAATATAAAAAGTTATATCCATCTTACTGCAAAAACTTAAATCCATTCCATTCAACCTAAACTCTAAATTCATGTCCCTGGACATATCCAACCTTTACACCAACGTACCTATCTCTGAAACAATATAATTAAGGAAACCTTAATTGAAAAAAACTTCAATAAACAGTATATCGACCAAATCTCCAAGCTTTTACAAACAGTCACTGAACAAAACTACTTCCAATTTAACAATAAATATTACTTGCAAAAAGATGGACTAGCAATGGGTTCCCCAATTTCCTGTATAATGTCAGAAATATTTTTACATAAATATGACCCTATAATCTTCAATAGCTTAAATAATTCACTCAGCATACAATTCTTTTGCAGATATGTTGATGACATCCTCATTGTTTTCGATAATGAATACGACATCCCCGCAATTACCAACATCATCAACAACATCCACCCCAAACTTTCCTTTACTATCGAAAAAGAGAATAATAGCAGTATTAATTATTTAGATCTCCATATCACAAAAAGCTGTCATAACAAACTTATATACAAAATCTTCAGAAAAACTCACTCACACGGATGCAATAATACCTCACAATTCAACCCACCCCATCTCTCATAAACTTGATGCATTCAACAGTTTAATTCATCGCTTACTTCACATCCCTCTTAATAAAACTAATTACAAAATTGAACTCAACATCATCAAACAAATTGCTACCAACAATGGATATTCCCATTCAACTATCTACAAGATTTTACAGAACCAAAAAAAGAAACTCCGTTCTGATAACTTCTTCACTACCCTCACCAATAATAATGTAAACCCCACTGAAAAGAAGAAATGGCTCAAATTCAATTACATCGGTCTGGAAACACATGACATCGCATCACCAATATCATCAAAAAATACAATCCTAATATTGCTTTTACAACCAATAATAATATCAAGAAAAACCTCAACAATAGTATTCTTAACAGAAGTGACATCTATAAGAAGAACGGAATCTATCAACTCACTTGCGAATGCAACAGCATTTACATTGGTCAAACCGGTGGTAAAAACTTCAGGACACGTTACAAAGAACATATTTCTGATTTCAAATACAATAGAAACAAATCAAAGTTTGCCGAACATCTTAAATATTCTAACCACCAACCAAGACCCATTGAACAATGTCTCAAACCCCTTTATTTCGCTCACAAAGGACTCATGTTAAACACCGCTGAGAATTTTTTCATTCATGCAGCTACTCTTCAGAAAAAACCCATTCTTAATGAACAACTCCAATCATCCAACCAAATCTTAGTTAATACATTAAAACGTCTACCTAAGCATATTAAAGTATCTAACCCGTCATCCTGCTCTACCCTCCATCGTAGCTAAATGGCCCGTTCGAGCCGGAGCCGAGAAGATGTAGACCACTTTCTCTTCCTTAATCCCATCCATTTTTCCGGTTATTTTACTCTCTCACATCCATTTTTCAAACATTATCCCACACTCCATCATTCAACTATTTTTCTAATCAGGTTGGCTGTACTGATTTTTTAACTTTCTTTTTTATCATCGCCCCTCTCCACTGACTTCAGTCCGCTTCCTAAGTTCGATCTCATCGTGTCCTACCACCCTTCGGAGTAAGTTTTTCTTTTTCTTTCTTTTTCAATTTTAGTCCAATTTACTTCATAATTTTTTTTTTTCTCACGTCCCTACTTAACATTGCTTTTATATATTTTATAGCAAGTCTTTCAATTTTAATTTCAGCTCCATGATTATGGTGCGTCCAATTGTTAGCACCGAAACATGTCGGTAAAATAGAACTTCTGTAGACATCATCAGTACAGGAATATCAATAACAAAGGAGTAAGGGAAGTCAATCCCAACAACAAGACTGATAATTTTTACATTTATTTATATTCATTTCATGTTATTAATGTTTTTATGAACTTAGATTTAGATATTTTAAATTAAATGAGTTTAAAGTTTCTAATTCTATTAAACTAATTTTAAGTGTATTTTAATTAGTCAACACTTATATGTATTTCCTATTAACTATATTTATTTATACTTTTAATCTGACCTGCATTTCATTTAAATATGCCAACTATGTTTGTACACAGTATTTTTAGTCCACTTTCTATCCCATATCATTGTTTACTTTAGTATATTGCTTAATCTCTTGTATTAAACTGATTACACATTTACATCATTTTCGTCTATTCAACTTTTAATATTCATTTCAATTCTTATTGTAGTCTTTGTTATTATAACAGTCAAACTAAATTCATCATCACTAGCTTTAGCTACGTTTACTTTACATATTGAATTATTGTGCTGCCTCTTGCCTTTCAATTTTGGACAGTCCGAACGAAAATGACCAGCTTTATGACAAAAAAAAAACCTTATTACTAGTAACTTGCTTTGAAATTCTTTGTTTAAAATTAGGACAACATTCCAGCTGCAAAGATTTCAATTTTCTAGCCTTCCAATAAGTAACGCTAGAGAATGATTGGCTGCATCCATCAATTCCTTCTGCTTGGCATTTGCTCTGCTCATCAAGTAGGCGCGTTTTTACAAATGCCAGGTTGAGATTATCAGCAGATAGTGTCTCTATGGCAGTGACAATTACTTGATATTCAGATGGCATAGTCAAGAGAAGATGGCAGACAACATCTAATTCTTCAAGGTTAGCTCCTGACTATTTCAATTCCCGAATAGTACGATCAAACTTAATAAAATTCAATTCAAGGGTCTCTAAAGAGGGACCAAATTTCATCATCAACAAGGTTTTGCACAGTAAAAGCTGATTTGCGAGCGTGTTATGAAGCACTTGCCATATATCATAAGCGGTGTTCTTATCCTTCACACAATCCAAGTGGCTGTCCGATATTCGTTGTATAATCTGTGACTTACACTTGCAATCGGCTGTCCAGCTCTTTTTCTTTTTACACCTTAATTTCATTCACAAAATTCTGATAGTCACCTTGAATAAAGGGCAACAGATCGATTAAATCAGGAGAGTTTCTATCCGAAACTTCCACTTGTCGAAATTATTGCTGTCGAAAAGCGGAATTCTGTACGTTTTGTCTTCTTCTAAAATCATTGATGGTGATTGGCAACGGCGTCACAAACAAGTAAACATTTAGAGTTCACACGTATTACTGTGCACACTTGACTTATTGTTTTACCCGTCCTAAAATCCACAATCACAAGCCTGGGCCCATAGCATGTCAGAGTACACAAGTTTATAGAAATAATTAACCGGTTTTAGACTTAACAATACATGCTATAACTAAGAACATGACTCAACTGTTACACAAGTTCATAGGAATAGACACAGATTAGCTAAAAAAAAAAAGAAGACATTTAATGGTGGTGCCAACCTAAACTGAATATCCCTGTATAGAATTGCATATTTTAACGACGACACGTTTCAGTGATTTTTCACCATCTTCAAGTCTGAGGAAAACTAATGTTATTTCAAATGTGTCACAATAGCAACAATATCCATATTACCAATTGTTTAATTTTATTTCTTCATATTGGTAACTTTATAAATATTGTTGATCATCTCACTAGATCAAATTTTCACAAACTTTCCAATAGTATGACGTAAAATCAATCATCTTTAATACAAATATGGTGTTTATAATCATGTTAATTTAAATGATTATCTATTTAATATCTCGTATATCACATTATAGTTTCTTTTAACTATTTCCATTTCTAATGTTTAATTTTTTAAATTCACAATTTTATAACATATTTTTATACAATAATTTGAAATGACATTAGTACTCCTCATGTAACCTTGTTACAACATGACACAGAAGTTGTTGTACCACTCACCTAGCCAGCCCCAGTTGACTCGTTCCGACTCGTCTACAATAAACTCGAGATGTTCTCCACTACAAAATCCACATTCAACTGAGCCAGAGTTCGAGGCTCACTGCTGGCCGTGTTGGGAGAGCCACCCCTTCCGTTCATACAAGTGAACAAACAGACAAGCGAACGTCGATGAGCGTGCGCTGCCAGGCACATTCTAAAACTTCTATGGACTATATTTGTGCTTGTGATCGATGCTTGTGGGCTATCGAGATTGTTCTGGTAACTCCCCCTTCCTACCCTTATCTCTCCAACCACTGAGAACATGTGATTACCGTAGGGTATAAAATGGTCAGTCCAGAGTAGAGGTACACATTACACTCTGGGCTTATGAGGTAAATAGTCTAACTATTATGTAGGCTCGTCACTCTTTCTAAATTCACTTTGGTTTTAAAACATCTATCTTTCAAAATTCAATGTCTCGGACTTATTATTTTATATATATATATATATGAATAATATTTATTGCTATGATCAGATATTTTGGTCCTTGCCCATAAGGTTATGTTAACTTGGGGAGAACCTTTTGTCTCCATTAATATTTTTTTGTACCTTTAATTTCCGCATCATGGAAAGTTTTGTGATTTGTTATAACTAACCTGGGAAAGCTACGTTATGTTTCGCCACCAGGACCTATTTAGAAGGGTAGAAATAGTTTATATTTACCGCCTTGTTTTTTTTTCGGGTTGGTTAAATGTGGGGCCGCGACCCGGCAGATAGAATAATTCTTGTGTGGACACTTTGTTGGTTGTTATAGTTAGGATAGTTTATTGTTGTCTCTTCGCTTATATCTATATTTATATGGTTATTTAATGTGGGTCCGCGGGCCACCCAGTGCATATATCCACGGAGGGCGCTCCATTTGTTGTTAAAACATTAGGTATTCTTATTTAGACCTTTGAACTTTATATTTTGTCAGGTATTATATTAATGCCTCTATCGTTGTTTAGGTTAGGTACTTGAGCTCTTAACTCACCTAAAGTTTTGGATTTTGGGCATGTGCTGGCTCTCTGCCTATAATTATGAAAGATATTTATTATAGTGAAATAGGAGACCAATTTATAAGAGTTATATTGCCATTCTGGGATGTCTAAGAATATGGGGCCGTCTGTTGTTTATTATTTTGGTGCCCATCTGGCCTTAGCGGTAACCCTTGTAAGTTGTTGCCCATCTGGCTTATCTCCTTGCTTAACGCTTAACTCTTATGTGCCTCTCCCTCATTGAGCTGTATCATGTTAGTTACGAAATAAATTTATAACTCTCTTGTGCTTACCTCTGTGTGTTATTTGTGTGGGATAATGATGGGGGTAGGTCACACTCATACTCTAAGATGGTGAAAATTCACTGAAACATTTCGTCATCATAGAATAATAGTAGTAAATAAAATAAGGAGAAGGGAATAAAAAAGAAGGTACAACCTTAGTATCAATTATTATTTATTTTTTTGAAATAATGAGAAAAACAAATTGAGCACAAAAGTAAGAATTACACTCAGCACATCGAAAAAAAAAATGTAATAAAACATATTACAAGAATGGAAAATATTTTCCTTTTATTGTTCGATTTTTCAGCAATCAAATACATCAATAGTTCAACCAATTTAAATTATTCAAATCTTATAAGTATCAGTGAAATCTTTATTTACGATTAAACAACTAATGGGGCAAAAAGCTCAATCTTTCAAAATGACATTGTAATGAGCCTATTTTTCCAATATATTCATATTTTCAATCGTTTTCAGATTCAAATACCAATATGTGATGAATTATTTAAATTATCAATCAAGGTTTTATTTTAGATTGAACTCAATAATGCAGAGAGCAGATTGGTAACAAATGTGTAGCCTTATAACCCTATATTTTCATGAATGCTCTAATTACATTACATCATCTCATACTGCTTCAGCAGTTCATTTAAACATATAATAAGCAAGAAAGTAACGCTTTACAATTAAGTATATATGAAAGGCGAAGCTTGGAGATGAATGATTAATTATGGACATGAGCCTTATCTCGATTATAAGCGAATACATTTAAAAATTACATCTGGACACAAGAATCAAACCCGGGCTCAATTCCCGTGTCGCAGGTGTCAGTTTCAGTTTTCTCGATCAATGGAAATAGCTAAAGTATCCGAATGTAAGCATTGGGCTTGTCTCGCAAGTATTTGTGTTTTAACAAATTCATACTTATTAGCACTAAAAATAGTCTGGCTCGGCCTTTTGACTGGATAGGCATATATTTTGTGTTGTATTGGAAATGTAAACAATTAAATATCCAATAGTACTGTTGATAGTCAAAAGCAAGCACACAATAGACAATGTAAAATTGATTTTAATACAAGCTATTACCTACAGCCATTTAAATTTTTTTTATAGCATTGCAAGACTACCCATTTGGATTGTAAGCAACTAAACATATATATACTATTTAGTAGGCTGCTGATTTATATGCACTAAAATCTGGTAAAATATTCATGCAAATATGAAGTTAAAACTGGTATTTTCTTGCATAATCACTGCATGGTATATTAATTACTGTAAATAATTTACATAATTTTGTTGGCCACATTAATTTAGCAGGTAATGATGCACTTATTCACATTGCAATGAGAGCTGTGTGAAATGTAACCCTGGAAAAGGTCGATCCTAGCCGTCCCACGAGTAAATACATGTAACATCTTTATGAAGCAAGAACACCAATATAACTTTTTGTAACAAACTTGGCAAAATATTATTTTACCATCAGTCATGAGCATAGGGTCCTATTGAATGCACTGTTTAATCACTACACTTTTCACAGTTTTGTCTTGTGGCATATTTGAGTATGTAATTCACAACTCAATGAAATAAATACAATTAAAAGTTTTAAAATAACTTATGAAACAACAAAAGTATTGTCTTACATAGAGAAAAAACTCATATTTAAAAAAAACTAATATATAAACACTTGCAAAGAAAAGGTAACAAAAACCATACCCGCTAATGAACTTAATAGGCCGTCTTCTTGTTTGCAATGCTCTACAATCAAGAGGAGGTGAAATGTATGATGTGGCCTCAGGAAGGGGAGAACGTATGCCATAGCTTTGGGAAGGGAGGTGGAGGACGTATGATGTAGCGGGGGGAAGACATATAACATGGATTCGGGAAGAGAGAGGAGGAGGAGGGCTTATGACATGGCTTCGGGAAGGAAGGGGAAACGTGTGACGTGGCCTGCATGACTAAATGTTTCCTTAAAATTGAAGAAATGTTATTTTAAATAGTCAAAAATTATTCATATTTGCATATTTGCCCAAAATATGCACTGACATAAAGTGTGCAACAATATGCACGCTAAAACTGGGTAGGTTTGTTAGCTGTCACGTAAAATAGAGGAAGGCTGGATTTAGAGGAAGTGTACCAGGAGGAAATAACTTCAGTATACTTGAATGGGATTAGGTCTTTAGCAGAGTGAGTTACAGTATTGTGCTTGCAGGAGAAGCCCATGCAATCGCTGAAACCCTAATTAAAACTTATGTGGTTGAAATGGCAGCTTGTATACTTGATGAGAAAACAAAAAAGAAACCTGAAATAATTCAGTTACTTAATAATACTGTTAAACATTGCATTCAAGATCTGTCGACAGATATAGAAAACATATTGGTGTAGCGACTTAAACGTAGCTTTGCTTTTTCGTTGTAACTTTAAAATCAATAGAAGTGTCAGGGCTAGCAGTATTACAGTAATTCAATAATTTTATTAAATATCAAATTAATGTTTAGTAATGAACCTTATTATAATAATGATTATTATTATAACTATATGTGTTGTTATAATACCTTTACCTTACTGGTCCTCAGCTAAACATACTGAGACCCAGGTGAGCTGTGGGGTTCCTAAAGCTGGGACCCACTGATCCAGATCGCTTCACCTAACCAGGATTTAAACAAGTATTTTCTTAGAGATGGTTTGAATTTATCAAGCTTTAAAGCCTGAATGGTAAAAATGTAATTCCCAATCAAGTCCCATTATGCTAAATAATGTAATAATAATATTTAGCACCGCGTCTTACTACCCGTTTGGGTTATACGCTTTAAGTACTAATTACGTTAATGGATTTAGGAATTGGGAAGGTTGAATTAGAGGACGTGAACCCGCATTTGCGTTGAGAGTGGAAAACCGTTTAGGAAAAAGCACACCCAGTTCACCTGACCGAGATTCAAACCTTGATCTCCCTGTCCTCAACAGTCAATCTAAACACGACAAGCGCGCTAGCCAACTACTCCACTGAGGTGGGTGCTAAATATTGTAAATTTTACACATTTTCGAACACTTTGCGAGATTGAGGATTAGTAAACTGTGATAGCAGAACATTTTCATGACAATAGTTGTTTGGGCCCTCGTTGGTAATGTCTAATGGCTAACATCATACTTGCAGACTATTTTATACACCCATTGTCCTAATGTGTTGTAAGACCTTCATTGCTAGTCAAACTTGTGCCATAAAGATATTGGAGATTTTAAAAATAAACCTACCAAACTCTTTAAAGGAGCAGTTTACATTGTGTATTTTACAATAACTTTAAGTAATATCTGTGAAATAAATTTAAGCCCAGTATTTTCATCAAACTTTGTGACAGTTTAATTATTTTATTTATTGTATTGAGTAGTTAAAGTAGGTAACTTATAAAAAGAATTAATGTGCAATCTTGAATTCTTCATGCCCAAATATACCCAAAGATGATACATATATTTGTAAAATGAATGTTTTAAGAAAAAAAATGCTTGTTTGAGTATAGTAAATGCCTCATCTACCTTCATAATCATTTTAAAGTGACCTATGATTCTATTATTATATATAAAGGTACTGCCATTAATGCTAAGTTTGAACCCAATTGTCCACAAAAAGCTATCCCTCCAAAAACTTTATACATATTTTCCACAGTGGAATTTGTAAAATCTTTAAGTTACTTTTATAGGGATTATTGCGGTGGGTAAGAATATCTTATATTTTAGTTCAAATAATTGGTTGCTTCTCAAAGGGAAAATAAATTATTTACTAAAAAGGTTTATTTGTATTCACAAACTTCATATGATTTTTATTTTATCAATTATAACATTTATAAATGATTGTGAAGCTACTAAAAACCAAATTAGCTTATATATTAAAAAGAATTGTTTTAGTTGAAATTTAATTTTGTCAGCCATAAAAAGTTGAATTTTTCAGTGTCTTGAGTTTTTGAATCAATCTTAACACAAATAGTTACTAACATGAACACTCTTGAAACAACATTGTGCATTGAACACATTTCAGTTGAGTTACTGTGCAACGTTTCATATATTTATACACATTCAAGAGATTGAGACATTTTTCAATTTAACTAAATTTTTATACATATTGGAATTTGGATTAAGGATATGGTATTAGCTGGCCTTACAAATCTTTATGGTCTTAAAATATTGTTTATAGTGTGAGTATTTATGTTAGTCAGGTAAATAACACATTAAGTGTGATAGCAAGAGCCATGCATAGTATTTTGTACCATTGGGCCCTTATATATGGAGGTTGATTATCATTATTTGTGTTCTAGAGGGATGGTTATAGCATGTAGTGAAGTTTTAACTTTATTTGTGGTTGGTGTAATATTTATGCAGTCATTTTATGAGAGGATTATGAAAAATCATATTAGTATTATGGGGATTTGGAATCAAACCACAACATACTGTTATTTTATTACTAGGCAGCATCAGGGCACTAAAATATAATAATAATAATAATAATAATAATAATAAATAATAATAATAATGGCTAAACAATATAAGAAATTATGAGCATATAAAACATAATCATTTTATAAAAACTATGGCAAATGTACATCATAGAGTGGTTACTGAATGCATATTATCTTATTATTCAGATGCTCTAATGTGCACTCCATTTACCCTGAAAGGTAGTAGTCTTACCTTCATGGATTAAACTATGGCCTTATCTTAAAGTTATACCATAGTGGAATAATGCAAGGTAAGCTTGCTACCTTACAGGATAAATGTTTAATAAACTTAAAAGAAGGACAAGTATAGATCATAAGTAATGTTTAGAATTTTAGTTTATAATTTTTCCCCATATTTATCCATAAGAGTTAATGCAGAGTGTAGAATGTCACTATGGTTAGTTGATGTGTGTGTGACAAGATTTCCTTTAGTTTTAAAGCACAAATCACAGGTGCTGCAAATAAACAAACCATTTTCTGAGTGAACACGAGCATGAGTATTCAAGGCAGATACCTGTTTAAAAGTTTGTTTACATACAGAGCATGTGTGTAACTTTTCCTTTTTATGAATTTGATGGTGCTGAAGCTTGGCTTTCTTGTCAATGAATGAGCGGGCACAGTAGTCACAAGGGTATGGTTTTTCTCCTGTGTAGACGCGCAAATGGCGTTCCAAGGCTGATTTGAAGAAGAAAGACTTTTTGCATTTTGCACAGCGAAATGGCTTTTTATCTGTATGTGATCGCTGATGAGCTGCCAAACCAGTCTTATTGGAAAAATGTCGTGGACATTGGTCACAATTGTAATGTTTAGTTTCTCTATGTTGGCGACGACAATGGACCTATAAAAAAAAGTTTAATAAATTCCAAGTTTTAGTTACCTTCAGTCAATGTTGGCTATTCCATGCTTATTTCTAAATACTCTAGAGATAAAATTTCTATGGTGATATGAGTATAGTCATGAAGTCACATTCAAGTGTGCACCTACCCGTTTCCCTCTTTGTACTGTTATGTTGGCTTACCTGTTAGCTGTAGGCCTGTGGAGGAATGACATTTTGACTATGGGAAATTTTCATGCAGGAAATATCAATTTCGTGTGGAAACAGAAACGGATAATATTTTAAAATAATTTTACACTTAAGGTTTATTTTTATTCTTCAAATGTATGGTTTTAGTCTAAACTTAGCCATGCCAATCATTCCAATAAAATATGATAATTTGATGAGAAAAATACAAGCTTAGGGCAATCTGATAATAACTAGAGTTTGGAAAAATGATCTGATCAGGTTGCAATTTAGAGAGCTGAACAATAAATTTAAATATGTAATCTTGTAGAATTTTTTAAAGGAAAAAAAAATCTCACACCTTCATATTGATTGATTTTTAAATTGTAAGTTTTCCATTTTAAAACTAAATAATATTCTAACAGGTATTGAATCAGGTTTTGATGTGAGGTAAAATAAAAAACCTAGGTCTGGTCTAATCTAATGCAACTTAATAATTTTGTGTATTTTTAACTGAGCATTTGTGGTATTAATATAAATAAATTCTAAATATTGATTTAAAGATTAATTAAAAAAGTTTTTTAATAAAAGATTCATGGCATGAATTTTAATAACTACTTACACATTTAAACATCAAGGCATTCAAGCTAAACTAAAATGAGCCATTGTGTCTGGTTACCTCTTATGTTTAAGTTACTAAAACTCTCACAAAAGCACTGTTGGACTACTAGTTTACCCGATTATTTTTTATCCAAGATATAAAAGCAAATAGATGCCATTACAAATAATAACATTAATATAAAAGATGCGTCTTGTTGCAAAATAAGTGTGGTGAAGATATATTTTGTGCATGATTTGATATATAAAAGCCACTTTTTCCATTATTTTTTGTAACACAGGCTTTCACTCCATAAATATACTTATAGATAAATATTACCATCAACAAACCTAATGGGATTATTATTTAACTGCACTCAATTGTGTTGAATAGGTCTTCATGAACTGTTTTCAGCCTGTGACCGGGTCCATTTAGTAAAATGCCTCTATCACCCTCTGTCCTTCCACCATTCTTCCACTCTCCTCTCACTTGCACACTTATATCTATCCGTCCCTAACGTCTCTTCCTTACATACTTCATATCCATTAATCTTCTTGTAATTCTCTCCCCTTTCATCCTCATTATGTGTCCATACTGTCTCATCCTTGTGTATGTTGACTTGGTAAATAGTTGTAAAATAAAAGCAGCTGAAATATTGGGTATCTTGTCTAATTAAAGGAAGATAAGGTTATTTCCCTTCAGTAAATTAATATTGTTAATGAGCATTACGTACAAACCTCACATTGATAAAAGTCCTTAAATGTAACCTTTTGGTATTCATTCTCCCCCCTCCCCCCCCCCCCCCCCCCCCCAAAAAAAAGGGAAATAAATGTTCTCACTCAAGTTTTGGAAACATCCAATTTCCCAAATTTGTTCCCAAAGTTTGAGATACCGAACAGGCCTAATTGTGTTAAGTGATTTTGTAAAAGAACTGTTAATTTTGAAAGTTGGCCTGACTTGAATGATACCTTGTGGCAAGAGATTTCTTGTGAATAAAGCAGAATAAAGTTGGCCACACATGGAGATATTTTATTTTATGCTTTCCTTTTGTAACTACTTGCCTTAAAATTATTAACGTCTTCACCTCCTACTTGATAGATGTCGCCAAGCTGATTTTACATTTGCATAATTACTTTAGACTTAGAAGAAACAGTCTCAAAATCTTTCAAACAGATGGTGTAAAGTTGTGATTTTGAAACATGTTTAGACCAAGCTCTTAGGGATAAGTTATTATTAATATTATTATTAGCACCGCGTCTTACTACCCATTCGGGTTATACGCACTTACACTAATGTGTAATGGTAGGGTGATTGTGAGATGAAATGGAGGACCTACAGTTTAACGTGGAATCCGAACCACGGTGGAGGCCTGGCATTCCCCACATTCACAAGATGTCTTGTCAGAGGTGAAGGAAGGGTTTGGTAATCAGATAAATCTGTGCCGGGACCGAGGATTGAACCAAGAAAGATTTAATTTTGTAAAAGCTAATGGAATCTGTTATAATTGTCTTGGTCACTCTCACACACTGAACAATTGTGAATCATCACGTTCATGTAAAAAAGTAATAAAAGACATCACACTTCACTACATTTGGACCCAGACCCGTCTAAGGTTGCTCAAGGTCACTCTACTCGTTCACCGCACAACACCCAGAGTTTTGCACGTCAACAAGCATCAGCCAACGTATCAACCACAAATACTCCGTTTGTTGGTTTGTCACACGTACATAACACCAAGCTTTTAGCAACAACTCTTGTTAATCTCTCAACAGCTGATGGTGTCTCCCTTGTTGTTCGTGGAATATTGGATTCTGCTGCTCAAAGTACTTTCATCACTGAACAATGTGCTCAATTGCTACAGGCTAAACGCACTCGCGCCTCAAGATCAATCAATGGTATTTCCCAAGGTCTGGTAAATACTAAAGGCCTAACTTATCTTAATATTTCGTCTCTGAATGGAAATATAATATCCAGAGAGCATCCCATATTAATATTGGATAAGATAACTTAAGAACTTCCTCGTACAGCCCTTTCACCTGACATAAAAAGGAAGATGGCCTCGTTTTACCTAGCTGACCCCACACATTTGACACCCCCGGCACCCATAGATATCCTCTTAGGTGCAGACTTGTTTGGACAAATTATGACTGGTGAACAATATATTCTCGGAAAAGACTTGCCCATTGCCTTTGGTACTGTTTTTGGTGTCTTCCTTATGGGACCCACCCCCTGCTCTGCACCCAGTGTACCTCCAGCACATGTTAATGGTGTCACCACTCTGCTCTCTACCAATGATATCGACCTTCACTCCTCCTTGCAAAACTTCTGGAAACTTGAAGAACCTCCACATAGCGTGGGCCTCTCTAAAGAAGAATGATTATGTGAAGATCATTTTGTCTCTACGCACACTCAAAATGACACTGGTCGATATGTAGCACGACTCCCATTCAAGGAATCTCACCTTCCTCTCGCTGACTCTTCAAACAATGCAAGAAATAGATTTAATGTTTTAGAACAACGACTTGCTACTCAACCTCAATTCAGACAAATGTATGTAGACTTCATGGAGGATTATCTTACAGCTGGTCACATGAATGAATGCAAATCACCTCCAAATATTAACTCACCACACTACTTCTTGCCCCACCATGGAGTCATGAAATCAACATAGCCTCAATTCAGACAAATGTATGTAGACTTCATGGAGGATTATCTTACAGCTGGTTACATGACTGAATGCAAATCACCTCCAAATATTAACTCACCACACTACTTCTTGCCCCACCATGGAGTCATGAAATCAACCTCATCCACAACTAAGCTACGGATCGTTTTCGACGCCAACGCCCGCACCTCCAACTTAGTTTCCGTTAAATCAGGTTTTATTACCTGGGCCTAAACATCAAAATATTTGTGATGTGATCACTCACTTCCGTCCCATGCGATATTAGACAAATGTACCTACAGATCTTGATACACCCTGATGATCAAACGTACCAATTGATTTACTGGCATGACAGTCCCGCAGTCCCTCTTACTGTCTACCAACTTAGCACTGCCACTTATGGAATTACCTCGTCCCCATATCTTGCACTAAGAACTCTCCGCCAGTTAGTGAAGGATGAAGGACATAACTACCCGCGTACATCTAAAGTATTGCAAACACAAATTTGTGTAGATGATGCAGTTTGTGGAGAAGACACCATAGAAGATGCACTACTTCTCCAAGATGAACTTACCAAGCTGTTGAAATTAGGAGGCTTTGAATTATGAAAATGGTTGAGTAATAAGTCTCAACTTCTTGATTCAGTGCCACAGGACCATAAAGAAACCCCTCTCTATTTTCAGACACCAGAACAACCATTGTTCAGCATTCTCGGGCTCCAGTGGACACTTGACTCTGACTACTTTTCCTATCGCATGCGAGTGACAGGAGATGCTCACAAGCCTACAAAGTGTATTGTTCTTTCAATTGTGGCTCAAATCTATGACCCTTGTGGTTGGTTAACTCCTGTCGTGTTCTGGGCGAAGTCTTTCATCCATCTGTTATGAATATTAGGCCTACAGTGGGATGAACCCTTGCCTACTGACATTGCTAAAAACTGGGAAAGATTTTTGAATAATATTCTCATGTTAGAAGCCATTCGCATACCACGCTATTTCTATCTCACTTCTGCTACCAATATTCAACACCATGGGTTCTGTGATGCCAGTGAGGCAGAGTATGGGTGTTGCCTCTACCTCAGATGTCTTGACCCCGACAACAAAGTGACAGACAGTCTTCTCATCGCCAAATCACGTGTATCTCCCCTCAAAAGAATTTCCATACCTCGCTTGGAGCTCTGCGCCGCTCACTTACTTGCCAAACTTATGTACTATTGCACTGACCTCTTATCACCACATTGCAAAATTGACTCAAGAACTGCTTGGTTAGATTCTATCATTGTCCTCTCGTGGATTCATACACCACCATATCGGCTCAAAGTGTATGTGGCCAAATGTATCGCCCAAATCCAAGAATGGCTACCTCCTCACACTTGGATGCATATCGCTTCTCCCCACAACCCAGCGGACTGTGCCTCTCTAGGCTTATCCCCTATAGATATCAACGATTATCCTCTGTGGTGGTCTGGTCCTCCGTGGCTCTCTCTTCCACATGAACACTGGCCTCTTTCTCGTTTTACTCCTGTTGCCGAAGCGGCATTGCCCGATGTCAAACCCTCACCATTAAATGTTATCATTGTGAATCCTTCTACTGATTCGATTCAAACATTACTTCTCAAATACTCGTCATGGACGAAACTCGTCAAAATAATGGCTTTTGTACTTCGCTTCCTTAAACATTGCAGATCAAAAGATCGCCAAACAGGACCCCTCAGCCCTCAAGAGCTCAATGAAGCCATTCAACGCATCTGCCAAGTTATCCATCTAGAACCTTCACCGCCGACATGGAGCTCATTAATGCTAAGAAACCATTGAGCACCAAACTTCAACGCTTATCCCCATTCCTGGACAGCCAAGGAATACTGAGAGTAGGCGGACGACTCAGTCACTCAAATTTGGCTCATGAAGCTAAACACCCTATCGTGTTACCAAAATTTCATCACATTGTCAACCTGATTATTGATCACCATCACCTCAAACATCTCCATGATGGACCTCAATTGCTGCAGTCTATTTTGTCCCAACAATTCTGGATCTTCTCTGTTCGCAGCACAATTAGACTTCGAATTTTCAAATGTATTCGTTGCTTTCACCACAAATCAAAGCTCATAGCTCCCATGATGGGCGATCTACCTGAACCTCGAGTTACTCCCTCACGTCCATTTCTCAAATCTGGAATGGATTATGGAGGCCTATTCTTAGTGAAGTTACACACTCTCAGACGCCTCCAGCCTATTAAAGTCTATCTCTGCTTGTTTGTCTGCTTCTCAACTAAAGCAGTTCACCTCGAAGTCGTCACAGACCTTGCATCGGATGCATTCATTCCTGCCCTCACCCGCTTTGTCTCAAGAAGAGGGCTCTGTTCAGACCTATATTCGGACTGTGGGACAAACTTCATAGGTGCCTCTCACCTGTTGAAGAAAACTATCAACGATTATCTAGCTCAAGACCACACAACTACTTCAACAGTTTGCATCACAACATTCCATAAAATTTCATTTCCAGCCTCCAGCCGCACCCCATCAGGGAGGGCTTTGGGAATCTGCTATAAAAAGCGCAAAATACCACCTCTCAAGAGTAAATGGAGATCAGATATTGACCTTAGAAGAATTCATAACGTTGACGACTAAAGTGAAAGCTATGTTGAATTCTAGACTGCTAGTCCCTCTATCCACTGACCCATGCAAACTAAATGCCCTAACTCCGGGACACTTCTTGATCGGCTCTCCTCTTGTTGCCGTACCTGAAACAGATGTGTCTGACATACCGTGCAACCGATTGAAAAGGTGGAATTTAGTCACATCACTTTCTCAACACTTCTGGAAAAGATGGCATAAGGAGTATTTACACACTCTTCAGCAACGCTCAAAATGGACAACGCAAAAAGCTAATCTCCAAGCAGGAGATCTCGTCCTCATTCATGAACCCAACACACAATCTCTGTCTTGGACGCGAAACTTCGACCTCGCCTGGGTAAGATGACATTGTACGAGTTGTCCATCTATGCACCCAAACGGAACACTGTCTAGGCCTGTCGAGAAAGTGTTTCCTCTCCCACTCAACTAGGGTTGTATATTGTAATTATATCGTTCCTTTTTTTTGTTATCTCTTTTTTTTTGCTTTTTTGTCTCTTTAATTGTTGGATATTGTATTTTTGTTTCTTTCGCGATTGTTATATCTTTTGTTCTACTCATTCATTGAACTAGTAGTTCAAGGGGGGCGGTATGTTTAGTATTGTAGAGTATGACGTCACTCTGTCACCCTCGCTGTTGAACTCTGAGCCTGCCAGGTGTGGCGCTAGAGGGCAGGTCACACGGTCTTGTGAGTGGCAGCTCAGTTTAACACACTCTTACTTTTTTGTGAACACTCAGTTCCATAATTCAGTTAAGATTCGGATGGACACCTACTATATAAGAACGATAAAGTTGTGCCCGCTATTGGTTAAAAAATATGCATAGTAACAACATGCGGTTTTTTGCATTGCATTAAACTTGTAAATTTAAAATGAACTATATTAATAAAAAAAGTTACAAGTTAATATTTACTTTTTTACAATAAGACATAATTTCAATTAAATTTAAACTAAATAAAACATGAAATACAATAATATAGTTTTGAAGTTATCATATTATTGTAGAGAATAAGATAATGTTCTATCATACACAACAAATATTTACAATACAATAACGGGCACAAAATTTGATATTTTCAAATTAAATCATGTCTGAACTGTTGAAAAAGTTCAGTAGCTGCCTGGTAGAATGCTCTGTCCTCGGAAGCGCCTCTCCCCAACCCCTCTTTGGCATCAACTATCTTTTCATCTTTTTTTTTATTGTAAGCCATGCTACTCCCCCTTCCCTTCCAACATTTATTTCTCCTTCAGGTAAAACCCTGGTCTGGACACTAACCGTCTGTCACCTTGTTACTACTATTACCTCCAAACCTCAGTTTTTGAAAAGGTTCCTTTTGATGTATTTGCATGATATAATTATGTTAAAAGTTTATTTATAGAGTAGGCTTGATTCCGTTTACCTTATCAATAATTTGTGTAACAATCTACAGTGTTTCTTTGATTAGATACAAACTTTTTGTATAGAGATTATGTTTTTTAGCAAAGAAAAATATTCTAGGTGATACTCCCGCAATGGAAACATTATTATTATTATTATTAGCACCACGTCTTACTACCCATTCGGGTTATACGCACTTACGCTAATGTGTAATAGTAGGGTGATTGCGAGATGAAATGAAGGACCTACAGTTTAACGTGGAATCCGAACCACGGTGGAGGCCTGGCATTCCCCACATTCACAAAATATCTTGTCAGAGGTGAAGGAAGGGTTTGGTAATCAGATAAATCTGTGCCGGGACCGAGGATTGAACCCCGGCCGCCAGCACAAAAGTCTGACACCTTACCCCTAGACCAGCAATGGAAACAGAAAATCTGTGTTACTCAGCAGGAAACTAGCTAAAAAATATTAAAATACTTTGAGAAACACTACCAAAGGAAAAAGCTAATTGAAAAATAATACCTATTTTGTTACTATTTTGTTTAGTGTTGGTGTTTGTAACATATATATTACCTGCACCAGTGGTTGAGTAGAATAATATGCTAGTATAGCATTGCACTCTATCGCTGTTGTCAGTGAGGTCGAGGTTCGAATCTCGTCCGGGTGAATTAGAGGGGCTTATCACATGTGATTTATCAGTGGTTTTGCCATCCTCTCTATGTGCTAATGCAGGATCACTTCCTCTTAACTACCTTGGTAACCAACACGGAAGATATAAATAATAGTTTGTGGGTCATTTATAAAGGATATTGTATTTTAATTATAAATGTTTGACAAAAAAACAACAAAGACAACAAATCTAACAATATTATTTCCAATATGCCCCACACGTTCGGTTAATCGACTAAAATTATACAAACATTATTATATGGAATAGGTTAATTATATAAAATAGTATATAATAAATTAGTTTTAGGGTTATTTTGTCATTAAATCTAAATATATCCCCGGATATCATGTGAATTTCTTGGATGTGATTACGAATACAGATTGGGGGCGGAGGTGGATGTTATTTTCAACATTTGCGCCGGAGTTTACTGACATTACGGCTATAATGTTTGCTTGCATTTGCCAATTTATTTTAAGACATAGTCCCAGTAAGTATTTAGTAGCTCACATGATAATAAATGTGTGTAGGTTACTTTTGTTAACATTTTAAGCTATCGCTATAATGACACTAAATTTAACAAGTTATGTTTATTTAAGATTCGGATGGATACCTACTTTAATATAAGGTTGATTTTGTCTACTGTACCCCACGAAAAAAAAACCTAACAATAACATACTATTTTTCATTCATTTAACTTTTAAACGGAATATGAATGATTGCACTAAAAAAAATGCAATTTAATATCTACTTTAATACAAGATATATAATTTTATTTAAAAATAAATAAAACTTTAAATACAAAATGATAGTTCAAAATTAAGCATTTTGCTCTGACAAGTAAGAAGATTTTCTACATACAAGACAGTCAAATTATAATGCATTAGACTAGTAACTTGACACTATGGGGATGGAAGGGGCGAAAGAGGAGAGACTAGACGAAGAGACAAAGAATTTGTTGTTGTTGTTAAAAGCTTTATTTATGAAATGTCAAGATTTAATAAATTAAAATGTCCCACTAGTGGAAGCTGTGTACCAAATTCAACCTTTTAGATAGTGGGGAAGTAGGTTAAATAAGGACTCTGGTCCACGCAATCAAACAGCCATTTCCTGAATGCATAGACAATTTGGCCATAAAACAATTGCTATAACATTCTCTATCAGACATTATCCTTAGACTATGTCACTTAATTTTATATAATAGGCCTCTGTATATGACAACTTGTTTAATGTATTAGTGTATAAATGTACATGGTCCCAAAAGGAGAACAAAACAAGAATGCCAGTGAGTGTACGTCCCTACCCCTTACTCTCCTCTAAGATCTTCATGACCTTGATCGCTGGTGTGGGTGGAGGGGTCTACGTTCCTTCGTTGGAGGCAAGCCACTAAGAAGATTTTCATAAGAGGATATGACTTTCATGTTTAGTTTTTTCACCCTTCATTTAATTTATCATCCATTATTTCTCCTTCCCTCTCACCAAGCCATGCCCTCTCAATGAACTTGTATTTACTGTATTTTTTATTTTATTTCATATAATTAGTTTTGAGTTACTTTAATTATAGTGTTTTTACATAAAAGGCCTCTTCTGGGTCGACACATAGTTAAAAAATAATAATAATAATAGTTATTTTAAACATTCTATGGTAAGTTTTCTAACAATAAAGTATAGTTGAAATATGTTACTATAATGCCAACTATTGCTTCATTATTTAAACAACTTTTGCCAGGGTCTTTGGTACCTTCTATTCTTTCCTCCATCATTGCTCATTTAATCACAGGTTGAGAATTTACCAGTTGAGGAGTGAAGTAACAAACAAATTATGTTTTTACTATGGAATCTGAAGAAAAAATACGTTTGTTTAAAATAGTAATTTTTTTTTATAGTCTATAAACAATGTTTCAGTATGCTCATTTTAAATTTATCCAAGATGAATGCTATTTTTTTAAAGTTAGATTACTTAATCTAGTATTGAATAACAAACACTCTACCCGCCTCGGTGGCGTAGTTAGCTAACGCGCTAATCGTGTTGAGCTCGACCGCCAAGGACGGGGAGATTGAGGTTCGAATCTCGGTCGGGTGAACTGAGGGTGGGTTTTCCTAAATGGTTTTCCACTCTCCCTCCACGCAAATGTGGGTTCACTTCCTCTAATTCAACCTTCACAATTCACAATCCATTAGCGTAATTAGTACTTAAAGTGTATAAACCGAACGGATAGTAAGACGCGGTGCTAAATAATAGCCCTATTGTTTTGAACTATCGGTTTTATTTCATGTTTTTGAAACAGTTTGAATGAAAAGTAGCTAAAGTATTGTCAGATTATTGCTTATTCTTTTTACAAAATATATATTTGAAGTAGTCCATTTTACAATTTCAAAATTCCCCCCTCCTCCCTCTTTTAACATCTACAAATACTAAAAGTGATTATTTAACGTACAGTTTCAATTCTGAAATATGTTCGAGTATACGAATTTTAATTTGATACTGGCTAAACTAGGGATACACACGCAACTTCCTTTTTAAATTATTGTTATAACTATGATAATATCGTGAATTTAGCGTTAGTGCGTATAATCCGAATGGGTAGTAAGACATGGTGCTAATAATGATAATGATATACAGTGGGTAATATATAAACTAAATAAAAATGTCACCATTTATTGTAAATAGTGATTTCCTTGGGTAACTCAAAAAATTGTACTTAGGAATTGGAGCCCTTGTCCTTTGACTTGGAACGATATTCTAACAAAACACCGAGATGGCGGCTCGAAACTCCACACAACTCCTTAGAGCAGAGGTGGGCAAATTTTCTCCCCGAGGACCACATGGACATCTGTGAGGTCTCTAGCTGGCCGCATGTAACAAACGTCTAAATTAACTAAATAATGAAGTTTATTTTCATGCAAAATTGCATATATTACTCATATAACCATATAGCTTTGATACAAAGAAGTATCAAATAAAATCTAATGTTATAACAAATAAAACTAAATATGTTATGTACTCATGTTGATACTTAGACTACCAAATGTTGATTAATAACTACTCAAATTGCCATCGTTAATGTAATTTATGCAACTGTCCAAAATCCTGCACGAGTTTGTCGAAGTCAGGATTCAGCTTGTTCGTCCTAATTTGCAAAACACTTTGTAGATTTGAGTATGTTAAGAGAGACCTGTTCTTTGCTTTGTTAATGTTCACGCATGAGAAAGTCTGTTCACAAATATAGGTAGAAGCAAATAACACAAACATCTTTCTGGCAAACGTTTTCAAATTACCAAACTTTTCTCTACAAGTGATGCATACAATTCAGTTAGTTTCATATTCTTAAAAGTATCCTTCAAAGCATTGTCTGCTTGAAGATTGATTAATTCAAACTGGAGCTCATTTGATTTGCTCTTACACATGAAACATTATAATTGAGCTTGCTCACTTGTTCAAATGTCTAAAAACATGCACTGATTATCTATTTAATTTGACATTTTTGTTAGTACAATCACAACAATTTTACAATTGCGTGCGGCCCTCAAGCGGCCCGTGGGCCGTAGTTTATACACCGCTGCCTTAGAGAGCATCATCATGATAGCTTTTCTTTGGTTATGTAGTAAGCAACAAAATTGAAAGGATTAGGGGTGGTGGTGGCGGCCTGGAGTAATGACACTCCGAAAGGGGAAGGGAGAGTATTAGAGGGGAGAGAGGGGTTGGTGATATTACTGCCCTAGCTACAGCAGCGCAGCTCCGGTTAGGTGTTAGCACATGGTACTACTTGGAGTAGAGATTTGCCAAACCTCGAGATGTCCATCCAAATCTTAAGGTCAGTCGAATATGACCGTGCCGCCTCGCACCTCTAGCAAAACACTTATATCAGAGATAGTTGTTTGTGGATCGATCATTTTCGTAACTGTAACGTCAACCTGTAAGCTTGTTATGTTTAACAAAGATTTCAGTCACCAATTAATAAACCTTGAATAACATGGCATCAAACCTTGTTCTTTATTAACCAGTGATTATAACCAAAATAAGTATGCTTCCAGTAACCAAATGGTTAATATGTGTGATGAACAAAAGAACAAACAACAACGAGGCAAGAACAAGCTTTCAACAGAACAAGCAGGATATAGGAAAGGTTTCAGTATGAATATACCTACTGAGTCAGCTGTGCTCTATTTTGATTGTAATTAATTATACTTATTAGCAATAGGTGTCAGCACCACATTGACCCTTCTCTCTTAATGACTCTGGGTTTGCCTACCGCGCGATTTTTCTTAGTATAACGGTAAAAACAGTGTTCAAGCGTCTCTTAATCTCGGGATAAACAGCCATGAAATTTCTCGTGTGAAATAATAATTAAGTGATCAAGAATCAAGATTGGGGCGCCCCAGATATCATCCCATCACTCCAGGTACTCTGTCACCATTCGCAAAGGTAGGTTCATCGTAAATAAATTGTTTCTCTTTGTTATAATTAAAGCGTGTGCCAAAATCTTGCCTGTTAATAACGCACATAACAGGTATTAATGTACAACTTAAATAATAATATTAAATGGGTCCCAGAACAAATAACCTTTAATGTTAGTCCTGCTGTTTACTTTGTTAAACGGCAATATTAGAAAAATTAGCATAAGCAACATTAGAATCAGCAGACTAAATAGTTCAGAACATCCTCCCAAGATGACTGGGCTGTAGGGCAATCACGTGTACAGTCCGACTTCCATATATCGAAGTCAATGGTTCCATAAAAAAATTGGATATATAGAAATGTTGATGTATAGAAACGCTATTTCTTATACATTATATTGTTTAGTCTATCGTATTTATAAATATTTCTTAATAAATCCACTCATTATAAGTGAATATGAATCACATTATGTACAAATTATGTCCATAAAAATAATTAAAAACAAATAAGAAACAATTTGTTAAACATACTTTTAAAAAACATGTATTCAAATGGATTTACATTTATGTGAAAAACTTTCTAATGTCTTGCTGAACAGTAAATTATGTTTTAACCTCAATATCCTTTTTGCGCATTCCACTGTCAACAACTCAACCTTTTCCACCACACAAAGAGACTTTCTTTTTGATATCGCGAACATGCACTGTGGATTAGAGAGAGTGAAACAATAGTGAACATAAACCGTCAGAGATATTGAAACAAACTGAACCTGATTGATTTATTGAGGAGGAAGGCTACTTGAAGAAAGGAGTGAGAGGAGTGTTGAAACAATACCACCTCACTAGGCATCCCGTTGGTGTCACAATAACCTTGACCAATCAATTCCTTTTACCTCTCCATTATATTTTTTTCATACTTATTTTTACTATTCCATTGTCATTACAGAGAAAAAATCCCAATTCTTCTCGAAAAAATGTGATATATAGAAACACTTTTCCTATGTAATATGACAGAAATTCACCAAAAATTCGATACATAGAGAATTTTGATATACGGAAGTACCACTCACTGTATATTAATGTTAAGGTAACAGGTTCTAATATCCCTATCCTGTCAAAGACCTATTATGTGTCCATCACAGTCCACCAATCGCGCTGAGAAAACCAACCAGAATTCTACTACTCAGAAGATGCCTAGACTGAACAGTATGAAAAGGATTGTAATTCAGTTTGGAGGTTATTATATTTTGTGCAAGTGGTAGTTTAAATGTTCTTTTAATTGTTTTTACTAATAGTGGTATTTATTATTGTTCTGAATGAAACATATTTGGACAATTTATTCTAAAAGGGAAATATGTTATGTTGGCTTACCTGTTAAGTGATTTTGTAAAATAACTGTTAATTTGGAAAGTTGACCAGAATGGAATGCTACCTTATGTCAAGATATATCTTGTGAATAGAACAAAATAAAGTTGGGCATGCATGGAGATACTTGTTATTTTATTTAGTTTCCCCTGTGTGGACATGTATATACTTAACGTCTATCATTTGAAATAATCAACAGGTTTTGAACAAATATAATAGTCCAAATATTTGTGCTATTGGTATCCAAAGTACATAAATGTCAACTGTGTATTTGTGTGGTGCCTTAAACCAAACATTAAACAATTTGTAATATAACGACAATCTAGGCAAAAGTGTGTAGAATGTCAAGGAGGCAGGGCTGTGGAGTTGATAGGCTAAGCCTTGGACTCCGACACTTTTATTTTTCTGTCTGACTTCAGACTCCTACATCAATGGCAAATGTATATATTAATTAGTATGTAATATAGAATTTACTGTAGTAAAATAATGTTACTATAGTAAATGTATTACTGTAGTAAAATAATTTTACTATAGTAAATGTATTACTAATTAATATATATTCAAATTCTAAAATACTAAATACTAAAATGGTAACACAGGACATTTCATCACAACCACATGAATCATTAGGCTACTTAGGTCCATAGAACATAATTTTTTTACTACAAACAATTTCTGAAAAGAAAACCTTCTTACATTTCTATTAATATAAATAAGCATTTAACTAGGCACTTAATAAATTTAGAAAAAAAAGTTTTTAACTGAAAGAGGATTTAGGCCTACCTTGAAACTAAAGAATAATCAAACTTAAGACTAACAGAACCTAATTCATAAGCTGTCCTTTACTTACAGATACAAACATTTTATAATGATATTACCAAATTTTTTCCTGTGAATTTATACACTACTCTACTATGGTAAATGGCTAAGATAAATTTGGTTAATAATTACAAAAACCGAAAATTTCTTTGATCAAGATAACATGCACCAAATTAGGACTACACCACAAAATATATTTAATACACTGTTACTTAATGGTTTCTATAAATCTATGAAGAATTTGTTCTCAGAAAATAAAACCTCAGTTAGATCAACCTTCATGGATGCCCTTAAATCTTATCTGATTATTCTAAGAGCAGTGAACAACTTCTCAACAGTAACTTGGGTCGGTGGCAAAGCAGTAACCACCAAAGCAACATCTCTGACAATTTCAGGATATAAGGGAATGGCTTTTTGCACTGTTAGTTTTGATGAACGGTCAAATGTTTCCACTTATTTTAGTGCAAGTGAGAAATTTAGCTTAAATGTTCACACTTTGCTCTCAACGGGTTTGGAGGAATCTTTTTCGTGCAGGAATGCTTTGCACACTCCTTGTGGTCCAAATATTTTTCAAAATCTAATTCATCCTCAGTTGATCAGGCTGAAGACATCACATCAGCTTCTTCCTCCTGACATTTCTGCAAGCCATTCATCCTGACTGCTACCTCAAAAATAGCATATTTCCCTTTGGTCAATCGTTCACTATTCAGCATAATCATATGCAATGGCTCTACATAAATAGCTGCCAAAATATCTTTTTTTCCAGTAATAGTACCTCTCTTTGTTCCATTGAAGCAGCAATGCTATCTGCAATTAACCCCCTCTTTGGGACAGACAAAACATCAGGTTCCTCCACTCCTTCAAGAAAATACCTGGAGTTAAGTTGGAGTGGTAGTGAGCGTGAGTTTAGGTCAGTATTTTTGAAGTTTTTATAGAATAAACATTTTTTGGCCAAAATAAATCAAATATTTCTTCTATAGAAACATAGAGTTTAGTTTTCTGAACATGCTTGAACATGCTATCTCAACAGTTCTTGAATATCAAAGGTGTCCTGGAATTTAATGACAACTTTTTCTCTTTGTTTAAAAAGATTGTCAGCAAATGCCGCTATGCTCCTGACAGATATTCAAGAACTGTTGAGATTAGCATGTGCAGAAAACTAAACTATGATTCTATAGAAGAAATATTTGATTTATTTTGGCCAAAAAATGTTTATGCTATAAAAACTGCAAAATTAATGCACTAAACTCATGCTCACTAGCACCACACCTTAAGTCCTCAGCTTGTAATTTTTAGTCACTGTAAATGGTTGATGAAGCAACTCTTCCAATTCTGTCACCTGTGTCCACTGACCTTCGCTAGCATCACTTGAAGATTGGCCATGTCCACAAAAAATGGTTTCAGATCAAAAAAGCGCTGAATTATTAAATAGGTACCTCCCCAGCGTGTGGCTTGATCTATAATTGCCTCTTTTCCAACGTGTCTCTTCAAAATGGAATCCACTTTAGGTGTTCTGGCAGCGATAACCAATTTCCTTACCTTGCCAATCAGAGAAGCAGGATGTCCATCTTGCAGACTTTCTCTTATAGAACTGCAGTGTGTGCACAACACAGAGCATATTGTGAATTCAGAAGAGTTTTGCAGCAACTTCAACAAGATCATCTAAGGGATAATCATTTTGTTGCAGATGGTGTTCTTTAGCAAAATCAGTTTGCTCGTTATTTGCAGGAGTGTGCTCTTCTATTTCATTCATTCTTGTACCTCTAAAGTGTTCAAGCTGTTGGTCACCTTCATTATCTGTATTCATTTGTTTGAATGTACTTAATATGTTTGAAGCATTGTCACTTACAATAAAAAGAACTTGTTCTTTTTTACATTCATAATCTTACAGAACTTTTTCCACTAAGACCTGGAGAAACTCGCTGGTGTGATGAGTGTCTTAGTGACTATTTCATTTACTATCACAAACAAAACGGACATTGATGGCAAAATAGTTCACCCTGTGGCATGTGCAGGCATCCATTTTAAGACACACAAAGCATCCTTTGAGAATTTTCTTAAGTTCTTCCTTCAGGTTAAGGGCTTCCAAGTTTTCGGGCCATTTCTCCATTCAGACCTATAAAAGCTGGTCGTGAAAATAATGATAAAGGCACACCATCTTTTTCAACAAAATCAAATATGGTTTTTTTTAATGTATCTGCCATCATTGTTACAGTGATAATGTCACTGACGAAATACCTAGTAATTAATATCTGAGGTGTCTGGTCTTTTGCTTGTCTGGAAGTGTTAGACATTAGTTGCTTGCTTATGGTATAATCTTTCTCATTCACAGCCTTAAATACTTCTGGATGAATGCGGTGTTAATGTCCTTTTAGATTGGAAGCTCTCGTAGGAGCATTTTTACCACTACCTGAATCCGCACTGATCATGGCATCCCAATATTTGTCTTCACCTAAGTCTTGTGTCATACACTGACACACAAAATATTTCCCATCTTGAGTTATGGTGCAATGCTCAAATACAGCTGACTTCATGGAAACTTTATTTGACATTTTGCCACTCAAAATCACTCAACATTAAAACTATTTTTCCTGAAAACAAAAATGTATAAATATTAACCTCACTTTTTTGATTTTTGATTCCAATTGCTCAACATTTACAATTCAAATATTTTTCCAAGCATCTGACAAAAGATTAAAAATATTTGATTTATTAATAGAATGTATTGTAATATATTTGAAAAACGGAACAAAAAAATAACTGTAAAGTGTAAATAGTAAAAAAAAAAAGCTATGTTTAATTTTAAAGTGACAAAATGCATCATATTTCTTTAGAGCTTACACAGTTTTAATTTACACTATCACTAAAATTTTAAAATTTTCACTGTAAGTTGTAATAATTATGGCGTAGTCATTTACAGAAATATGTTTTTAATACATAATTCGCCATGTAAAAGATCCGACTCTTGGTACACAAATACACTGGAAGCACTGAATCATTAAATTGGTACTTCCTCGGCCACACTAGATTAACAATTGTAGCCAACATACTACAGCAAAAAGTTTCTAAAATAGTTGTGAAAAGTAGTAGCAGTATTAGCTATAGAATGTTTAATAATTTTATTTTGTAAGCCTTTATGGCTCACAGTTATATTTGTACTATTAGTATGTCAAGTTCCATATATTTAAAAATAATCTTTTCTAAGCTAAATAATCTACAGTACCATCTATTTCGGCAATTAAAATCTATATCAATATAACTAAAGTCAGTCATCAAAGATATAATATGTTATATATTATTAAAGGGTGGGACTATATGAGTGCTAAAGTTTTATAGAGGCTATTTTTTGGGGAAAAAGTGCAGCCCATTTTTTAAATATGGAAAAAAAAATTATCTTCATAATGGAAAACTACCCAATTCTGTATGTTTCTTTGTTTTATTTATATGCCAAAACTTTCAAAGTTTTGAGAGCTAAGAATCATGGTATTTAATTCTACACCCATTAACATTATTATTATTTTTAGCGTTAGTTGTCTTGTTCTACCACATGTCCATTGAATTGTTCAAATTGAGTTAGCCAGAATGTCCCATTAGAAGTTTACTTTTTTTATATCCTGAAACTTCATCTTCTTTCCTTGTTTGAGGTCATCAGTCAGTTGCATTTGTGGTCTTACTGGTCCCCTTTAACATTTCACTTTGCATTCTATGACATCACTCAATAATCCATTTGTTCTCATAATGTGGCCCATTCAGTTGGCCTCTTTATTAGTCACCTGATCCATCTTCTTTATCCTCTCTATTGTCCTCCAGCAGTGCATATCAAAACATTTTAAAAGTGTAATCTCCTTTTTCCATATGGTCCATGATTCAACCCTATGCAAAGCAATGCTTCACCAATTTTTTCCCCTAATTATAATTTATAAGTTTTTATTTTGAAGTCAGAGTCTGTACTGACTCCGACTCCACCCAAAATTGCTTAAGACTCCGACTCAACAGCCCTGGAAGGAAGGGTTTTGAATGCTTAGTTTTGAACATTAAAGCTATATAATATAGACAGTATTTCTATCAGTGAAACATATAAATCAATTATGGGAATTTCTAAAAAGAAAATAGTGTTAATAGGGGTAATCAAATTCTTTGGTGCATTATCAACCCTGTTCAATACACAATATCCGTAATATTCAGTTTAGAAGTGATTATTGTCTTAGTTAAAATGAATACCAACCATCAGAAGTGATAAGAAAATTTTAATAAATCTAAGAAAATCATTAGTCAGTATGGCTTGTGATTAATCTATCAAATTATGAAAAATATCGGTCCTTTTACAACAAAACATGTTAAAAATAACCTTAAATTGGTAGAAGAATCTTAAGAAATCAAGAGTTGAATTTTAAGATGTTCCACAAATGGACCTAATAAATGTGTATGTGGCAATATATGATGACCAACAAAACATGTCATCATATCATTATTTTATATGTCAAAAAGAAAAACTGATACAAATATTATTCATCACAAAATTTAAATATGTTGACTTAGTAAAGCAGTTAAAAGTGCATAATGACACAAATTATGTTAGTATATAAACACATGGAATGTGCTATTTTATTTTTTAACTTTAATACAAGTTTTAACACCTCTTCTTACTTTTTTTTGGCACCCCATCTTACTAACCATTCAGGTTGTATGCTAGTGTATTATTATTATTATTATTATCATCATCATTAGCACTGCGTCTTACTACCTGTTCGGGTTTATACGCACTTACGCTAATGTGTAATGGTAGGGTGATTGTGAGATGAAATGGAGGACCTACAGTTTAACGTGGAATCTGAACCACTGTGGAGGCCTGGAATTCCACACATTTACAAGTTGTGATTAATACATATCTTGTCAGAGGTGAAGGAAGGGTTTGAGAATCAGATAAATCAGTGCCGGGACTGAAGATTGAACCCCCGGAGCTAGTGTACTAATTAAGCTAATGGTTTTAGGGATTATAAAGGTTATACCAAGATGATGTCTAACTATATTTAAATGGAGGGAGAGTTGGAAAAACCACTCTCTGTACACCAGACCGAGATTCAAACCTCGATCTCACCATCATCGGTAGTCTAGTCTTGTGCAAGACCATGAGCCCACCACAGCAGGTCCCTATTATTAATGAATAATGAAATAAGGTACACCCTTGTGATTTCTTAGATAGAAATCAATTTAAAATTGTAAATATTTTACATAGGACAAACTCATACTCACAGCATATGCATGTTTACTCTCAAACAGTTTGTTACAAATGCTGCAATAAAGTGGTGTCTTATCAGTATGAGTCTTTAAATGCTGATGTAGGTATATTTTATTTGAGTAGGATTTTTTGCATAGTATACACTGGTATCGTTCTGATCCATCTGATTGAAATAGTTTTTTCACAAACCTAGAAATATAAAAAACATTAACTAACCAGAGAAAATGTATAACAATGATAATGTTTCAAACAAAACCAAACACAATTATTTATAGGATAACTTTAGCTACAAACAGCTTCAATTTGGTGTGGTTTTATTTAGTTATTTATGACATTTCTATGGAAAGCATTAAGGTGTGACAGAATAGAAGACCAAATTCCCTTTTGGGTCTTATATTCCTTCTTGAACTGAGTACCTGCTTGAGGAGAGGTAATACCCCCACCACTCTATTACTGTCCCTACCATGGCATGTGTCACTATTTTGGTTGATTGGTTTTCTGTATACTGAAATAAACAAAGCAGAGACCGGTCGGCCGCCTCTACCTAAAGCTTTAGGTTCACAAAGTGTTTGAATAAATAGGCTACATTGAATAAGCTTTGTTCCTATTTCTAATATACTGTACTTAGAAAACTGTTTTATTTTTCTAGTAAAAATGAAATAGTTTTAAATTTGCGTTTGATGAAAATATAATGATCATATATGCCTATTGATTATTTCTAGGTGGTTTGAAAAAGAAAAAAATGACTAATTATATAATATAATGATTTTCTAGATTTTTTAAATCAATTAGAAAGTTATTCGTGCACTTTCTAAACATCTTAAAAATTGGCTATATTAGCACATGACCTACAAACTTTAAAAAAATATTAATGAAGATATAACGTGTACCTTCTGAATACCTTCACTGAAATGTGGCTATATAGGTACACGATTTACAAACTAGCATAATCCTAAGACAGAACTCGACACTGTAAATTCATCAAAATATGATCAATATTACGCCCCAGTGGGAATCAAACAATTAGCTTAATAAGAGGACGCATCATGTATTTGGCCCAATTATCTAGAGTAGAGCAGCAGTTCCCAACGTGGGATACCTGCCAGGACGTTTGGGGGTACGCGGAAACATTTTGATAATGGTAGAAAAAGCTACATTTGCCAGCAGTGTAAGACAAACAATTAGTCAAAAGTTATGAAATTAACTCAACGATATGGCGAGGGGCGGTGATATTTTTTAAAATATATTTTTTACCTTGAGAAAATGATTTTAATTCCAAACATAAAATAGTTTTATAATTATTAATAAATATGTAAATTAAATGTCTTCTTTTTTTTGTATCTTTTGCTTTTTGAATGTTAAAATTTATGAACTCTTCATTCATCATTTTTTAATCGTATTATTAGCTCATATTTTTCAATTGCAACAAATAAATTATTATAAATAACTGCTACTGTAGTAATCAAACATTTCTATAATTAAGGACATAATTTATGTAAATGGGGTGCCAAGGAGGACGCGAGCGATACAAGGTTAGGAACCACTGATCTAGAGGGTATCTTTATTTTATTTTCTTAGCACCGTGTCTTACTACCCGTTTGGGTTGTACGCTTAAGTACTAATTACGCTAATGGGTAAGGAATTGAGGAGATTGAATTTAGAGGAAGGAAACTCATATTTGCGTGGAGGGAGAGTGGAAAACCATTTTGGAAGCCCCCAGTTCACCCAACCGAGATTCGAACCTCAATCTCCCCTGTCATTGGCAAATCTAGAGTGTATATGAATGTATAAAAAAAGTTGTTTACTATATTCATATATTCCTCATTTGATAACAATCCAATATGTGGGATATTTAGGAACTATTCTCAAAATGGCGAGAGCTAAACACATATGCAAGATTTAATATCTTTACTGTAGGAGGGCACTTGTAAGGATAGAGAATTTTTTTTTGTGGGGGTCGCTGCCTCCCACCCCTTCAACTGCCAATGGAAGGAGTTTTTAATTTTTTTGACAGTAAACACTTCTGGATTGATTAAGGTGCCGCAGAAGGGAGCAGGAGTAATTTTACAGTGTTTATAGAATTGAAATTTTTTGGCCAAAATAAATCAAATATTTCTCCAGTAGCAACTTATTAGTTTTCTGCACATGCAAGTATCAACAGATCTTGAATAACTGTCAAGGATGTCCTGGAATGTTATCAAAACTTTTTAAATTGAGTTTTTTATGGTATCTTTGGACTTGTGTATAAGTCTTCCTCCATTGTGTAAGAAAATACACATTTTACCATGGATTTATTGAAAGCGTTACTGTTGAACAAATTTTGGAGGGACCCGCACCAGTTGACTAACGTGTTTGTCTCTCATTGCACTCAAGCATAGTAGCATTGCACAATTATATAGAAATCTCTAGTAGCCATTACAATAAAATATATTTGTAATAGTTTTATTGTAGGAAAAGAATAAAGCTAAGCTATATATAAAACTCTGGAAGTCATTTAATAGATGACATCTTCAGTTACTTTTATTGCAGGAACAAATACAATCATATATGACTATCTAGTATTAATTACAATAAAATATATTTATAAATAGTTTTATTGTAAGAATAGAGTAAATCTAAGCTATACATAAAACCCTGGAAGTCATTACAATTGATGATATCTTCAGTTACTTTTATTGCAGGAACATAGCATAATTATTTAGAAAAATCAAGTAACCATTACAATAAAACACATTTTTACAATGTATTACAATATAAACATTTTTAATGAATCATAGTATCTTAATGACAATTTTTAAAATAAAGAATGAAAATATATACAATAATTGTATAAAAACGGTTATTATTACTTTGTTTCAAAAATTTTTGTTACTTAGTTTTAGACTTTTGTGCATTCAAAATATATTCTGGATTTCTTATTTTCATTAATCTAGTGTGCCTAGGATCTATTAGCTCTGGCAATATGAAATCTATATAAAATCTAGTTAATTTTGATTTCATTTCAATTCTCCAAAAGTCATCATTTTTTTCTACCCTTTTGACTACCATACCTTTTTTGTCCATACTACAAGTAAACAGTATTTTCTTTGGGTTATGTGAAGCTGAGCTTGAATTTGATAGAAGTAATTATAGTGTTTGTTAAGAACAAGCTCACCTTTATTTTCTTTAAAAACTTGTATTTTCCCTGCTAAAACAGCTTCTTCAGGAGTCATCCCATCTGCAGAGAATGGACATTTTACCTCCACTATCCCAACCATACCAATAAGACCATATGGTGAAAATTCTAAGTATAGTATGTCTTTGTCTAAAAAAAGGCCACAGGGTACTACTTAAACGGTTTCTTTTTTTTCAAGGTCATTAATTGCATCTACTTCCTTTATCTGGCCATACATAATTGATTGATATTGTAGTTCAGAGCTGTACAGCATTCGCTTAACCAATATTTCACAACCAGTATCTGCTCTACGTTTGCATACTGTACCAAAGTTCGATGCTGTCAATAATTTTCTTCTTTGTTCAAGCCATTCACCACTTTCTCTCTGCAAGATTGTAGGACGTTCTAAAGCTTCTCTTTCTTCTTTGGTTCTTTTTTGAGAAATTAAAAACTGGTCTTTCTCTCTTTGAAATTCCTCTACACTCATGTCTGTATATTTTCACCATAGTCTTGGTCCTGGCTACCTTTTTCACAAAAAAAGGGATCTTGCTAGCTTTGGCTTCTTTCTACGATGTTCTTTCTCAGAGTCTACCTTCAACTTTTTCTTCATTTGAGATTCCTTACAAAATCTCCCGGGGCTTCTACCGTAGATAGATTTGTGGAGTATGTAATGGGCCTTTCCTGTGTTGTGTTGGACCACTTCCTTCAGCCGCACATCTTACTTTATAACTGCCAGACAGGGAAAAATTTATTCTTTTCCCACTGATGAATTTTGCAACAGCACCATTATATTGTTCCGCAGCATTGCTGTCTACATTGAGTCCTTGAGTTTCTTGATTTTGTGCACCCTCAGCCCAGGCTCCACCTCGCTCTTGGCAAATAAAATTTGCAATGCTAAAACTAAAAAATTTAGATTCTAAATAATATTCGAATGATCAAGCTTAGGCGGAGCCATGTAGGTGAAATCAAATTTAGAGTGAGTATAAATTTAGGTGTTGGAGGATGTTCGGCAACAAGGGGCTATCGGTGTCGGCCACGGTCGGAGAGAAGGCACACCTCTTCCATGATCTTTGTGGCTGTTGTCATGTGGTTGCCCTTGTAGCAGTGGAAATCAGATGTTTAGTTGTTGTGATAGTGTTTAGTGATGATTTTATATATGTGTAATTTTTTGGTGAATGCGTAATTTTTCGTTGCTAAAGTAAGAATTAAGAAAATTTAAGATATTAAACAACAAGATCTATTGTTTAATTACAAGTTTGGCTGGAAGGGAGAACCTTTTGTAGGCCTTTAAGTTAGTTCCCACATAACCTTACAGAGATTGTAACAAAACTCTATCCCTGAAATAAGCTTTGATCAACCGTTTCAATTCTTAATTTCTCTAATGAACTTACTTTGACTAGTAATATTACATGTAATTACACTTATTATTATATTATAAATGGGATCTTTCCCTTATTATAATTTGGATATGTAAAGTTGAATAATTCATTCAATAATTTCAAAATTTAAAATTTTTGGGATCTTGGCGTAAGGTTGAAAATTTTGGAATGTGTTGGTGTGTCTCTTTGGAGGGACTTGTATTCAGCGTTGATATAAGTCTAGTTTAGTTGAGGTGATTTGGGGTGTGATGTAGTACACACCCTTTTTTCCTAGATAAACCCAGCTTGCTCAGGATGGATGTTGTTGAGACAGACTATATCCAAATAGTCCGAGGATTCTTGCCAAGGATTTAATATCTTGTACAATTTGTTCCTTAAATGCTAGATGTTTTTACAATTTTGTGAAATAAAATTCACTTATCCCATGAATTTTTCTTTATACTATTTTATTAAAAAAACCTATGAAAGTCATATTATTCAATAATGCTTTGAACCACACAGGTAAAACAAAAATAATGTTATTTTTTAAGTCTTTGCAGTATCCACTAATATTTATTATTAGAGAAAATTATTTAACCCTACCAGAATTTGTATAGTTATTTTACAATAAATAGGTAAACTTTTTTGAAATTGTCAAAATATGTTACGCCCTCTGGAAATCCAAGGCCTTTTGGAAGGCCCAGTCCAACTCTGGTCTACTTGGCGGATAGCATATAGTTTCCAAACAATTTGAAATGCTGCGCTGACCTCAAAAAGTTAATTCTTATTTTAAAAGCATACAAATAATTGCATGCTTTAGAAAAGTATTCACTCTTTAATACAAAATAAATGTAAATAATTTAATACTGTGTGTTGAGTCTCATAATAGTTGTGTCAACTTGCACAACATTCCAATTGACTCTCATTTTGATATTGAATATTATTTTACCACAGATAAGCTTTGTTCACTTTTTTTTTAAACATTTATTTGAAGTGGCTTATCATATTTTACGTAGTACGTTTCTCATTATAGTTTAACTGACACTTTAGCTAGGTCAATAGCACATGTTCTTACTATGCTAAGGGTCCTGGATACGATTCCAGGTAAAGTTGATAATTTAACTTTAGTAAACCATTATGTATGTCATAGTTAAAAGCTAGTTTGTAAGTCGTGTGCTGATATAATCCTCGTTTTCATAAATAATTACATGTTAAAAATTTCCATTGAAAGAAAAATTATGATTTATTTTATGAAATAATGTTGATGTAGGTTAACCTTTTAGCGTGCAAAGATATTTTTTTAAGACTCAGGAAAAAAATACAATTGAAATATATTCTTACTGGTCCTCTGGAAAGGTTTCAAGGCTATTAGTGTTGTCCTGTCAAGCGAACAATAGGATTACTGCCCATTGAATCTTGGGTTCTTCCAGACACTTTCTCTCTCTCTCTCCTCTCTCTCTCTCTCTCGGCTTGAGTAGGTGTGGTGGAGGTTTTTGCCCCTATCATGTTATAACACTAAATTTATGTAACTAATGACCGATTTATGGCCCAGGGAATAGGTTTAATTGAATAAAAATATTATATTTGTAAATTACACACAAAACTTAAGATTGTATCTTTTAGTTTTTTTAAATCAAACCATTTTCAAAAATGTGTTTTTTGAGTTAATTTTAATAATATATGCATAAAAAAATCAATTTTAAAATTCAATATCAATTTAGAAAAGTGTCCACAGAGTCATAATAAAAAATATTTATCTTAATTGGTTTATCTAGGATTTCGATCGCAAATCAGTCAATTTTACTGTGTATTAGTAACTATGCGACCGCACCTTAAAAGTTACCTTATAAAATAAATTTAGTTGTTACACATCTTAAGTAAATTTTCTGTGTCTCATATTTTCTTTGAAATTAAATGAATTTTAGATGGTTCAAGTTAATAGTCTTGAATTTAGGTAAGCTGAGTGAGCCCTGAAGATTCAAAGGAGAGAGGAATGTAACTCAGAATAACTTAAGATATCTTAGAAATGGTGTCAACTCAACTTGACCAATGAAATTCCAGTCATTTTCCCAGATTTCCCCCGATCATATCTTAAAATCTTCGACTCAACAGTATATCACACTCTTTTAACCCCTCCCCCTTTGTTCATTAATCTATTCATAATAAGTTTTGATATTGAAATAAACATGTTTTTTTATTTGTATTAACATAGCCTACTAAGAATTAGAAAATTATATAATATATTACACAGCTATATAAAAAAAAACAGTTTGAATCATATTACAATTTACTGATTTATTTATTATATTTCATATTTTGATTAAAACAACATTTTCCCGGATTTTTTGTTGTAAATTACCAAATTCTCAACTTATTCCCGTTTTCCCCTAACCACTTAAACTTCCTGGCTGATTCCAGTTTTCCCTGATTTTCCCGGATGGTAGACACCCTGTTAGATATTTAAGGCAAAAGTTTTATCTTACCTCCATTGTAATGGTTGTATATTTTTCATGTTCATTCCAGTAATGTTTGAAGTTTTATTTTTATTTTCTGCTGATTTTTCAAAGCATAAAGATTTGTCTTTATAGTTTGGACAAGTTTTATCTTCATTTGGAATAAGAGGTACAAATATAGAGTTGGAGACATTATTACTGTTGTCCAATGAATAAACAGAATCAATAGAGATGGAGGCATGACTTCTATTCTGCAATCAATAAGTAGAGCCTAGCTAGGTAAATATCTAAGAACTAATTATTTTGCAAAGGAACTATAAATACATTAGAGAATGGTTTTTATATTTTCCTCACCTTTTCATCTCCATTTACTAATTTCGAGCAATAAATCGGGCATCTAAAAATCCCGGAAAGTCTGGCAAGTATTTTTTATGCCCGTACTTCTAATGGGCATCTCAAGAACTTGGTAAATATTTAATACAATGTTAACACTAACCTCTAATTCAAACTTTGAAAAAAAATAGTGTTCAACTAATATTATATGAAGGTAAGTATTACATTTTATTAATTTGTAAATTATTATGTTTGCTTTCAACAAAACTATGATAACGTTTCTCACAGGTTACAAGCCTATAACATAACGAAATCAAGATTCCTACGATTTAATTTTCTCAGGCCATGCCAACAACATAACAAATACCAAATTCACCATTTCCACATAGAGATTTGTAGGCACTATGCTTGTGAAAACTTAATTCAAATTAGTTTTCTTCACAGTTCTTTGATTTTTTATTATTATTAGCCAGATTTGTTAGAATATATATAGAAAAGTATACATCAAATGAACATAAAATAGGAAACAGCCATTTTGCATTTTGTGACTGTTTTAACTTGTAATTTGAAATTTAATAGACCTGTGACAAAGGTTTTCCATATTTTAAAGTTAAATTAGACTGTTAAAACTTATAATATGAAATTTTACAGGTGTGTGACAAAGTTGTTTGCAAAAATAAATGCCCGCCTGAGCCCACCAATACAAATATTTGCTGCCCAACCACTCCCACCATTTACCTTACTAAAGCAGTGACCTTTTTGTATACATGGGCTTGTAGCCTGACTGCTTTGAGTCTGCTTATTAATACTTTTTTTTTAAAGGTCAGATTTCAACATCACAAAATTTACAGGATTTTTTTATGCATCTTAAGGTCATTTTACAACCAAGCATACCAGAGTATGACTAAGACCTTGGGAGAGTATAACATTTTGGAAGTGATTTTAACATAGGGTGGCAGGAGGGGGACATGGAAGAGTAAGTGGCTGTGGCCAGTCAACAAATACTGGGTTAGAGCTTATCTTGTTTGTAAATATCTTTGAAAGGAAATAATAATATTACAACGAGCTTCATTTCATCTAATAAGAAGGTTATTATGTTCTATTTTAAACATGTCACTCTGTCAGTTTTGCACCAATGGGTTTGACTTTGACCTGGCTTTGTCCCAGAGAGTTGTGGCTAGTTTGAATTTTGGCAGTGTTCACTTGGAATTATTTTCCCACAAAAATGTTTTTTACTATCTTATGCTCAGCCAATAGTTGATTATAGCCATCATACAACAAAATATGAATTGTGCAAAATCAACCTAGGCTTTAAATTAAAAAGGAGAAATATGAAGATAATATTTTAAAATAATCTATACATTGTGTTTGAATTCATTCAATTTTAATGCAGATTCACAGTTCTGGTATGATATAGTTACTAAGAGATTTTAAGTCAGTATTTTAAGGTAATTTGACCATCCAAATGTGTGTGCACTATTGTAGCAATATTATTAGCACTGTGTCTTACTACCCATTCGAGTATACGCACTTACACTAATGTATAATGATAGGGGGATTGTGAGATGAAATGGAGGACCTACTGTTTAACGTGGGATCCAAACCATGGTGGAGGCCTGGCATTCCACACATTCACAAGTTGTAATTAATACAGGGTTCCTACAGTATTTGTAAAAAAATTCTCCCTGACTTTTCCCTGACTATTTTCCAAAGTTCCCTGACCAATTTCTCATAAAATGTCTACTATAACTTTACGATACTATACATGTGAAAATATTAATTTAAATACATTTATTTCGGCCTCCTCTTCCCCTACAGCCGCCTTGCCTCACCTCTCATGGAAGAATAAGAAAGCAGACGTCTTACCAATCAGTTCAGGGAAAATGATGGAAAAATAATTAAATATGTCTAACCCTATCAAAAAGTTGTAACAAACTTGATTCACTTGGGTATCATGTGCAGAAATACATACTAAATAACAGGCCACTAAGAACATACTAAAAAGTTTGGTATCATTACAGTCTTATTTTACCTAAACTGTATCCTGAACTGAATAACTCACAACAGGAGGAACTGTGTCTGCTTTCATATTATTCATGTCTCAAGTCAATTTTCTTTTTATTAAAATTATCAAAAGTCATACAATAAGATACTATGCTATATTTAATAAAGTGAAGCTTGTTTCTTCTTCAGTTCTTGCAACTCCACTTCATTTGCTTCTCGTTTCTCTTCAGTTGCCATCATTAATTTTTTTCTTTTTCATTCTAAATCTTTAACTTTTATATCTAATTTCCTCTTTTCTGCCTTCTTCTTGTCTTCTTCACTTCTTTCCTGCATCTTCATCTCCAAATATTCATGATAGCGTTTCCGAGCACCTCTAACGTAACCCAACATCTTTTTGCTATTGTGTATGTTTTTAATCCCTCCTGCTTCTTGTATCTCATCATGAATGTGACGCTGTGCAGTGACTGTTTTTACATGCATATTTTCAACCAGTAAAGATTTATTGACTGAAAAACCACCTTCAACAGTTGCATTCCCATGCGACAAGACAAGGCAAATCTTTATTACTTCCCAAAGATGTTTGTAGTTTGCATCTCCTATTAAGAAAGCTACCATAAATAGTGTCAAGTCCTACTTCATCACTAAACTGATCACAAGGATGAAATATTTCTTGAAGCTGAGATTTTTTGAGTATTCTTTCTTGGCATTTTCAGCCAGAACATCATTTAGAGCTTGAGAAATATTCTAATTATCACTAGTGCTTTATTTTTTATTTATTTTTTATCTAAATATTACAATTTAATTCATGAATGTATGAGATTAACTGGTCTTACTTGCTTTTAATTAAAGATTAAAAATCATACAAACAACACAACAGTGTTGAAAATATAATACATACCTATCATACCATTCATTCCCTTGCGGGGTAGGCAAGAAACTGTGAATATAGCTAAAAAAAAAACTTTGTACAAAGTTGAAAATATAATATTACATATGAGATATTAATGTATGTCTTCTGAGTAGAGAACAGATTCTTATGCACCAAAAATGTTATAAATAGGCAGGTAACTAGACATTAAAAATATGGAATTTACGCACCCTAATGAGTACTTAAGGGAAAAGAGGTACACAATAGACTATGTCAAACTATTTTACTACAAGCTATTACCTACAGCTTTTTTTAAAAAAAAGCATTACAAGACTACTCTTTCGGATTATTCAAATATGTACTAATTACACTTGTTTGTAAAATAAAAACCTTTTTTCTGCTGTCTCAAATGTGAAAGGTGATTTTAACCAATTCTGACATGCTAAGTTTAATGCTGAAGTGCATTTACCTTTATCACATACAGTTTTTATACAATTCACAAAAATAATGGAAAAAAAAAGTGGATTTTTAGTGTAATAAAGAGTGTTGTAAAATTAAAAACAAAATAAAACATTTATTTCTACCATATTAAACTGAGTAACCACAAACCTTTAAAAATTATCAGTGTCCGAGGATAGACATTTTTTCATTGCTTGTAAGGAGGGTTGCGTTGATTTACGTTTATGTCCTTGTTGCGTATCTTTTCTTTTCAATCACTAAACATAGTCTGATATGTTCCACCATTCCTGGTATCTTCTCTCTATCTCCTTTATTTCCTGATAAGATCTTTCACCCTGATCTTCACTCGAGTTCCCAAATTATCAGGAAAGTAGTCAAGGTGAGAGTACAAAAAGTGGAGTTTTAAACTCATATTGCACCCGAGAGCTTGCAGTATTCTTAACATATTTCTCCATATTGTAAATCTTTTATATTTCCAAGGAACTTATTTACTACGTCTTTGAAAGAACACCATGCCTGGCGTTTTATTTCGTTCATAGTGTCCAAAAATGTAGTGTCCTTCATAAGCTGTCTAATCTGAGGTCCATCGAATACTCCCTCTTTTTATCTTACCTTCAGATAAAACTGGGAATAAGTACTTGAAGCATAGACTACTCTTGTCCAGCGCTTTTACGAATTGTTTCATTATCCCAAGTTTATATGCAAAGGAGGCAATTGTATTTTTTTAGGATCAACTAGAATGAAAAGAATGATTTTTTTTTCCCACGCATTAAACTTCGCTTTGGCCATTCTTTCATTGTCCAATGTCTACCCCTAGTTCTAATGTCTCATTCACATAAAGAAAGGACATTTTGTATACCCCCCTTGTTGGCCAAGTAAGATACTGGAAACCTTTATGTCTCCACAGAATAGTCATTGATGTTCCTGATAGTTATTTTTTTCTAAAATGGATTGAAGATTTTCATATGCTTCTTTCAGAGAAACAGAATACACAACTGAGATCGAAGGAATTGCACTTATATTATGAAATAAAACTTCTTTGAGACTTATTTTTGAAGCATCAATAAATAATCGCCAGTCATTATTATCGTAAGCTAGTTACCCAGTTGAAGAATTAAACCAGGTGCATCATAACAATAAACTAGCTAGTCTTCCATCTTGAAGAATTTACTAATTCTTCCTTTCGATTCCTATACCAATAAAATGTCTGAGGCTTATCTTTGTTAGTGAGGGGTGAAAAATCCTCATCAATGTTAACGTTTTCTGTAAACTTAGAGGAACATGACTGCACATTGCCCTCTAATTGAATCGTGGGATATGAATCGGAACATATGGTCCATGCGGCACAGGTCTTAAAGCTGATGCTAGGCCTTCTGGGTATTTGATTCTCAACGTATTCATTTTGTTGTATCCTGATGCATTACTCAAACAGAAGTAACAATCATCTTAATAAGTTTTGGTTTGTGCTATATCATGGGAATCCCAAACAACATAGATTTTCGTCTTCCATAATACCTTTAACGGAAGTTTTACATTCAATATGTGGAGCCCAATTCTTATCCTGATCTCCAAATTTAAAATATACAAAATACACTTTCTTGATAAATAATGTAATATTATTTTTCTTGTTTTCATAACAAATATGAACCGCATATGAAACAGAAATTATCCGGATTGTTCACACATTGCCTCCTTGTAGATACGGAAGCCATGTTATTGTTAACTATGTAGCACTTTATTCACAACACAAAGTAAAACTAAAAAATAGCACCAAACTGTTAACAGTTAAGGATACTGCACTGCCAACGATAACGAGTAATGAATAGTAACTGAGGTATTTGAAGTGTTATGTTAAGAAGCACTTTCCTCCAAGGAGCTGGGTTTATCTTATTAAAGATAAATATACATGACCTGGAACTTTTCTCCTGTGTCACCATTAACACCTTTATTTCCCCATTTTATCGGAATGCATAGATAAGATCATAGTCACCTAAACTTTTAAACACTTGGCAAGATAAAGACAAGAAATTATGGGGTAAGAAAACAGACAAGCGGTGGTTTGTTTTGTGGAAATATATTCATGAATATCATTCGTATGTGCCAAAGTTATTCAATTTTAGTTATATTTGTGTCATTATTACGCAATTATGATGAGATGTATATATTATCCAGTATAGTTAGTATAATATCAAATTATGTAAAATCTTGATGTGTTATGACAAAACTTTTGACATCATTTTACTTATAAATCGCTTATTTTCACAGAGACAGCAGAATCATCACAGGCCAGTGTTACACTAATGATGAGGAAGGTTGAATTTATAGGAAATATAGCCGCACTCGACCAGGATTCAAATCACCATCTCCCCATCATTGGCTGTCTAATCTATTATGAGAGTTACGCATTAAAACATGCGACCAATGAAGCAGGTCAAGAAGCAACTAACATTTATGTTTATCACTAGATACTTTTCTAGATTTCCAGTGGTGAAATTGGTTCTTTTGTCAGATGTTATTATAATTTGAAAATCTTTGTTCTGTTACACATGATATCAAGGGGAAAAAAATTCAAATTTGCCATTTCTGAATAATGTAATCGTTTCTGCTGCAATGACATGCCGTTTCGGAAGAAAATTCATACTATAGGGAAAAAATAATAGAAAGAGAGGACAACGCTGAAAAGGCTATTATGTATAAAATTTTAACACTATTAAATTAATATATTGTACTTGTAAAAATTTGAAATGCATATAAATCTCAACTCAATATTTTACAATCATGGAAAAAAAGGCATATAGGCAAAATTCGCTTCATAGTTTTTAGTACTACAGTTTTTCTAACAGAGGACTTTTCTAGGGATTATATTAATTTTTCATGTTTATTGAATATGGCTAAATTCAATGCTTAAAAGCATCGTGCATTAAAACTAAGAAAACAAAAAAAAATGTGTGTTATTAGGTGAAAATCATTATCAATTTTGAAAAAAGAAAAATTTGATAATTTATGAAGCCTCCAGGTAGGTCATGACTCATAACAAACGTTTAATTGTGATGTATGTAAGTGGTGTTTATTATTAATTACATATTCTATGGCATTAGGAACTCGAAAGTTCATTGCCGCACTTAGAAAAATACGCCAACTATCCAAATCTTGACCTAGATCTATCCAGTTCAACTCATTACACCCTATTTCCCTCAGGTCCATTCCAATATCATCCTCCCATCTTCGTATAGGTCTTCCCAATGGCTTTACCAGTTAACACAATGAACATCCTTCTAAATTTTCCCCTTCATGCCGCATGTGTTGCCCATCGTAATCTATGAGACCTGATTATCCTAATAATGTCTTGTGATAAGTACAGGGTATGTAACTCATCAGTATGGAGCCTCCTTTACACCACAGTAGCCTCATTTCTTTTTGGACCAGATATCTTCCTAAGTACCTAGTTTTCGAACACCTTAAATTTTTTTTTCGTCACGCAAGCATAATTAACACCTATAAAGAACAACCAGTAAAATTATTATTTTATATATTTTGAGTTTTACATTCATTGAAAGCAGGCAAGATGACAACAACTTACTGATCAAGTAATAGAATGCATTTCCTGACTGTATTCTTTTCCTAATTTCCAATCTAATAGAAATGATTAATAAAAGGGAAAAGAGTAGAGTTTACAGCTTGATGATTCCTTTGTGGTAAATCCCACTCGCTTTGTGTTGAAAATCTGCGTGAGAGGTGTACTGTTGGTTATAGACTGACCTTTAGGTCTATCAACCTTGAAGCTCCAAATAGTGTCATGGAACGAAGTCTATTGGACTAAATTGAAATTAGAAATGAAGTAGCGATCGGGAACGGGAATTTGAGGAACTAAAGCTTTTAATAAACTATTATAAATGAATAATTCAATCTTGGTTATCATTATTAAATAATTACATATTTTTGTACCTTTTTTATGTATTTAATTTTTCATTAATATTCATTTTATACTATATTTGTTTAAAAATGTAAAGTCTTCAACTAAAATACTATTGGCCGATTCTCTTTATCTTAAAAAACTGGTCTCTGATTGGCCATCTCCTAAGATATGAATTTCCTGATTTGAAAGGAACGCCTTTGTCTCGACCTATTTCGTTTTTGGCTGTAATACTGGTGAGACATATTTTACTTTCTTCCTTTGTTTTTCTTTGAAATAATTTGTAAATCTTTTCCAAACTAACATGTAATCATTTTCTTTTTTTATTTTATTTCTTATTTTAGTGTTATGAAGAAAAGTTTCCGTGTAGTTTTATATTTTTAATCATGATCTAGTGTTTATTATTAGATAACCTTTTTATTGGAATCTAGCGCCAAATTTATCAACCATGTGGCCGGATTTTTCTTTGATGCTATTATTTTTGATCAATCGACATCCTATATGTCACGATAGTTAAATAAAAATAATGATAAGAATTAAATATTTTAGTTGACTATTTTCTTTATAAATATTAATTTTATGTTTGTTTCTATGAGCTTCTGATGGAGACATCTTTTGTGATGGGTGTTTGTAACAAATCGGTAAGGTAATAAATGTAAAATGTTTCCTTTATTGTCTTTAAATTAACCTCACTAAATGTTTTCTTTTATAATCCTTTTAAATTTTGTTTTTTCTTAATAAATAATAAATTATAAATCCTTTTGATAAATGGATTGTGATTTGAACAACCTCGTGGGAAACCACGTGTTTTGGTATTATCCCCCACCTTTTGTTTTTTTGTTAATTAATATTTGACTTAGTTCTTTTTCAGTCTTGACTAAGTAGAAAAAAGGGGGGTTAATAAGTGTCTGGTTACCTTTAAGAAGAGGCGACCAGTACAGCGGGCAATGTTTGATGACTGGACACACAAATAATTAAGTTACGGTAAAATAACGATGTTGCAAAAAAAAAGGGGGCGTGTTGAGGTTCTACTCTGACAGCAATGGCTCGGACAGGTCTCAATAACTGTGGATTCAATTGGAGATCTAACAGTGATCCTAAAATTAATTGTATAAAGCTAAAGATGTCCCTATTTTATCATTCTGTTTATAGTTGTTAATTGTAATTGTGAATTTGACTAATTTAATGTAAAATTAAATTTCTAAAGCTACAATAATGATATGTTTGTCAATCACACCTACTATTAAACTCAAATTACCGTAATTGTTGTAGACAGAAACTAAACTGCTGTCTAAAATTTTCTCTATTATTAGTTAGTTATTGCTAATTTGTTCCTACATATTTAAACTCATTAAACTTGTCAAATGATATGTTGTTAAAAGTATCCTGTGAGCACTCTTGAGCAGCCAAATTATTTAAAATTTCAATTTGATATTTATTCCTAAGCTCACTAACCAAATAGTGTAATTAATATGTGTATTTACCAAAGGGGTAATAAGATGTGGTGGTAAAAACAAACTACAAATAAAGCAACTTTTAACAAATGACACACTATTCTATTGTTTAAGTGCTAAGTTATTCAAATATATTTTTGTCCAAGCACTTAGTTTCTAGTTTTCAATACAATAAATACATTTTGATAATCTTAATATGCAGATTATTTTAAAATATGAAATCCTATGTGTTTTTGCGAAATGGAGTCCCAACTCCCTTGGGCAGAGTCAGATCAAATTAAACACTTTGGTGTAATAATCACAGAATGACAATTTAAAAATAAAACATTCTAAGTCTTGGTAAATGAAGGGAATATGAGTGGGCAGTTCCTTCTGAAGGTGTTTGCAAACATATAAGATAAGCATTAGCACGATAGGTCTATGTTGGTTGGCCATCGCCACTTGCCCCCCTCTTCCCACCCTATGTTAAAATCATTACCAAAACAATATACCCTCACAAGGTCACAATAATTCTCAGAAAGGTTTGATTATTGAATGGCCATAATTTTGTTCTCTCCCCTATTGTGTATAACCAAATGATCAGGGCTAAATCCTTTTGAATGCACTAATAGGGTAAGTAAGAGGAAGGTAAAACTTAGAGGAAATGTAAAGCATTTGCATGGAGGTTGAGTAGGGAAACATTAAAAAACCTCTTTGAAGGCCCACACCCGGCTGGGATTGAAATCTTGACCTTCCTGTAACTGGCAACTGGATTATATCACAATTTGATTACAAATGACTATATCTGAAAAGTTTTTAAATCTACTTATACGTAGGCTATTCATATGTCAAGTCATTTGATCTGCAACAGTCACTTTTGCTAGATATTATCAATACATATAAAATAACACTAACATTGTGGTAAAATGTTATCAATGTTAACCACAAAAAAAAAAGTGTATTTTTTAAAAGGTGATCTAAATATCCATTAGTAAGAAAATCAAGATATATACGAG
>JBCFYV010009882.1:82819251-82841751 GCA_039000515.1 Timema cristinae
CTTGTGTTTTTGGTGTCTTTCACGCTTCATATAGTTTTTTTAAGTAGCCGGATTACTTAGTTACTAAATGATAATTTGTTAATGATTTCACTCTTAGCACCTTAAATATTCGGTAACTAAACATAGTATATGCATGCAAATTGCCTATTTATAAGTCAATGTGTAGCCTATTTGTCGGAGTTACCCGCCTCGGTGGCGTAGTTGGCTAACGTGCTTGTGGTGTTGAGCTCGACTGCTGAGGACGGGGAGATCGAGGTTTGAATCTCGATCGGGTGAACTGGTGGTGGTTTTTCCTAAATGGTTTTCCACTCTCCCTCCACGCAAATTCGGGTTCACTTCCTGTAATTCAACCTTCCCAATTCCTAAATCCATTAACGTAATTAGTACTTAAAGCGTATAACCCGAACGGGTAGTAAGACGCGGTGCTAAATATTATTATTATTTGTCAGTGTTGTGTTTCACACCTGGCATTTATTTGAATAGTTATGCATATTTAATACAGTTAAAACTCTCATTTATAAGTTCTTGTCAATTTGTCAATGTTGTGTATTATACTTAGCATTTTCAACAATGGAGAAAATGTATTGAAGAAAACATACTTCACAACCCAATAAAAAGCCGGATGGCTTTGGTCTTAAGAAATGGCGAGAATCTCAAATAAAAGAATTTGTTGTGGTAGAAAATAATTTGTCTATACAACCAAAACTTAAATTATTAGCATCACGTCTTACTAACCTTTCAGGTTATACACACTTATGCTAATGTGTAATGGTAGGGTGATTGTGAGATGAAATGGAGGACCTACTGTTTAACATGGGGTCTGAACCACGGTAGAGGCCTGGCATTCCACACATTCACAAATTGTGATTAATACATGTCTTGTCAAGGTGAAGGAAGGGTTTGGCAATCAGATAAATCTGTGCTGTGACCAAGGACAAAACTTAAAAGACAACAATGAATGCAATCTTGATGATTATGAATAATTGTTAGTCAACAATATTACACCGACACATAAAAATTGCGATCATCACTGGTAAAAGGTGTGTTGGGATTTTGTACTTTTTGAAAGCACTCAATTCATTAACACAACACGGGCCATTTGGCCACAGCAAGCCTTGATTAAAGAAAAGCGCCTTCAAATGTAATTTTTTTTAATCACATCTAATTTTTGGGAGATGTGTTATTTGTAGTAAATTTCTATCCCACTTTTGAACACAATTTTATAAAAGAAAATGACAGTTAAATTTCTGTGTGTACAATACATAGCTTATTTTAATTGTGCTTAATTAATTGTTCTATTGCTATCATCATTTTCATTTAACACTCATATAATAAATATATAATTGTTTTCTATGAACATGATTTTGGTTTCAACTTTACTTATGTCCATAGTTTCCAATTATTCTTCCGAGTTATTGAAACACGTCTACTCTAGATAAACACATGGCAGAGAGTCTTTCCCACCTGCCTTTCTGCAAATCTCCGAGAACAAGTCTTTTCAATGCGCATGCGCGAACTCATGAAACTGAATTAATATATAACACATGGCCCAGACTAGGCCATCTGTTTTTACAGTTGGAGGAGTGCGAAAGTTTAAATTCAAACCGAACCAATAGCTCGTGCTACAATGCACTGAATATTATGTATAGCTATAACTTACCACAAAACAAATGCTGATGCTTACATAAAAAAATGTAAATGTTACAGTATATATAAATACAAAAATTTACATGTTCATCATTTGAAGATAGCAGAGAAAAAAAAAATAGCACTGTCTTCGAGATAAGCATATACATCCTTTTCTATTTCTTTGAACACAACATTAATATTTGCTGTTTTCCCCTAGAATATCTATATTTAAATAAAACAGAATATTTAATAATAACCTTTACACTTCTTTGAAAGAATAGAATGTGAAAAAATCAATACATTAAAAATGTTTGCAGCTCTTTCTCTAGAAACGGATTACTGTTACTATTTCCTCCCACTGCTTTACCCCCTTTAAACCAAATTAGCTGTTACTCAATCCCAAGGGCTCAAAGGCTAAGTAGACCTAACCACCATTTGTGTATTGTTACGCTTGTTATGGCAAACACCTACAAACTAATTATGTTAATGTGTTAAGGTTGAAAAAGGTCGAGTCTTGCAGAAGTGCACCCACATTTTGGCGACTTGAGTTTGGAAAATTATTTAGGAAAACAACCCCCACTGCGCCCGACCGAGATCGAACCCTGATCTGGCTGTTATCAGCAGCCAGTCTATTGCGAGAGTGATGCCTTCGAACATGTGTTCATAGAAGTGGATGGCACCTCATTTGATCATTGTTATTAAACATTTAGTTGTTTTTATTAGCTACATCACAAATTTAGTTGCCACAAACTTAACTCTGGCCATTATAATCTGTTCGAGAACTAACAACAAAATGAAATAGAATTATTTTTAGTGCTAAGTTATTGTTGCCAATTAAACATAAAGCACATAGTTTGGATCTAAGCCCAATTGATATCAAGTTGACAAAGCCTTTAACATTTAGTGGTATAACAAACCATTTAAACTAATATAAAATTTAGTCTTCCATTTGCGCTACTCATTAGAGAGGAGTTTTGGCAATTAATCTTAACCATAAGCAGCACATCTTCCTCTATCAGCATCTTGTACTCAACTATAGTCTTATTTTTTTAGGAGCAAACTTTTTAAATGATGATTTTGATTGAAAGTAACTTAACATTTTACATTATAGAAAAAAGTTTTATTTGATTTATTTACTATGGATAATAAATCTAAAATGTTATCAAAAGTTTTAAACAATACTTCCGTATGAATTACTTTAGATTTTCTCTCCACATAATTAATTAAAATATATATATTTATATTTTCACCATTGGGGGAACATGAGATAAATTATTGCTAATTCATTAAATTCATTATATGTACAGTTTTATCTTATTAGAACATTTTATTTTGTTTAATGGTTTGTATTGATATTTTAAAAATCTTATGAACAAAGGCAAACAAACATAGGTTTAGTATTATTAATATAATTTTTACACTCTCGTGCATGTAAACCAATGGCATTGGGTATTGGCGTCATTAACTGAATTCTGCCACTTCACCATTTGTAATTTTTTTGAAAAGACAACTTTGGAAAATATTCTCCACTCTTTTCCATTTAAATCAATAAATAGCTTCCTCACAACATAAATAAGTGTTCAAACAGTTATTTTAATAACCCATCTTTAGTAAAACAAATATATTTGGACCTAATAGACTTCTAATACAGTATAAAACTTAATAAGCCACGTGTGTTTTAATCAACCTAGTGCCAAATTGACAGATTTACATGGCATTTGGCGTAGGGATAAATTCTGGGAATCTATTAACTTTCATTTCACAGAAATCCTAAAAAGTTTGCTCCTATAAAAATCAAACTGTATGTCCTGACAACAATATTTATTTGGTCTGGACACCTTGTTGAAGGTAAATGTCAACATTCATACGGTTAATTGTTGCCAACTTATGTTGCCAACAGTGTTGCTGTGGCATACACGCACCTTAATAGTTGAGAATGAGTTATATTTATTTTAACCAAAGAGAAATATTTTATTTATAGATTCACAACCATGAATTAATCAAGATTTATATGGGTATGTAAACAAAGAATGAAAAGCTAGATATTAGTGGTGGAAATGGAGTTCTAGTTAGAATCTACTATTTTTGCCAACATCTTGGAGCCTTACCTAACCTTTAAATCTGTTCAGTAATTTTCTCAGAATTTCTATTACTGTAAATAGGATTATCAAATAATACGTAAGAAATTATTCATGTTTGCTTATACTCCAAAACATTCTCTGCCAAGGAGATGTATAGTTCATTTCTTGTTCTTTCCAACACATCATTGCCAAGGGCTCTTAAAAAGAAGATTTATGCATTATAAGAAGCCTAAATATATTTGAATTGACACAAATTTAAGATGCAAAAAACGACACTTACAGTCCGTTTTTAGACACTCTTTAGCTCACTGATGAGACAACATATTGATTATATGAAATGCAAATTAAAGAAACTCCATCGAAATAAGTTAAGCGATTCCAAAAATCCTAGGCCACAGACAGACATATATACAGAGTTTCATGAATACAGACTGACACTTTGTTTTATAAGTAGTATAGAATATAGAATAGAATATACATAGACATAGATAACTAAGGGAATTCTGATATTGGTGTAGGCACATGGAACTTATTTCATCCGTCGTTGTTAGTTAAATTTAAGAATAGCTCAATTTTTTTTGCATGTATGTGACTCAACATTGCTTTAGTGTAATGGTTCCTAAACGTTTTTGCTTGCAGACCTCTTTAGGCCTTGTAAAACATCCATAGATACTCACATCCTTGCTCACAAAAATAGAGGATGTCCGAATGATTGGTACCCAAAATTTAAAATGTATATTATAAAAAATCCAGGCTAATACAAAAAGTATACATTAAAAATTATGTTCTGTACATTCAATATTACTTTATAGGTTACTAGTGTGAATAATGGTGTTGCTTCTTCTCACTTAGTTCTTTAAAGTTGGGAGTGGTTGTAGACAACTATTTCCATATTGGGTGTGACATTCAGTCCACAACGATATTTATATCTTGTTGCCACATAGCATGAAAATTAATCTTCACACAGTATATTGCACCAACAGTGTAAACTGTGGTGGCCTAATTGGAAATAAAGATTTTCAACAGGGGGTTTCTTGGTTGGATATTATTCTGTCATAATGAAATACACATATTTTTTAGTCATTTAAAGACGCTTCATATTTTTTGAATAAAATATATATATTTTTAAATATATTAAAATTCAAAGAAGCCTTTACAGAAATTAATCCACAGATTCCCCGGGTATTGTCCATGGATTCCTTGGGATCCACAGAGCACCGTTCGAGAACCACTGTGCTTAGTGTGTTGATTTTTTTTTTTTTTTGCTTCTCGAAGATATTTTACGGTTGAATTGTGTTGACCTTATAATTCATACTAATGAATAAGAACTAATCTCCATATTTAAGTATGAAAAGACTAAGTATATGGTCACAGGGTGAACACAGATTGAGGATGATAATTTAGATATTACAGCAAACAACATATTATTTGAAAGGGTTAGCGAGTTCAAATATTTAGAAACAATTTTAACTACTGATAACAATATTAGATCGGAAATTAGGAAAATAATACAGTAAGGAAATACTTGTTATTACTCGGTCAGTAAGTTGTTGGCATTTCGCCTGCTGTTAAGAAATGTAAAACTCAGAATATACAAAACCATAATTTTGCCGGTTCTCTGAGTGTGAAAAATAAATTTAGGGTGTTCGAAAACACGGTGCTTAGGAAGATAATTTGGTCCATAAATGGATGAAGATAGTGGGGAGTGGAAGAGGCTACATAATGATGAAATACATAACCTGTACTTATCACCAGACAGTGTTAGGGTAAAAATCTTACAGTTTAAGGTGGGCAGGTCATGCAGTGCGAATGGGAGTATCTAGAACTGTGTTCAAGGTATTGAATGGTAAACCCAAAGGGAAAAGACCACTGGGAAGACCTAGACACAGATGGGAGGGTATCATTTGGATAGATCTTAGAGAGATGGGGTGTAATGAGATAGAGGGGAAAGAATTAGCTCAAGATAGTAATAGTTGGCATACTTTCGTGAGTGCAGCAATGAAATTTTGAGCTTTTAATGCTATAGAGTAAGTAAGTAGAGTAAGTCTATGTTTAAGTAAGATCCATGTTTTTAGAAATATCTTAACACCATCTACCATCACTTGTGCTATCTATAATCAGATGAAAAAACTAACAGTGCTTATTTTATGAAGATACCCGAAGGTTTTAACATTATATTTTAGGCCAAATGACTCTTAGGCCAAATGACTTCAAGGCTAACTGAATTTTAGGCCAAATGACTTCCAAGCCAACTAAATTTAGGCCTACTGCTGCATCTCCTCAATAACAGTAGAATGCTTCCAGACAGTGTATTGTTTGTGACATATTTAAATATAGCCACGGCTAAGCCACAAACTGGTTGATCCGCCCCTGGTAAATCAAGAGTCTACTGTAATACAAACTGTTCTTATCAAAAATAAATTAATGTGTCTCACTATATTTTAGTTATTTGACTTATTAAACATTTTTCTTAATGTTGTAAGAAATATTATTACTATTACTACTATTATTCATCTTGCTGAAATAATAAATATTCTTTAAAGGTCATGTTTCTTGAAGAATTTCTTAACTTGAGCTAGAGTTGTCCACATCTTTATATTATTGCAAGAACATTCCTACGTATTCATTAGTTTTCCTTTTAATCTTTAACACTAGGTATATTTCACTAATGATTTAAGTTATGTTAGGAATCAACTAATTTACTTTTAGTATAAACTAGAGATGAGTCAAATTTGATATATTTATCGAATCTAAATCTCTAATCTGAATCTAAAATTTTCTTTCAAATCTTGAATCCAAATTGGAATCTTCACATCTTTAAAAATATACGTAAAGGAGCATTTTGGCATGAAATTAAGTTATATTTAATTAAAAGTGAAAAACAAAAATAGACACATTTTGTTTTGTTTTGATGTGAGATGTATAGATTTTGAGATACTATGTGCTGTTTGATAACTGGTGATGTCATAAACAATACGAAAGTGTTGCACAATGTCAGCGTCTAGTGATGTTTGAATTGCCGTGAACCAGTTTCCGATGTGCTTTGTTGAATGGTAGTGTACTGCTGTATTTGTCTAATTTGTGTGTGCATCATTTGTTTATTTCCATGAAATCGGCTAGATTTTATATTTTATCAAACAAAGCTATCTGTTAAGTAAGCCTCTGTCTTAGTAAAATTGATAGTAAAATAAATACCGCTTTACAAACAAAATAATAATAATTAATATAAGTTTAGTCCTACTGCCTGACTGAATGTTTTAAATACGTTTTACATTGTTAATTATTTTACCTATGTTTTACTTGTAAGTCGAATACCCTGATGATTTAATTAATTGTCAAAAGCACTCGAAATTATTTTGTTGGCAAGAAGGTATTTATTTTATTCTTTAATATTTCAGCTATCACAGTGTTTTTTTCCCAAACAAGTATCATGACTAAAGAATGTCGGTTTTTGGATGTTATTTATTGCAGAAGGAAAAAAATATATCATATCAATACTTCCCAAATCGAGAAAAATCTCCAGTACAGTATAAGCAATGGTTGAATAGAATTAACAGGAAGAATTATCTGCCCACTGTATCTAGTGTTGTTTGCGCTAAGCAGTTTAGAGCCAGATTTTGATCATTCCCCTCTTCTAAAAGAAAAACTTATGTCTCAGATAAAAACCCATGAAAGAAAATTAAAACCTCAAGCATGTATCTCGTTTTTGAAACGTCAAGATGTATCGGCGGCCTTTACATAAAAAAAAAATCGTTTGTGAAATCATTTTTACTACTAGCAAAGCATCCGATTCTAGTCCTACTGCTATATCTACAGATGTTATGGAGCCGAACATAAATATTGGTATGGATTTCCAATCAACATTTGAAGTGTCTATTCATTGTGAACTTGGAAGTGAAATATATAAATTGGTGAGTAGGGACATATCAGATAATGAGGATGTAAAAGAAATTGACTCATCCTTTAGTCTCCTGAATGTGACAGCAATGACGGAAATGAAAAAATAAGTAGTACTACTTTATAAGAGGACACTAATAGTCAGACTTTGTTTCCAGAAATTTTTCTGGTGTTTTGTCTGAATTTACAAAAATTATTTAGATTTGGTCAAATGTGCCACTGTTCATTAGTTAGGGCCGTATGCAAAAAATTACTAAGGGGAGGATAAGTGGACACTAGCGTGGGTTTGCTTGCATCAACATAGGTTAAAAGGTGGACCAATACACTATCAGTTCACTAAGCATTCACTAACGTTTTTGCATACTACTCTTAGAATGAGGAGGAAGACTATTAAACGTTACCTAAGAATGTCTATAGTTTGTCATAATAACATCTATATGAATGGGAGTCTCAATCACAACATAGAAATCACTATTTAGGCTCAGTCACACTTACGTCAGCACTCTACATGATTTTTGACACCTTTAATATATTGGCTAAAACACTTCAGTTGTGTTCTTTAAGTAAGACTACATTCTATTCAATAGAAAAAAAAAGAATTGTCCAGATATTTGTGAAATTTACATTTGTCAAGCAAAAAGAACAATTACTGGTATTACTACAGAACTTGGTCTGTATGATTCACCAGCATTTTGTGTGAAATATGTAACATACAATGTCATGCACTTGAAATATAATAGGCTAAGGTGCTAGATTTGATGATTTAACAAAAAGGTGAAATTGAAGCTTAACTTGAAAAACTAGTGTGTGAGAAAATATTAACGTGAATGGAGGAAAAAAACAGTAAATGTTTCTCTTTATTGTAAGACTGACACTGAGGAATTAAAAAAACTAATTAGGACAAGGTTTCTTAACATTCAGCATGAAATTGATGTGTGGCACAAGGCAAAAAGTTTTACGAAGACATTTAAGGCCAGCTGTAAATCTTTTCATGGAAGGACAGTTAGGTAAATCATTTATTGTGGTCATCCACATCTTATAATAGTAATTCAGAAATACTCATAGAAAAGTTAATCTATTATTATTATTATTATTATTTTATTATTATTTTATTATTTTATTATTATTATTATTATTATTATTATTATTATTATTATTATTAATCAGCAGCACCGCGTCTTACTACCCGTTCGGGTTATACGCACTTACGCTAATGTGTAATGGTAGGGTGATTGTGAGATGAAATGAAGGACCTACAGTTTAACGTGGAATCCGAACCATGGTGGAGGCCTGGCATTCCTCACATTCACAAGATGTCTTGCCAGAGGTTAATCTCATGTTGAACCATTTTTGTGCTAGTTTTATGTGTGCAACCGTCGAGGAATTGAACACAAACAGAAGTGAGGGAGGAATAGATTAGTGTGAATAGCATTCTGTTAGCCAGCGGGCACACAAACTATGGTTTATGATGTCACACACAGAATCTAATAACCAGGTTGTCACATGCTTGCTCGACTTATCACACTGAAACAAACATAATTTTTATTAGAATCTATTTCTCTATAATAATCTAACCTTAACTGAAGATGTGTTTTTAGGCCGAACTGCTCCTCTAAAGTGAAAATATTTTAATATTGAATTTCAAAAAAGTGGTTTGAGTCTTGTTGTAATTGACAAATTCTATTTTGTTTGTCAAGTCTATTATGCCATAAACAGCAAAGGAAAAACTTTTTTTAGTAAATTAATCTATTATTACAATTTTGTCATTTTTGTAATTTTGTTACTTTCCCAATTACACAAGTCTATATAATTCCTTTTACCAATTGCTTAAAATTGTTATATCATTTCAAGTGCTTCATAATTGTATTTGAGATACTTTTTTTTATATTCCTTACAAATCTCGAATTTCTAGAATACCACAGGATTGAAGTGATTCAAGGACTTCAATAGTCCCATCTTTATTATAAACATATTAATTTTAATCTGCACAGGGTCACTATTCACAACAACCATTGAGTTCTCCTAAGTTGGAACTTGTTGTGAACACTTCTCAAGATGACCAGATATCCATAGTAAAAGAAAGCCAAAATAATGCTTTGAAACAAACTGAAGTGGAACCATTAGCAGATCAAGAAATCCTTGAAAGCATTGAGCAGCATTATTTCAGTGACTCAAATTTTGATCCATGTGAGCATGTCTTGCGGGTAAGCATTTAACTCTAAAGGGACCTATTTACGTAAGAGTCTGGCTTGGAAGTCTAGTTAGGCTTGGTTTCCAATTACTCAAACTCGTATATGGTTGGGGTGTCATGAGCCAGTCTTGGCATCAGACAAACTGAGGGTGGCTTAGTTCGCCAGGACCGTTGGTGGGGCTTATATCGCTGCTAACTCACTATTGACTTGCTATTGGCTTTTACATGAGAGGAGGTTATGAGCCTGATTCTTGTATCCACACTTCAGACAGTGTAATTTTGTCAGTCATATGAATCATGTCAGCTTCCTTATTTAAATTCTTCACAAGCCCAGAGTTTCCAACAAAGTTTTTAGAGGAGTACCGTCAATTGTCGGCTCTGTGGTATATCACAGCACAGGTTATTTTAATAGGTTAAAGCAGGATGAGGGTTTACTTATGCAGTTCCCTCTATTGAAATTAATCGATATAGACTTAGGGCTTGTTAACAAAAAACTCTTGGGAACATGCCATATTTGTCTAAAATGATTACAATTGCTGCAATTTGCTTCAACTAATTTGTTGTACATACTGAAATGTTTGAGCAAAGTTGGAAGTGTGCTCATGCTAGTGGGAGAACGTGTAGGGTGAAATATGTCCGAATCTGGATCATGAGTCAAGCTTACTGAGCTGGATCAAGTTAGTCTCTTATGTGGATGGGTCCCTTACTTATATTGTTGGTGTTATTGAATTGTTTTTACTTTGATCTAAGTTCTTAAATGTTTTTTTTTATCATTGTTCCATTTTGACATATTTGTAAAATGTGTTATAATTTTTGGTAAAAATAAAGTTTTTGTGTAAGTTACAATTTTTTTTTGTATCAAACTGTACTTATGTAGTCAAATGATATAAAATTAAATGCATACTTAATGTGTTGTTTGGCAATTTTCTTTTACTTCATTATGTGATATTTAACAAAACTTGATGCTGTGCAATCAAATATCATGCCACATGTATTTTTATATTAATAAAACTAGTTGTGTAGTCAATTATTGATGATAGCAACATATAACTTTTTTTATTGTAAATTAGAAAGGTAAATTAATCAATTATTTCAAAACTTAGGCATATCATAGTAAACAAAATTCACTACATTTGTGAATCCCACCCACTATCAGAATAGACAAATAATATATGACATCTTATTTGGATAGTAACTAACCAATCTCAACCAACTTTAATTTAAGTTGTTAGTACATTGGGTACTATCTGAAACCTTAGCTCAGTCGGTACTGTATCTGCCTACTGAGATAAGGGTCCTGGGTTTGATTCCCATCATGGCCGAAAAATTTATCATTGATGAAAATATGGGTTAACCTTGTCACATTGATAAATTAACTGCCAGGGTTTGGATGTTGGGCCTGTCCTAGTCTTAAGTTAGATTATTAGGAATATGAAGCTATGACAGGCCTAGCCAGCTGGTAGTGGAAAATATATGGATTGATCAAAAAACTGACTCAGGCCATAGGCCGGAAACAATAGTGGATGTTAAGTACATTGGGTGAATCATTTGTATTCAACACTTTCATTTTTAATGGAACAATTTTTTTCAATTGGCCTACATGGGTCTCTTTTACTGCACTGAATTTTTTATGTTTGTTTTATCAGATTTTATCATTGTTATTTAAATGTTTGATTGTGAGTGTATTTTTTTCTTAGGTTTTTCCCCATCAACAGCAAACCATTATTACAATGATATTTAGTAGGACGCTTTAGAGTTGGATGCTCGTGTGCAAAATAAGTTTGTCACGTGCAAATCAGAGAGACCCTTAACACAGTATCAAAAATGACCCTTAAAGTTAAATAGGGATATATATAAGTTGGAGAAGGCTAATAATTTATTGAAAATTCATGATTGTGGTTTAAAATTGCAAAAGATTCGAGTTACTCAAGTGATATAAGTTGAGATTCTCTAATATTAGGGTTACAGCCTCTTATCAGTTGGCATTGTAAATCTTTTTTTATTATTTTACCTAAAGCATATTATTATTATTATTATTATTATTATTATTATTATTATTATTATTATTATTATTATTATTATTATTATTAATTACAATGCAAGTATACGCTAAAGTTTATATTATGATTGGAACAGGCTTATACACTGACAAAAAACCTGCAGATCTGCAGAATGACACTGTATGCACAACACATCACAAAACATATTTTTGAGGCACATCAGGCCTCTTGTTAAACACAGGAGGAAATAATTCTGTATTAACTTCTTTTGTTGTGTGCTATGTTTCAAAGTTCTTTATCTGTTTAGTAGTTTTTTGTTGTTGTTAATTTGCAGGCCTTTTATTCTTTAATATTTACTAATTCAGCTGTTTAGTATTCTCTTATTTGTTTAAAGTTTATATTAATTTAATGCAAATTTTTTCTGTATTTTTTTTAGGAAGTTCCAGAAATTTTGGATTGTGCTTCCATAGAGGCAGAGTCAGAGAAAATACAAAAACAATTGCAAGTTGTATCTAATAATGTTTTGCGACTTATTCTTCATAAACAATCCATCTGCAATGATGAATTTGAGAGGTGCAGTATTTTTGTTTTTTAATATTGATTATCATCTCACAGTTTTAGATGTATGGTTTTAAGGCACTCAAGTTTAACTATCCTTGGTCATCTTCATTAGCAAGTAGGTTATTCTTCGAATCCCATCTGGATACATTTGAGTTGGTGAATGTGAATTTCACATTACCTTTCTAAACTTTTTTCCATGCTAATACAGATACATTTCTGCTCCTTTACTCCTTAGTTTTTTTAGCATTGTGTCTTACTACTTGTTTGGGCTGTACACCAATAGTAACCCTTGTTAGTGTATCCTCTGTTTACCTTTAAAAACAGTATACTTGCCTTGCTTGGTCGACCCAGAAAACCCAAAGGCTGAGGAACTCACGACCCTCTGAACCAATGCAAGACTGCATCAAAGTACCTGGGGATATACTTAGCAAAGAATCCCATGAACAAGAAGGACTCTCTCCCAATAGGAACCACCATCCTACTGAGAGCATACACCATGCCCAACACCGCCACCAGAGTCCAGGCTGGATTCTTCTCCAAATGGATAAGACAAAACGCCATTTGAGGCCAGTACATACGACACCTGCACCCACTTCAAGAAATGCAGAACTGGTCAAGATATACCAGCTACAACCAAGGCCATCCCAAGACAAAGACGACCATGAAACAGTAAAGTGAAGTGTCAAAAGTGTTAAGTGAAGTGTTCAGGTATGGTCACATTCAGCAGGGGGAATTGTTAAGTGACATTTGAATGACTGCCCAAAGAAAGGCCAAAAGAGATGTAACTTCTGAGCCCATGTGACCAGCACACACCAGAGCCAACAATACACTCACCCCTCAATATAGTACAGTACGATGAATTAAACTAAAAACTCATCATAAAGACAAAAACAAGGAATAATCCATAAATTTGTGTATGAATAACTTTTCTTTCCTTATTATATAACAAAATGACATGTTGAGGGAATTTTAAAATTCGTTAGACATAAAACACACTAGCGGTAAGACTACCAAGGCGGATTATAAATGTATTGCAAGACAACAAAGCAAGTTTGTATTTTGGTTACCCAAATTGGTAATTTAAATAAAATCATCAGATTAACATATGAACTAATTATTTTATTCTTACTCACTCCTTTCACAACCTTTTTCATATCAACAAGCTACATTTGGGGACTTTATAACTTTATAGACTAATATGATTATTGAACCATAACATTGTATTTACCTATTTATAAATGAAAATATTCAATCTAAAAGTTAGGATGTTCTCCCGCTAGACTTGTTATTTTTTTTTCACAGCCAATTTGGGTGATAAGGATGGTCAGAGGGAGGAAATCTTAAAGTCTTCCCAAAAATACCAAATTGATTTTGTTAGAGTTTATTTTCATAGTTTTAAGGCACGAGTCTAAGATGAACATGTAACGTTGCTTGAGATCAACGTTACAAGCAAGAAGCAAATATGAGTTAACTAACACCAAGTCTACAACCACGAAGAGTGGACCTAACAAGACTCACCAAAAAACTGCCCCGTTTCTCGGTCTCCGTGTGTGAAGTCTCATCAACAAACATCCCGGCCCGTGTACATTGTTCTCGCCCCGAGTGAAAAAGCGTAACTGATAGACTGTGGAGGTGTGGCGTGGTGAGCGTGGCATTTCTCACGTTGCCCCATGGGAAGTGGTCAGACAGTGATCACGTGATGTTCTCGACGTCTCTCCAATGACCTATTTGTTCTTTACCACCAATCCCGCTGTTTCATGTGAATGTTCTACTATGTTCTTTTGCTTCCCCTATGTTCCCCTCCTCTCAGAGAAAAATTGCTTATAATCTGATGTCGTTTGCCTTAAGCGGCACTTCTTGGTTTGCCCGTGTCTAGGACACACATCACGGGATGGGATTATTCCCAAAGGTATAAATTCAAATTTCGGCCGTACTACTCAAAATTTACTGTTTGGAAAATATTTAAAGAATATTTTAAATAGACTATAGGTTAGGTCTAAATTCTCTTTTTGGCCAGTACATTCTAAATTTCCTTTCGACTTTCATCTGTCATTTTCTGTAATATTGTAAGAATGGCTAAGTACGTAGATTAATATGACGTAATGCTATATATAATTTGTTAAATATATTGCCAGGGTTTTGCCCTTCCGGCTTGTTGTCCCGTGATTGAAACTATGAGGGACCTTATATATTTTTCTTTAACTTACCTTTACAAGGCGAAATGCCTGGATTAATTTGGGCTAAGAATAATATAAGTATATTACTTTCTTTTTGGGTTGGCATTTAAGTAATACGCCAATGTTTTGTAACTATGAAGCGCGCACTGCGGGTTGCCGCTGAGGCCTGTTAAGGGGCTGTAAGCTACGTAGTGAATGTAATTGTTAGGATAAGGTTGCTATGGATACAGTGCCTCAGTATAGTTATGGGCATAACCCCTTTACCTCTTTTTTTTTGTTTATGTAATGGCTACATTGTAAAAGTAACCGTTAGGATAAGGTTGCTATGGATACAGCGCCTCAGTATAGTTATGGGCATAACCCCTTTACCTTTTTTTTGTTTATGTAATGGCTACATTGTAAAAGTAACCGTTAGGACAAGGTTGCTATGGATACAGCGCCTCAGTATTGTTATGGGCATAACCCTTTTTTATTTTATGTAATTCTCTTGTAACTATCTGTTGTTACATATATATATAGTCACATATATACATATATAATTATTGTTAATCTATTCTCAAATAAATAATTATTTATTAGACTCGCAATCTTTAATTTACATCGACATGTTCGAAGTAATTTTGGCTGATCAAACAAAAGACTCTCGTACCGTTCCTTTTGAGTCTTTAGGTATAGTAGTGGATGGTGATTGAGAAGGGTTCATGGCGGCAGATTATTGAATAGGTCCAAGTATAGGCCTATCAACAAATATGCGGTCCTAACGCTCTTCTGCAATTAACTCATTTTCTTGTTGTTTTCATGCCCTCTTTACCTTATTGTACGTGTTCACCTGCCCTTGTCCTGTTGAGGAGAAGGGGGTGTTACACAAACTGCGCCACCCTGCTCTTGCAGAAGTGAGCGTTTCAGGACTAATATTTATTTTTGCAAATTTTGTGTTTCATGAACTCATCATCGGCCATGGACTCCGCCACTGGAATGAGCCGGATTTCTTCAAAGTCCGAGGTGTACACACTCAAAGGAGAGGAACTCATAGCGGAGCTGGACCGGAGAGGAATACTGCACCCCCCCAATGCCACGGTTATCCAGTTGCGGGCTCTTCTGTCAAAAAGTTTAAGTGAGTCCAGCGTTCCTTATTCTAGTGAACCCACCCTTAGTGTGAGCCAAGCCCCCTTAGATCAGGGAAAGGAAGAAGTAGGCGCAAATAAGAGGCTTGAAGTAGGGGAACCAACTCCCAATAGTGTTGATAACCCAGCGGACACTGCCCCCTCCATTAAATTTAAGTTATATATTGCCAGAGATTGTTTGAAAAATATAGTTACTTGCGACGGTCAATCTAGCACTGCGTTATTTCAATTCCTGTTAGCAGTGGATAAGGTGAACAAACTTAACTTAGTTGGAGACCCCGATTTTTTAACTTTGTGTATTGGCAAAACTTCAGGGTTTTTGGCCCATATCATTTCTCAGGGTATCCAGTTGGGTCTATCTTGGAAAAAGGTTAGGGATAGAGCCTTAGAATCCTTGGTGAATAAGAGGGAGAGACAGAGACTTAGTAATATTTTTGTGCACAGATTTCAATATCCTGATGAGTCGCTTAGATTGTTTATTCTGTCGATCTCCGAAGCGGAGGGAATTTTGAATCTTGAGCTCTCAGAAAAAGAAGTGGTAGAGTTAATTCTAGAAAATGTGTCCCCCCTGACTCGTAGGCATTTTGTGTTCTCTTTCAAACCGAGTACTATTTCTGAGCTATATACACTCGCTTCGAGCATTGATGGGTCTTTACAGGCCGAGGGAGAATATTTAGAAGCCCACCCGGTAGGTGTTTGTAGGAAACCGGCCATTGTGGGAAGTGTAAACGCCTCTTCTTCTAGAATGCCCGAACAATATAGGACCCCTCCTCAGTCTAGTAGTAGGGCTAATTTAGATTTTAAGAGCAAACCCTCTCTCCTCCCAGATAGGTCTAAGGTTAGATGTTTCAAGTGCCGTCAACTTGGGCACTTTCAGCGCCAGTGTCCCTTGGGAAACTTGTAACGCGCAGTGTTAGTGGAGGTGCCGCTGCGCGTCTCAATAGGAGGAAATGTCCCCCCCCTTCACCTGTGGTTGAGATTAGTATTGGTTCGTATGTCGCGTACGCGTTATTGGACTCTGGTTCTAGTGCGTCTTTTATCAGTTTTGAGTTGCTTGAAAAGATTAGGAGTCTAGTTAATTGTAATCAAGAACTGGTGGAAGAAAAAAAGTTTTTGTTAGGTAATGGAAGTTTTTTGACTGTTAATCGTATGGTTTCAGTATCCATCAAAATGTCTGGTTTTTCATGGGTAAGACAAATGTTTTGTGTGTCGTCGATCCCATATGAAGTCATTTTAGGTAATGATTTTTTGTGGCAAACTGGAAGCGTGTTAAATATGTCTCGGAAAGAACTGTATTTTGAATTTGCCCCCAGAGTTAAAATTCCATTTAGTGATAAGACTGCCTGTCCATCGTTTGTTTATTGTGATAATCAGGATTTGGTCATTCAGGAGGTTATTGCGAGGTACCCTGACGTCATTACTACAAGGCTAGGAGAATGTAATATTTTGCCCTATAACATTGTTGTAGAGGACAACGTCCCGGTTAGATCTGGTCCATATTCATGCCCCCCCCCAAAAATGGAGATCTTCAGACAACTCATTCATGATCTTGAGGTTAAAGGGGTGATCCGCCCTTCCATTTCCCCCTACGCTAGCCCAGCTTTTATAATTCCTAAAAAAGGGGAAGGACACAGACTAATAGTAGATTATCGCAAAATAAATAAGAAAATTCAATTCGACCCCTACCCTATGCCGAGTGTAGAATCTGCGTTTCAATATCTGGGCAGAGCTAAGGTATTTAGCGTTATTGATCTCAACGCCAGTTTTCTGCAGTGTTCTTTAACTGAACCTTCCAAAAAGTATACGGCTTTTGTGACACCATGGCAGCAATATGAGTTTAACAGAGTACCCCTGGGTTGTAATATAGGAGGTCAAGCGCTTAGTCGCGTCCTCGACCATGTTTTTTCTGACCTGAAATATAAATATGTTTTTAATTACCTAGACGACATTTGTGTGTATAGTGATAGTATCGAGGATCATGTCGTCCATCTTGATAGTGTGTTGTCTCGCCTACGTAAGGTTGGATTAACCGTGAACCCAGACAAAGTTGTATGGGCCAAACCCTCGATCAACTACTTGGGTTATGTGATCTCTTCTGGTAATTTACTTATTGACCCCGAGAGGATTAAGCCCATCGTAGAATTCCCCCCTCCCAGAAATTTGAAAGGGGTCATGAGATTTATCGGCATGTGCGCCTATTACTCTCGTTTTATCCCCATGTTTTCTGACATAGCCGCGCCCCTTAATTCACTCAAAAAAAAGGGAGCTACCTTCGTGTGGGGCGAAACCCAATCTCAGGCCTTTGAAACCCTCAAGAAAAAACTTATCTCCCCAGAGGTCCTTAGGATGCCAGATTTTTCAAGTCCTTTCTTGCTTCATGTGGACGCATCTTCTTTAGCCCTGGGCGCAGTATTGTCCCAAAGATCCCTGAAGGTGTTAGGCCAGTTGCTTTTGCCGGCCGGACGCTCACGGATTCAGAACGTAAATATAGTACTTATGAGAAAGAATGTATAGCTTGTATTTTTGGAGTCGAGCGATTTGCCGACTACCTCGAACAGAGAGAGTTCGAGTTATACACTGATAATATGGCTCTTGCTTTGATGTGGCGGCATCCCAAGCAACTTGGGAAAATTGGTAGGTGGGTTTGGCGGTTATCTCGTTTTAAGTTCACTACTCATCACATTTCGGGAAAAAACAATGTCACTGCTGACGCCTTATCGCGCGTCACTGAAGACCAGGCCCCTGTAACTCCTGACGATATGAATGTAACTGCTTGTGTTATAAAAACCATCCCTGAGTCATTTATCTCTATTAATGATCACCAACGAGATGACCCCTGGTGTAGAGACATTATAGAGCGGCTCGAGAAGGGAGAGAAGGTGGGATCGTTTGGATTGTTTAGAGGTTTGTTAGTATCTTACAATGTTCGGGGAAAAGGAAGAAAGGTAGTTGTTCCATTTGCGGTGAGACATATGTTGTTAAAGTATTTTCATAATTCTGCTATTGGAGGGCACCTAGGTGTTTTGAAGACAGTTCGAAAAATTTCCCATGAGTTCTTTTGGCCCGGCCTGTATAGTGACGTCAAGTCCTGGGTTAGTCGTTGCATTGATTGCCAGAAGGCTAAACCTACACAGAACTCCCGTATTGGGCTGCATTCGGCCGATGTGGCTCATTACCCTTGGGAGAAAGTCTTTGTGGACTATATTGGCCCGATCACCCGCTCCACTCTGGGAAATACCTGTATTTTGGTACTTATTGATGCATTTTCTAAATTTGTTTTTCTAATCCCTCTACGGGATATGAAGGCGTCCACGACTGTCATTGCTTTGTGCAAACGGATTTGGACATTTTTAGGAGCCCCTCGTGCCATAGTTAGCGACAATGGTCCATGCTTTAGGTCAGCACTATTTAGAGATATGTGTTTTGGATGGGGGATTAGGCACATCACTACGAGCCCATATCATCCTGGCCCGAACCAAGTTGAAAGGTTCAACAGAAATTTAGTTATTGCTCTCACTGTGTTCCACCATCAGGTTCAGAATAGGTGGGATCAGGAGTTAGAGTTTTTAAATTTAGCGTTTAATACTGCCTATCACGATTCTATTAGTTCCTCCCCAGCTTCTGTTTTTTTAGGAAGAGAGTTAAATCACCCCTTGTTAGCTGTATGGGACATCCACCCTTTGCTTGACGAGAATGACGTTGTTCCCCACGCAGATAGGTGTCGCCTCGCGCTAGAAAGTTTGAAAAAGGCTCAACGTAGAGTAGCAGCAAACTATAACAAGGGTAGGATCCCTGTTCCCTTTAAGGTCGGAGACACCGTCCTCTGCAGAGAGTTTCCCCTCAGCTCCGCTATTGAGAAGATCTCAGCGAAAATGTGTGAAAAATGGAGTGGTCCATGGCTGATCGATCAGTTTCTCACCCCAGTCAGCGTGCGTCTGAAAGACCAGGAGGACGAGAATCTTTTGAGAAGAGCCCATGTTAGCCATCTTAAAATGTTGCCGTCATAACTAAATTGATCAAGAAGTCACTGGGTCGTGACTTGGTGGCCACCGTAGTGACTATCAAGCCACTACCTAGTTTAGGTTAAGTTTAGGTTAAGTTAGGTTTAGTTACACGTTAATACCCCTTTTCTTAAATTTGTCGTAATTATTTGTGTTAAATCTGCATGCTTCGAAGCATGTGCCGTATTTTTGTTATCATGTAATTAGATGTTAGGTTTAGTGTTAGGGTTTAATCAATTCTCTATTTGTGGCATCTACTGAATGAACTTTCGCCATGAAGACATTCAGTGAACTTCCGTATAAAATTATGTGTCAAAATTAAGTGAACTCTGTGTGAGCAATTGTTTGACAATAAGAAAGAGACCTTGTTTAGCAAGGCCAGTGGTACGTATAACGTAAAAGATGCTCAGACTATTGTGGAACTTGTCCCTGTGAAAACTAATGACTTTGGATAAAATAAGTCAAATAGTGCGGTCGGGCATAGAAGCCCTTGATATGTATAATCAAGGACATGTTACTGCTTGTGTTTTTTGTTTTGTTTAGTGATCTCTGAGAGGACTTCCGCTCCTGTTGAGCCACTCCCTTCCCATCCCCCTACATTGGAGAGGCTGGAAGGGGATCTGTTTGAAGACCCAAGAATATGGGAGCGCTCATGCCACAGCCAGGTGCCTACGTCATGTAAGATGTATCGGGAGGGATGAGACACACCGGGGCCTACTGTAAAGAAGAGAACTACCCGTGTATCGAGACTGTTAGGTAAAAAAGAAAAAGGTAGCAAGAGAACTCATCACCCATCTGTCCAGGGGGCGAGATTTGTAACGTTGCTTGAGATCAACGTTACAAGCAAGAAGCAAATATGAGTTAACTAACACCAAGTCTACAACCACGAAGAGTGGACCTAACAAGACTCACCAAAAAACTGCCCCGTTTCTCGGTCTCCGTGTGTGAAGTCTCATCAACAAACATCCCGGCCCGTGTACATTGTTCTCGCCCCGAGTGAAAAAGCGTAACTGATAGACTGTGGAGGTGTGGCGTGGTGAGCGTGGCATTTCTCACGTTGCCCCATGGGAAGTGGTCAGACAGTGATCACGTGATGTTCTCGACGTCTCTCCAATGACCTATTTGTTCTTTACCACCAATCCCGCTGTTTCATGTGAATGTTCTACTATGTTCTTTTGCTTCCCCTATGTTCCCCTCCTCTCAGAGAAAAATTGCTTATAATCTGATGTCGTTTGCCTTAAGCGGCACTTCTTGGTTTGCCCGTGTCTAGGACACACATCACGGGATGGGATTATTCCCAAAGGTATAAATTCAAATTTCGGCCGTACTACTCAAAATTTACTGTTTGGAAAATATTTAAAGAATATTTTAAATAGACTATAGGTTAGGTCTAAATTCTCTTTTTGGCCAGTACATTCTAAATTTCCTTTCGACTTTCATCTGTCATTTTCTGTAATATTGTAAGAATGGCTAAGTACGTAGATTAATATGACGTAATGCTATATATAATTTGTTAAATATATTGCCAGGGTTTTGCCCTTCCGGCTTGTTGTCCCGTGATTGAAACTATGAGGGACCTTATATATTTTTCTTTAACTTACCTTTACAAGGCGAAATGCCTGGATTAATTTGGGCTAAGAATAATATAAGTATATTACTTTCTTTTTGGGTTGGCATTTAAGTAATACGCCAATGTTTTGTAACTATGAAGCGCGCACTGCGGGTTGCCGCTGAGGCCTGTTAAGGGGCTGTAAGCTACGTAGTGAATGTAATTGTTAGGATAAGGTTGCTATGGATACAGTGCCTCAGTATAGTTATGGGCATAACCCCTTTACCTCTTTTTTTTTGTTTATGTAATGGCTACATTGTAAAAGTAACCGTTAGGATAAGGTTGCTATGGATACAGCGCCTCAGTATAGTTATGGGCATAACCCCTTTACCTCTTTTTTTGTTTATGTAATGGCTACATTGTAAAAGTAACCGTTAGGACAAGGTTGCTATGGATACAGCGCCTCAGTATTGTTATGGGCATAACCCTTTTTTATTTTATGTAATTCTCTTGTAACTATCTGTTGTTACATATATATATAGTCACATATATACATATATAATTATTGTTAATCTATTCTCAAATAAATAATTATTTATTAGACTCGCAATCTTTAATTTACATCGACATGTTCGAAGTAATTTTGGCTGATCAAACAAAAGACTCTCGTACCGTTCCTTTTGAGTCTTTAGGTATAGTAGTGGATGGTGATTGAGAAGGGTTCATGGCGGCAGATTATTGAATAGGTCCAAGTATAGGCCTATCAACAAATATGCGGTCCTAACGCTCTTCTGCAATTAACTCATTTTCTTGTTGTTTTCATGCCCTCTTTACCTTATTGTACGTGTTCACCTGCCCTTGTCCTGTTGAGGAGAAGGGGGTGTTACAAACATGTCGAATCATCAGCTCTTTAATCCTTAAACTATCAGTGAAGAATGACCCTGAGCATGGGGAAAATCCCACATAACACAGTGGTAGAGAATGACTGCTAATCTAAGGGTCCTGGGTTTGATTCCCATGCCTAAACGTCATGTTTCAATTGAAATTAATTGTAATTTCCTACAAGCAGATTTCCTCACTACCTTTGACATCCACCTTTTGTGTTTGTGTGGGTGTGTATATATACATATATAGTGTGTGTATATTGCATGAATGTACAGTGCTACATTTCAGGAAATGTCAATATCTATATTTCATGAAATACACAACTCTGAAGTCAATAGTAGAAAGTGTTTCCACCTTTGGGCATGCACAGTATTAAGTAAAGTAGAACACAGGAGTTTAAATAGA
>JBCFYV010009882.1:82846751-82904404 GCA_039000515.1 Timema cristinae
GCATTTATTGCAACACCTTCATTAATATTGCCCAACAAAGCTTAGTTATTTATATATCCTAATAGCTACATTGTACTGTTTAATGTCAACCCTTCCTTACTTTCTTGCATTACAGTACCCTAATAGCTTATTCAAAGGCTAAATTAAAAAGTAATGGGGATAAAATACATTTCCTTGTTTCAACTCATGTATTTCAAAAATGTCTGAAATCAAATAACATCCAATCTGTACCCTGCCACATATATCAAACTTACCTCAATTTACTTAATAAGTTTTTTGGGTATTCCAAACTTAACTAAAACTTTATATTATTGGTTTCTTTTAAATGAATTGTAGGCTGTTTTAAAATCTATATTGTTCATAACAAAGTTTATTATTTCAATACAATTTTTTTAATAACTTAGATGAATCTCACACTAGGCAATCGGGACAAACTAATTTTTGCCAAAGACTAAAATTATAAGTCACATCCTTATTATTTTTAGTTATTATTAATTTAATATTTAATATTTTCATTCAGTTCTATAAACCCCTTTTAATTTAATTTCTTTCAGAGCAAGATAAAATTAGTTTACTGTACAATTAATTAAGAAAATTATTTTTTTCCAAGGTACAGGATAAGCTTATTTAAGAGTTATTGTTCTTATCATGAATTTTTTAAAATATTCTTACTATTAATAATATGAGCTAATTTAATACATTCGTTGGTATTTGCTGATTTATATAAGGCTTTTTGGTTGGCACATTCTAACATAATGGCTGCTTAATCTCTTGTGGGAAGATGAGGAGGGTAACTAGAGGAAATACACTCACACTGGTGGGGCACAGGGATAAATCACATGAGGAAAACCACTCACAATACACTTGGCCTATATTTGAACCTGTCTGACAAGATAGCTCAGTTGGTAGTATGTCTGTATACTGAGCTAAGGGTCCGGGGCTTGATTCCTGGTTTGGCTGAAAAATGTATCATTGGTGAAATGTGGGTTTCCCTTTTCATTGTGTTGAATTAACGGCCGGAGGGCTGGATGTTATGTCTCTTCTAGATTTAAGTTAGTTTATATGTCATGGGCTGATTTCAGTCAGTTCAGAAAGTGCATGTTAAATACCTCATAAAAAAATGTGTACGTCAACCTCTTTATAAATGGAAATTTAGCCCATTGATTGCTTCATACCTTAAATTGTATGACCTGTGGCTAAGGTTTGATCTGTTTTTAAATTGTCATCAAATAAGTAAAAAAATAATACATTCAACCAACATGACATCTCTCTTTTTATACATGTACACACAAAAAGGTATCTATTTACAAGTACACACCATTACATGCACATTTGCAAGCACACACAATTGCATTCACATTCATAAGCACACACGAGTGCATGTAGATTTGCAAGCACACAAAAATGAATTCATTTTCCCAAACAAATTTACTAACAAGGCTTTTTAAAAATACACACATTTTCTTGCTACACATACAGTTTTTTATATGAATATTTTTTTGCGCTTCAGGTTAGAATTTGTTTTATACTCTGAAACAATATTATAATTAATTAATTTATTTTTTAAGTTAATTCATTTAAACACAAGGCCTATTTAAATGGCTTAGGTAGGAATTAGAAGGGTAGCTAGACAAAATAAGCCCTCATTGGTGGAAACCACATTTTCATGGTCTTTATTTTGATACATTTTGGCGAAGTTTATGTTAGTTTGCCTTGTCTTACACTTGACCAATACATAAACTAAACAAGCTTATAATACCAATAGTAACTATAATTGACTAAATTTTAAATGTAATAGTTATAGCTCCATTCATTCCTTCATTCATACAATTATTCCAACATTTCTATACAAACAGTTTTATTCGTTATGTTTACAAAAGCATAAAGCATTAGTTTCACCTTGAAATAATATTTGGTTTGAGTGAAGTTTTGAAAGGAGCTAACCAAGTCAAATCCTTATCTGTGGGGGGTAGCGCATTCCACACCCGTGATGCCATAACTGAGAATGAATGGGAATATGCTTCTGATTTGTGAATTGGAATATTTATAAGGGTGGAGATTTTAGCTCGTGTATTAAGCTGATTCTGATATTTTGATTCATTAAAATTTGTTGTCAAATATAGGCATACCTCGCTCTTTCGACAGTTAGGGACCAGAGCACTGACAAAAGTTGAAAATTGACAAAAGTCGAAGCACAGTCTTTATTTGGCTATTAAATGCATTAGAGCTGCCAAAAAATGTAAAGAACTAGAGCACTGTAGCCATATAATACTTTTGAATGTGTGCAACACCTAGATAACCAGAAATAAACACCAGAAAAATAAAATACATTGTTAAATAAAAAATACATAAATAAAATCATGCCTTGAATTTGTTCTTGGATAAGTAAATGACAAATATAGATACATAATACAGTTTTGAATGTTTGTGATTTAGTGGTATTCTAGATTTTAAAAATCATCTACAGAACTGGAGAAACTCAATCTAATTCTTTTAAGAGAAGGGAACTTTGAAAGAGATCTATCAGGGAATGGGGCTGATATTGATGTCTTGGAATCTGAAGAGCTAAGGGGAGGGCGACTGAAGTTAGTGAGGTGGTTGCTTCTTGAAAAAGGAGAAAAGGACATTTTCCTGAATAGAGTCTTCTTCCTTTCCCTAAGAAGTTTACTATAACAGGTTATTTGGTGTTCAAGCCCATTATTTACTATAGAACTTCTCTTGAAATTGGGATCCACCCTTTCCCAATATACAATTGTGTTCTCTATTTTGGCTATTCCGACTTCGGTCTTTAGTGGTCATCTCATTAGGCTGAGTATACTCAGGAATGGCTTCCTTTTCATTCAACAGTCTTCTTTGTTCTTCAACCACCAGGAGATCCTTATTACTTAGGGGCTGATCATGAGACTTAAGCTGATCTCCAACATCTTAAGCCTCTACTTTCAGTTCCAGCTGCTGAGCCATTTCCACAACATTTGAAGTGATGGCCTCCACTGTTTCTTCAAGCTCTTCTAAGTCGACTGTTAGGGAAGGGAAAAACTTTTTCCAAACACCTTTCAGATTGGATTCTTTAACTTGAGTTCATGCATCTCTGATGGTTTTAGGTCATCCAGAATATTGAATCCTTTCCAAAAGACTTTTAATTTATTTGGTTCAGGCTCCTTATCAATATCAATAGCACCTATAGCCTTGGCAAACATCTGTCTGAGAGTAAAATTTAAATTATTCAATTATTCCTGGATCCATATGCTGCAGCATTGAAGTTGTGTTAGGAGGTAAAAACACAACTTTAATTTCTTTGTGAGCCTCAATCACAAGTCTTGGGTAGCTTGGAGAATTATCCAAGAGCAGTAAGATTTTAAAGGGAATATTCTGTTGTTTGCAATAATCCTCAGCTGCTGATTTGAAATTATAAGTGAACCAGGTTGTAAATAACTCATCAGTCATCCAGAATTTTTTTATTGGACTAATTAACTTTAAGGAAAGACTTGAAATAGTTTTTTTCAGGGCTCTATGGTTCTCAGAATGATAAATGAGCATAGGCTTTAGCTTACAGTCACCAGCTTCATTAGCCCCTAGCAACAGATTTAACCTAGATTGTGAAACTTTAAATAAAGGTTTTGATTTTTCCTCATTGACAATAAAAGTTCTGGATGGCATCCTCTCCCAAAATAGGCCTGTCTTATCTATGTTGAAAATATGCTGCTTTGTGAAGACACCATCTTCTATAATTTTTCCCAGCTCCATTTGAAAAGCTTCTGTAATAAATTTCCCATATTATACTGCACCCACAACACCTAACTGCCACAGCCTAGTCTCAAAGACAACTCTCATTAGCTAACAGTTGAGTACAAATGATTAATAAATAACTAACTTAATTTTTTATAAGGATATATTCTAGGCGGCATGACCCGAGTAAACGCCAAGCCTCTAAACCTTCAAGGTTTCTTAAACCTCCCAGACATCATTTACCACTCATCTTATATATACTCGCTAGATACAGTTTAAGCAGATTTTATTATTAGATAGGAATGCTTTATGAGCTCATAGGGTAAACAGAAAGACAAAACTCTATTCATGGGTTTTTATAGTAAATATAATAAATCTTTTAAATCAAAAACAATTCCATGTCACAAAGTAAAATATTTAACAAGTAAGTTGATTTACATAAATGAACAACTAAGTGCAAATAATAATGACCTCAGTTCCTAACTGATCGAGAAAAACTGGCAGGGTGTTGTTTTATAACTATTTGTGCTGAGACATGAACCAAATCATAATAAACTAATATCCTTCTCTAAACCAAATAAATGAAAGGCATGAAGTCGTTGCGTAAATGAACGTTGTCACCAGCTGTCAGTGAAATCAAGAAAATAAAGTGCCATTAATGACTAACTTTAAGTTCACAACAGCCAAGCGAACCTTTCTCCAAACTCCTATATATAATAAGTGTATACCCTTAGGAAATAAATTCTAGTCTTTTCATAGGTGTTAACATTACAATAGAGATCCATCTACTCTACGAACAATGTAATTCTATAAAAGACAAATTATAAGATCATGGACCATTTCACACAATGTGAAGACACATTAATTCCTAACACGTCCTAAACGTACACGCCCCAAGGTGTTAAATAAGATACAAGCTATGTAGTACCACCAGAATGAACCTTTGGTGAGTGAATAACAGAGTTACTATGTGTAAAACCAAACAATTGAAGTTAATTAGTTGTCCCTAATTAACGATAATAAACCCTGGATAAAAACCAACCATAGTTTATCCTTACAAACAAGGTAATAAAACATTATCCTCAAACACTATCCCCATTCAAAGGCACTATTCTCGAAGCCCACCATCCTAGAAACAATTAACTATCTTTTTAACTATCTAGAAAAACATACTTTAAATAGTGGCACACACAAAATAACTTCCATGTTCTTAATGTAAAGAACCTCCTAAAACAAGCAGTATACAATTTCAATTGCCTTAAGAGAATTTTGAAAAGATTTAAGGGTTAAAAGTTAACCAAAGTCAAAACGTTAATTTGATTACATGACTAGATGTCCACCTTAATCGAGATTTGCCCTCCGAGAGTGCCGTACTAGCATTGTACCGGGTGTTTTATTAAGTTTTCTTAAGGGGGTGGGGGTTGTAGACTAGTTGACCAGAAGAAGGGGAAGAATCACGTGGTAACATGTCCTAGTTCAACCAACCAATGAACTTCCTCTTGTTCCCTGAGAAGTTGCACATCTCCCAACCTCCCCTGGAGAACACTCCATGAGGGCATGGGGGCTAGTGGTAGTGGAAAGGAGAACCAATGTCCATTCCTTCTCTCTTTCTTTCGATTTTTGTTTTTGTGTTGACACCAGGAGTGTCACTGAGGCCTATTCAACATGATGATACCTGCGCTATCTCAGGAGGTGATGACGTGTTAAACGTATCGTTCCACACAGTATAATACATTATAGGCACAGAAGTCTTACTTCTATGTCAAACAAACTAATCTCAAAATTTAAATAATATAGTTAGATGTTCATATCACTTTAGATACCCTAAATGTGCACTGCATACATAGCGACTTGAGCGTGCCACAACCAGAAATATTATTTACAATTAACATTTAAAAACAAAATTAAACTTATAGATAAATGTATCCCTGATCATAAATCACTCCTAATATCATGAATTCAAAGCATTGGCATAATTAATAAATAATTCAACATTAACATGGAGCACTTAAATATTTTGTATTGTGCTTTTCAAATTTAATTGCTTGAATTACATTTTGCTGTTATGAGGAAACAAAGCACTTAAATGTCTAGTATTATACTTATAAAACTTAATTGCTTTGAATTACATTTTGATGTTATAAGGAGACAGAGCACTTAAATATATTTGGTTTTTGTTATTCATATTTAATTGCTTTAATTACATTTTTATGTTATGAGGAGATGGAGCTCTTAAATATTTAGTATAGTGCTTTTCAAATTTAATTGCTTTAAATTACATTTTGTTGCTACGAGGAGGCAGAGCACTTACATATTTAGTAGTATGCTTTATAAATTTAGTCGCTTTAGATTACATTTTGTTGTTATGAAGACAATAAATTCTACTAGTGAGCTATGTAACTTTGGTAGCATTAGACCATATTATGATGTTACAAAATATCATCAAAGATCAGGTATTATGTCTCGTAACTTCTACATTATAGTGCACATAATTGCCACAAAAGGGCAGGGCTCTTAATTATTGATTATGTTTAATAAACTTAGGAACTTTAATAATAGTGAATATTGTCACCACATGTTGGTGGAGTTGTTAAATCTTAATATTTTATTGCATTATTTTTGAGACCTTTTGAAGGTACATATTGTTGTCACCAGGTGGCAGGACATTTATGATTTGAGTTACTTCGAATCTTAACTTTGAGAAGTACCTTTGTTGTTTATCTTTTTGAATGAAATTTATTATTATTTCTCTTAAAAGCCACAAGGTGGCGGGTCTTTAGCCTTTATGCACATATTGTTATTGTTAAAAATATATATATATTGATTCATTGTTTCTTCAATAAAACTATTGTTCTCTTTTGACTCCTTGATTATTATTTCTCTAAGGGTTGGTAGGGGTTACATTTGTTTGAATGTTTATGTGGTTTGAGTAGCCTTTGGTCATGAGGGCTTTGAAAAGTTGTTAATATTGATTACTTAAATCTTAGAACATATTGGGTTTGCTTTGGTTTTCAGGCTCTTAAGGTGTATGTGTTTTACTTGAAAATGATTACTTTGAAAATTGATGTACTTTAGTTGGTTGGCAGGTTTGATATGGACTGCTAATGTTTGTTTTGTTTATGGAGGTTCTTTCTCTTCTTCTCGTGCCCACCTACACATACACATACTTACATGCATGCACGCACGCACACACACACACACACACACACACACACACACACTCACTCTTTCTCTTTAAAAAATCAATAAAAACATCCTCCATGAAGAGCCTAGAAAAAATAAATCTCAAGTAAGATTATACTCATCACTTAGTACCATGACAACTTGTATAATAGTTTTCCAACCTATGTGCCAAGAAGGGTAAACAGGTGTGCTGTAGTAGTTTGGGGAATGTCGAAAAGACTTGAGAAAAATATTGAGAAATAAAAATAAATATTTAGAAATCCATTATTTGAAAATAACTGTGGGTGTGCCTTGACACTTTTTGCGCCTTGTTCACTGTGCTTGAGCTTAAAAGGTTGAAAATCACTTATAAGACAAACTCCGATTTATTCTAAACAAACTACAATAACTTAACTATATCCCCTCATACAAAACCTTAGTAAATTTCCAAGTGTTACTTTCAAAGGTTGCCCTAACCTTAACAACATATTGGTTCATACAAAATTACTTTAGTTAGCAACTACTAACACCAATAAATGTCAAATCTGATGTTTCCATCAATTAAACATACCACATTTCAGCACCTACACTAACTAACGGAACTATACTAACTCTTTAGTTCATTAAATAGTAGAAAAATTATCCCTGAAAGGTCACTGCGACTGTCCTAAGGATAGATAACCTCACTATAACTTTGTGATGTAACCAATGCATTCTTTACCAGATACATTGGTGTCAATGCGGGGACACTTAGATATGAGATTAACTGTTATCAATTAATATTTTAATTTAACACATATAACATTTGTCAAATTCTAGGCTCTATTTCTCAATAATTATTTGCAGGTGTGTAAACACTTTGATGCTGACCACTACAGCAAAGTACATTCAGCGTATAAATTGCTAGGCAAGATGCAGATGGCCATGGATCAAATGCACATGCATTTTGCATCTGCTATTCATAACTCTGCCTTTAATGTTGTTCATGGCTATGTGGAGCTATGCTTTGTTCAAACTCATGGTGAAGACACAGTGGTTTTGCACAAGAAACAGTTTCGTGAACTTTGCAAGGTATGTACTATTTTCATTAATTTTGACACCTTATTCAAACAACTTTTTATTTAAATGATGACAACTCACTTCATTGATTGATTAATAGAAACTTAAACCTTATCTCACAGCTTGAAAGTGCTAGATTAGAGTTCAATATTCATACATTTAGACAAGGTTAAGGATCATCTGTGGATGGGATGAAAGATAACACACATGTATAGTTGTTGCCATTTTGGTCGATAATTTTTCCAAGAAAATAATCATCTGCATTTATTGGTTTGCCATTGTCTCCATTTCAAGAAAATGTGTTAATTGACTTGAATTTGAAGTTGTATTGCCCGACATACAACATTATGCTATACATGCTTCAGCATATTTTATGTTGAACAAAGGGGTGCATCAGATTATGTTTCACACATGATGTTTTACATACAGATACACTTGCAGATGCACAGTGACTCTTAGCTCATGATAATATAAGTAGAGTACAGAGACTTCTCAATCAAACTGTACATTATTTTTTTATTGCCTTACTCTCACAAAATAAACAATCTTATCAAGACATTATTACTGTATACTAAAACCATTCATCAGCAAATACAATAGCATTTAGGATCATATCTATACTCTAACACCTTGGAGTTTCTTTAAACATTGTAAGGAGGATAGAAGGGCAAGGCCTACACACTTAAAACTGTCAGTCTCAAAGTTCAAAATTAAAACACAACAAAACACATATTTATGTAATTTTCGCGGTACATCAGTCCCCATATTCAGCAGAAGAGAGTAGAACACAAACTGGACTATATTCACTGGCAGCATGGCTGTAGGTTGATCAAGGGCACTTAGATACTGATGTTGGGTGTGATGGGGAAGATTGAAGAGAAGGCTAATTTAGAAGAGAAATACAGTAGTGTCAAAACTATATCAAGTATAACATATACGCTCAAATTTAATTATCTGTTCTGGGTTTGATTAAGTAGTTTTAGTATACTCTGTATTTTATTAACAATATATATATATATTTTTTTCAGTTTGTAACTGCGGAGAGTTTCATCCCTTGTTTGATAGACCTTTGCAAAGCACTGTGGGAGATAATGAAAAGCTATCACAAAGTTATTATTTGGCAACAAAGAAATGATTCAGATAAATTGACAGCTGGTTAGTACATTTTCTTTTCTTTTATAATGTTTATTTAAAATGTGGAAAGTATGACAAAAAATATTTAGCTATGAGTATTTTATGTAAAACAAGTTGTGGCTGTGCAGTCATTAAAAAATCACACTGTTATACTTTATGAGATATAGAACTGTTAGAATATCTTTTACTGATCATTATTAGGACTTAGCATTTTAAGTACAAAAAATGAAATTTGTTAGTAAAATAATCTCTTTCAGTTTATCAAACTATATTATTAAGCTATCAATATTTAAATTCTAAATAATATACCAAAAATTTAAGATAAATATTCTTATAAATATAATAAAACATCGTAATTTCAGCTTAGTAAACCTTAACTACTTGCAATCTCAAACCTAGTAATGTATTAAATAAAACCTTTGCTATTTATAGGTACAAACACCAACAAAAACAACTATAATATCTTAAATTATGATTGTTTGGTAAATTAAAAAAACATCAAATGTCTATTCCTGAAGTACTTAAGGGCCATTTTCAGGTTTTGTAATAAATATCTAGCCATAAAAACTTATTTACACATAATTTAAAAGTTTTTAATTTTTGAATATTTTTTTGGAGCAAATCTTGAATTATCCAGTCTTTAATTGTATTAGTTTGTGTAATATTTAGAAGCTAAGGTGATAGTTGGTTTCATAATATTGGGATGGTTCTTCTTAGTTCTTGTTTTCCTAGGATTTTGAATATCTGTTGACCATGTTCATTTCTTTATTGGGTGTTGAGCAGGTATTGTGTGAATGGTTGGGCATTTTTGGTTTCTATCAAAATAATTATCTAGTGAGTATTATATAGTTGGTTTGTATAATTAATTTATATTGGGATGAATGCTTGTCAGCATTTTTGGCACCAAATATAAATTCAAGTATTTTTGCTTTTAAATATAGAATTTTGAAAGTATGGAAGTCTGTCATTTCACCTAGTGCCATAAGATCTTAATGACTAAACTAAGTATCTATATTATTATTGTTTTTTTTTTACCTAGGGTGAATCTCAGGTTGACCACTGATTAAGAAAACTAGAATAACAAAAAATTACCTGGGAAAAAGGGCTTGAATTTTACCCTTTGTGAAGAATTAAAAATAATATGTTAGAGCCTATATTTCAATAACTCTTTATGCTCATGTGATCAAACTTTACATTTACATCCATTACTGTTTCCAGCCTGTGGGCTAGTTCAGTTTTTATTCATGAAATATATTTTCCAATACTTGCTTGCTAGGCCTGCCGTGGTTTCATATGCCTTATAATCTAACTTAAGACTAGGACAAGCACAACATCCAGTCACTGGCCATTTATTCATCACTGTGAAAGGGTAAACTTACATTTCACCAATGATAAATTTTTTGGCCATGTCAGGAATCAAACTTGGTACCCTTAGCTCAGTAGACAAACACACTACCGACTGAACTAAAGTGATGTGACCAATCTACACAAATTAACCTATACTTAATTTTATATTAAATTTACAGAAAAATCACACTTCTTGACATTTGAGCATTAGCTCCAACCTGTCTTGTCTAGTTAATCAAAAGGTGGTTAACATGCTTCTCTAGTGCGATAACATGCACACATACAGTCATATTCGGATAGGAAGACACATTTCTTATGGTTACAAAATTTACTAAAACATCATTAATATAGTCAACCTCAATGGTCTTGGGGTAAAGTGCTTGCCTCGGGACTCAATGTTAATTGGTTAAAACCCAGCTGGGGTAACGGATTTTTCTTGTGTAATAAAAATCCATAGCACAACTCCCTTCAGAGGTGAAGTCAAACCGCTGGTCTCAAGTCAATTTTGCCATGTAAAAGTATCCTGGGACTCTGTGAAAATATCTTTCCCAGAAAAATTGGTAGGTCCTTTTGGTCTCACTCGTAGAAATTCTCGTGTGCTGATATGATCAGTGGGTTCATAAAATGCACATTAAATACTTAAAAAAAATCTGGAATGTATTTATACATAAAGTCATGTGGTCTGCAACCCCAGCTCACTTTACTTGACTTATGAATAAATTAGAGTAACTTTGGTAAAAATTTATAACTGTCAGATACTGTTCTTCTTACAAAAATATTAATAAACTTCTGTTTAATATGTCTACATTCTATTAACTAATGAACACACATCAAATGTGGAGTAATGGTTTTCTGATCCAAACCAAAAAAAAGTTGGACAAGCATTGAGATTAATTTCAGGGTTGTACCAAGAATATATATTTTTTTACCAAGCTTATTTTTGTACCTACATGCAGTGGCTAGTGGCGGAGTCTCCCAAAAGTAAAAGGTAAGGAATTTTTCTAACATTAAATCCCCCTCAAAGTAATTTAAAACATTATTATTATTAGCCCCGCGTCTTACTTCCCGTTAGGGTTTAACGCACTTACGCTAATGTGTAATGGTAGAGTGATTGTAAGATGAAATTGGGAACCTACAGCTTAACGTGGAATCCGAACTATGGTGAAGGCCTGGCATTCCCCACATTCACAAGTTGTGATTAATACACGTCAGAGGTGAAGGAAGGGTTTGGCAATCAGATAAAACATAATTGATTTTGTTGGTGGTATGAATTGTATAATACTTTGATACTTGTCTAGGCATTGAGTAGAAACACTTATTTATAGGTAATACTTGATCAAATACTAAAATTTGGGAATTGGTTGTATGTCCAGTACAGCTTTAATGAAAATTTTTCATTCTGAGTCATTTTTAAATCTCAATCTGTAACTACCTTCTTTAAACACATAAATATTTTTTCCTCGTTTCTGTGTTAAAATGACAAAATGTTGATATAACAAAATTTATTGGATTAATTTTTAATTTTTAAAATTCAAATTCATTACAGATATGTTCATTCTAATTCTAATCCCTTGAATAATAATTGGGAATAATACACTTCTTAAGATGATTAATATAAACTTTTATTTGTCATATAACACTACAAAAATAATTGTATTATTGATACACACAACAAGAATATGACATTTTGAATAACTTCAATATTAAGATTGTTTTGTAAATTTTATACAATGATAAGGTAATAAATGTATTTCCCTAAAGCACTGAAAAACTTTTAGCCAAATTGTGTATCAATACTCTATACGTGTTGCTCTGATAACTCTACTTATATTGCAAAACATTTTAAAACCAACTTTGATGGCTTTATGGTCTAAGGCGTCACTCTTGCGATAGTCTGGACTTCTGATGACAGGGTGATTGGGGTTTTATCCTGGTCAGGCGTACTGAGTTTTTTCTAAATGGTTTTCACTCTCCGCCCACATAAATGTGACTACACTTCCTCTAAATTGAACCTTCCTCATTCCTCTTTAAAAAGTTTGATTAATTTGGGATTCTAATTTTCTTTGGAAATAGTTTTAATCACAAGGATCAAATTTGTGTTTTTGGCAATACGGTATTTAAGGGCAAGCTCTCTTAGGAGAAATATGTTGTAGACTCAGGAAAGGCTAGGTTTTGTTAGTTTCGGAATAATTCATAATAATAAACATTAGCGGTCTGCAAGCACCAGTTTTTTCATTCGGTTCAATCGCACACAAGTTTTCTATAAAGCCTCTTGAGTGCTAAGTCGATATTGGGTTTAGTAAATTTATCATTTTAAAACATAATTATGTAAATATAAACAAATATATATTGAAGTTATTTAAACAAATGTTTTTTTATGAAATATGACCTAGTTATTGGGAACAAATTGAAATGGTAGACAAGAATGGAAACATGGTGGTGGAAAAGGAATATTTAAGGAAAGTGTTGTGAGAGTACTTTGAGGACATGCTAAATGCTAACATGACCCTGAGGAGGGAGATGAAGAACCGAGCACTAGCCAAAAAAGTGTGAGGGACCTAACCTGGAGAGAGGTGGAAATGACAATGAAAAGTATTAAAGTTGGAAGGGCACCAGGTGGTGATGAAGTAAGTATGGAAATGCTGAGAGCAGCAGAAGAGGGCAGGGGCTGTATAGAGTGATATGAGTAATATGAAGCAGGGGTAGGGTCCCAGAAGACTGGAAGAGAGGAATATTAGTACTCATCTTCAAGAAAGGCGACAGGAAGAAGTGTGGGAACTACAGAGGATGATGAGCAACTGTGCAAATGTGTGTGAAAAAATATTGGAGAAAAGAATTAAAGGACTAGTAGGAGGATTGAGAGAAGAGCAATATGGCTTCAGACCAGTAAGGTCAACAGTGGATCTTATTTTTGCTATCCAATGGCTGCAAGAGTGTCACTATGAGTACTGAAAAGACCTGCTTATGGTCTTCTGGATGTTGAAAAATTGTATGACAGTGTGTGGAGAAGAAGAGTATGGATAGTGCTTTAGAAGAAAGGAGTGCAGAATGAGACCGTAAACAGAGTAAGGAATATGTACAATGGTAATATGAGTTGTGTGAAAGTGGGCGAGTAGAAGACAGATTGGGTTTGAGTTAAAGAAAGGTATGAAATAAGGTAGTGCACTCTCCCCACTACTGTTCATTGTAGTGATGGACAAAATAATGAAGGAAGTTGTAATACTTAGCACCTTAGCACCGCGTCTTACTACCTGTTCGGGTTATACGCTTTAAGTACTAATTACTCTAATGGATTAGGAATTGGGAATGTTGAATTAGAGGAATTGAACCCGCATTTGCGTGGAGGGAGAGTGGAAAACCATTTAGGAAATACCACCCCCAGTTCACCCGACCGAGATTCGAACCTCGATCTCCCCGTCCTCAGCAGTCGGGCTCAACACGACAAGCGTGTTAGCCAACTACGCCACCGAGGCGGGTAAGGAAGTTGTAGAAAGAATTGGGTAGGGTAAGATAAAAGCACTGGTGTTTGCAGATGACCTAATGGTGTGGAATAATTGGGAGAAAGACGTAAATGAGCAGCTGGAGGTTTGAGTAGAAGTGGTGGAGCCGTATGGAATCAGGTTTAATATAAGGGAGAATGAGAGGGTGATCACGACAAGGATAAAGGACAGGTATACAACAGGCGTGACAATAAGAGGGGAGCAATTGAGGATAGTAAGAAGTTTTTAAGTATTTGGGCAATATTGTAAAGGAGAGTGGAAGGAACAGGAGAGAAACAAAGGAGAAAGGAAGGCAAGCGGAGACATTTCTAAGAAGTGCAGGAAGTCTGATTTGGAACAAAGATATGCCAGGCAAGTGCAAGGGAAGTATCTACAATGGCTGGAAACAGTAATAGACTAAAAAAAATCTACTCACAGAAACAGGAAAGATTCAAAACAAACTAAAGAATACTGAAATAAAAATTAAACTTGTACCACTGAAGCTAACGTAAACATTCACAGTCAGTGATATTAGAATTACAGCTATGGAAGGGCTTTCACCAAATAAGTTGATGAAAATCAAGTAGATACAGATATAATGTTTAGGGAGGGGAAAAGTTAATTTTGGGCCCCTTTGATAAATGAAGGAACATGAATTATTTTTGCCTAGCCATAAATCAATATGATGATGCCAAGCACTAAAAACAAAACTCTGTACTTATAGGTCTACCAGAGTACCAGTACACACAATTAATGAATATTTAGATATGATAAACTTATGTACTGTGGCTACAAAATAGCCACGCTTACCCCATTTTAATGGGAAACCAGCGCCTTTTATAGATCCTCCACTCACATCACCACAGAACACTGTTCATCGTGAAAGTTAGACGAGAAAACAAGAATGAAGACACGGAGTGCCATGTGGTCCAGCTCTCTTGTTCCTGCGTTGTGGACACTGCGCAGGTGATAAAACTTGGGGGAAAAAAGCCCCCTGCTATCATGTGTCTCTCCCTACCCCCTCATAGTTATCCTCTCTACATTGTGTGCAGGTGTCGATGAGAGAACCACGCTCTAACTAGCGGATGATGACTTCATTGGACATGAAATATCACCCTACTATTTTTTTCCCTGGTGTTCTAAATTGAATATAAGCAAGTAGCCAGAACAGAGCAATCACTCTTTGATACTAATAACAATCAGGAACTTACCTAAATATAAGGTATCGTTACTATGCATTACTTTAAATTGAAAACTAGGCTTTGGTTAAATTTAATTAAAATCGTGTAGGGATTCAATTTGATCATTTTTGGATATATATATATATATTTTTTTAAAACTAAATTTAATTTCTATTGATATTTGTTGTGGGTAATGAAATTTTTTGGTCTTAAACCTTTTAAATCTCATTTGGGATGATTATTTTTCAAGTCAATTTTGTTCTATTTGATCTTTGAGCACTATCATACACACTTTAATTTTGTTTCTATACATGTAATTTTGAAATAAGTCCATGCATTAATAATAATTTTGTTTTTATAATATTTTTTTATATTCAATGTTATTGGGGAATACTTTAGATATTTTGATTAACATTAGGTGCAGTGCTAGCTACAAGCATATCTACTCTAGTTATGTTATGAAAGTATGTTCAATGTTGTTAAATGCGATGTGATGGCTATTTATGAATATTGTTTAGTAAACATAAAAATTTATATATATTACTTCTTGATTTGAATAATGAATTCTGTATAATATTGCGACTTGTTCGCTATCTCTAAAGATTATATTGTTTTCCTTTTTGAGGCCTATTTTATCATCTGGGAAAAAATTGGCCTTTTGCAACCTTTTCACTGTGGCTGGTTTCTTGAGCGTTCGTGGCACGTACATTCTAGTATTCTGAGTGCTTAGTGAGAATGGTTGACTTAAAATCCACACATATTTTAATTTAAAAATACTTATTTATTGTTGACTGGATACTTTTAAGAAATTTAGCACAATCTGCTCAGGGTACTCATTAAATTACTGACAAAATAAAAAAAAAAAAAATAAGACAAACCAAATTATCTTTAATTTATCAAAGCACCTGTATACATAAAAATCCAAGACTAAGCACATACCTCTTGGTTAAACTGACAAGTTTGAAATACTTTATACATAGTCATAAAAATATGAATGAAAGCTGCATCAAATCAATCACAAAATTATTTATAAAATAAAAATAATAATGGCTTAAACCTTCATTGTGAGAGTGTGTGGACTTTTAGAGTAAATGTAAGGGATTAGGGAGCCTTGGCATAAACGGTACAATGTATATATTACCATACGTACAAGATTTAGACTCATTGGTAATAATAAGGAAGCTGTTGTAAGGAATGCCGAAATTATATTAGAGGTCAGTAGGTAACTAGATTTTTAGAAGCGAACGCTGAAAAGAAAGACTAAGTAGGCCCTACATAATCACAGAGAAAACACAGATTAAGGATGACAACTATTTATATGTTCTGCGCATAACATAAACTTTGGTAGGGTTGATGAGTTCAAATATTTAGGAACAATTTTAACTAGTATTATCGATATTAGAGCAGAAATTAATAACATTATGCAGCCGGAAAATACATGCTACTAATCAGATATTAAATTGTTAACATCTCGCCTGTTGTCAAGAAATTAAAACTTAGAATATACAAACTAATAGTTTCATTATACAAACAAATAGTTTTATTGATGTTCCTTATGGTTTTGAAACATGTTATTTTACCTTCGTGATGAGAAGAAATTGAGTGTATTAGAAAACAAAGGACTTAATTAGGAAAATATTTTGTGCAAAAATTAATGAAGGTACGGTAACAGAGAAGGTTACATAATAATGAGCTATGTACCTTGTACTTATTACCAGATATTGTTGGGGTCATCAAACCTTAATCCTATCCTAATCAAAATCGTAATATAAGTGAAACTAAGTAATATATATTGTTACAGAAATGTGTTGGATAAAAAAAGCATCACATTTAAGCAAAGAGCGTTAATTAAATGATTGACTGTTACTTAAACATATTAAATATTGATCTTATTGATTTTCCAAAGATAATCACAGAATCACGCTCTCCAAGTTATATTACTAAAATGTGTATCAATTCTTATGTCACTCCTAAATTGATGTTGATATTTATCCTATGATTTTAGCTATGTATTCGTAATAATAATGGATCCACTTGAAGATAATCTTTGGTTTTTGTATTCTTTATTTTCTAGACATTTTTCGTCTACCTTTAAAAAGTTAAATTTTTCCACATTTTTGAGTTTTTTTTTATCTATTGGCTTAGGACATTTTTAGACCCACCTCCTCAATTTCTCATCACCTGATTTCTAAATTCCAAATTTTACAACTTTTATAATAATAATATTTAGCACTGCGTCTACTACTTCTTCGGGTTATACTCTTTAAGTACTAATTACGCTAATGGATTAGGAATTGGGAAGGTTGAATTAGGGGAAGTGAACTCGCATTTGCGTGGAGGGAGAGTGGAAAATCATTTAGGGAAAACCACCTCCAGTTCACCCGATCGAGATTCGAAACTCGATCTCCCCGTCCTCAGCAGTCGAGCTCAACACGACAAGTGCGTCAGCCAACCACGCCTCCGAGGCGGGTACAACTTATATAGTTATGTGGTCTAGTCCTTTCAAAAACCTGGCAAATTAAAATTTTCTTTCATGCTGAAAAGTAAGTTTTTATATTATATTCGAAAGCTGTCAAGTTACTACCCATTTCCTCATTCATTTTCAGTTTTCCCAATTTGAAATCTTAAGATTCATTTTGTTAACTCATATCTTTCTTTTATCTGCCTACCAAATTTAAACTTTTAACCTTAATAAATAGTGTTCTATATATGTTGACATACTCTACAATATTTGAAAACATACTTATCATTCTTAAAGTTTGAAAAAATGAATTTCATTATTTTATACTTTGATATTAAATGTATGGAAAACTGTAATTTGGTTCTGGTAAACATGGATAATACTGGAGTTTTAAAGTAAGAAAATAGTGATAAGTAAGTTAAATGATTTTGATTAGTATGCCATCTGTCTTAAACCAGATAGCATAAATAATCCGATAAAAATAAATTAAAATGCACAGTATAAAATTTTGATGTTTGACTCTGTTTATATTTGTGGTTCTGTAAATGCGCTATCACTATCCATATCAACGTAATGTTCAGATGTAATGCCGTAACTAACATCATTTGCAACTACCGTCTCAATAGATATGATGTGTGAAATCTTAGTTGGATCAACGCTATCAGCCTCCAACAATTTTTGTTTTTTTCCTATTACAATCAAAATCAACTTGCAATTGTCTCCAAGATTCTCTTTAATGGTATGAAAAATTAAAAGTGAAATTTACTATAGAAAGTAAAAAAAGTCCCTGAGTAGATTTTGTAGTTACCACAATTAATCCCCTAAGATTCAACAATTTTGTAAACAATAAAGATGACATTAAGTTTTTTTTATCTCTGCATCTTAACATCTATCTGGGGAACACACATTTTAACTACACTAATAGAGTGGGAATGGATAAAAGTTAAATTAAATTAAAATTTACCCAAATTTTCAAGGGAGGAGTGAGCGGGATTGGAACTTCATGTCAACGGGAACCCACGCTAAATGAGTCTAGCGTTTTGTGTACATCCTTACAGTTTTGATTTGTTTTCAATAGTTTGTGTTGCAGAAAACACCATAGGTGTGTGCACAAAAGCGGCTGGATAAGCCCGGACCCCCTGATTCTATGAAAAGGTCCTGAGGGCCCCTTAAGTCTTGGTGGAAAATTTCCTCAAAATACATTATAAATTTGAATTTCCTGACGTTAGCATAACTGTGTAAATAATTACGAATTAAAATGTTTGTTGTTTTTAACTCTAGCATATATAAATACTCATACATTTGGTGTACGACATGAAGGCAGAGTTTTATCCAACATGTCTCAATTTATTTTTTAGTGCTTGGCATGATCTTATTTATTTAGGGTTATGTAATGTCTCAAGTTTATTCTTATATAAACGAGGCCCAAATTATTACTGCCCCATCATAAATTAAATATATTCATTAATGGGTAAATGGGGCCCCAGAATCTATAAACACTGTGCCTGCATGCCTTTGGAAAACAAATTATTTTCAAGTAATCCTAGTAATTACTGTGCATAAATGGTTCACTTGCTTTTATTAAAAAATCTATGTAAACATGATTAGAAAACAATAATTTGGAAAAGGGGGGAAGGGGGGTTGAGCTAAGGGAACAATGGTTCTTTGGGGGCGTTATAGTCAATGCTATGAAATGCTTACAAAAGCTGTTCATATTTAGAAATATAACCAGTATGTCAGCTAATGGACTTTTTATAGTTACAAACAAATAATTTTATTTAAAAAAATATGTATTATTGATACGTGAATGTTAGTCTTATAAAGTCCTGACGTTAAAAACCATTGGACAGCCTATAGTAAAGTCACGGAAGAAAGCTAGGTTTAAAACAAAGAATAAAGATACTTATTTTTTTAAATTGGTAAAACATTTTCTTTTTTAAAAATATTATCATTGATAGGTTTTATCAAATCAAAGTTGCAAAACGTTATTGTGATATCAAATACCCTTTAAAACTGTCGGATAAGGTTTCAGCTATGAATATTTTTCCAACACATTTATTGTTTTCACTGAGGTGTTCCCATAACCACTACAGGAAAATGCTGGCATATTGTCTTAAATATAACCTTTCACAATCTAAATTTAGTTTAGTTGGACAGGAGTTGTGAATACTTCAATCGGGCATCCTTTCAAAAATTCACATTTCATTAGGTACAGTATTTTATAATTTTTGTGTTTTAGTTGTAGCTAATAATTTTATAGATCAATATTTAAGATTCATATTTATACAAACTACTTGAATATGTGTGATTTAATTGAAACTACATGTTTTAAATTAATTTATTATGTTCATATTCAGTCAATGAAAGATATTACACATTTTAAATATTTGGTTTTTGCCTAGCTTAGGTTTCATTTAACAATTTGCGAATCTCGGTCGGTTGAACTGGGGTGGTTTTTCCTAAATGGTTTTCCACTCTTCCTCCACGCAAATGTGGGTTCACTTCCTCTAACTCAAACTTCCCAATTGATAACTCCATTAACGTAATTAGTACTTAAAGCGTATAGCCCGAACGGGTAGTAAGACGCGGTGCTAAATATTATTAATATATTATTTAACAATTTGTATTGTAGACAACCGTTGATTCCAATATTATCTTTTACTGTAGCATAAATGTGCTGATGAGCTATTTCTGACTTTTCTTATGTGCCTCTATTTCAAAGCACCACGCAGGTCAGAGGACACTATCCACATTCCTTTTATGTCTACTTCCTTTAACCTGCCCCCCCCCCCCCATCCCCTTCATAGACCAACATCTCAACCTGTAGTTCTTTCTTTTTATTCCTCATTCAGTTAGTTCGGAGTCTTTCCTCCAGATAGCAGGGCAACCATTCATTAATAGGGTTAAAATCAAATTTATTCTCTATTTTATGTTGTGACAATGGGATTTTTTTTAATTGAAACATCTTAGTTAAATAATTTTGTATTAAAATGTCTTATAGTTTTTTTATCGTTTCTCTTTGAATCACTATTTAATTTTAATGAATCTATTAAGGATTTATGAGTTTTTAATCTCATAATGAAATAAATTAAAAGATAGGCTGAGCACTATATTCTTACGCTCTTCAAAAATGCAAAGTTATATAATATACCATATTTTATTGTTTTGTAAACATGATTTCCCTAAGAGTCTTTATGGTGTATTTTGTCACTTTTGGGAGCAATGGCGGCACAAGTCCAATATCCTCTTAAGAGAGATATAAAGACAAACAATAAAGCCAACTCATTTTTAGAACTTGTAGATTGCAAACAAAAGGGTAAAGGGGATACCTTATTGAAGTGTTTTTACATTAGATGATAGATAATAAGATAGGCAGATGTACATATCATGAGCAGTTTTAAATTTTATTTCATATTTCCACAATTTTGGGAGAATAAAGTCATATTTTGATTTAAATTACTTAAATAACTGTATATTTTTAATTTCTATCAAAAACAAAACCTACTTCACATTTTATATTATTTTTTATTATTGCTTAAATATTTTACAACCAGATTACTTGTACGAAAGAATCATATCTGGTTTTGGTTGCTCAAAACAGATTCACTATTCCTGACAACTTCAAGTAGTCTATACCTGTTTGAGAGAGACCTCTTCTGTAGAAACCCAGATAGTAAGAACTTCGGGGTTGGTGTCATTAACTGCTTCGTAAAACAGTTGCTTCCCACCCCACAGAATTATTGTTCTGCTTGTAAAGGCTCCTGGCTATCTTTAGAATGTTTCTGTGAATTAGTTGTATGCTTATGACCTACTCATTCACTGCAATACAAAACCTGTTAAGTGTTAATTCTATCTGTCGAGATTTTAAGCATTCCGAACGTAAGGGAATAAAATAGTGTGAAGTGAAAAAGTGTTATGAAATAATTTGGTGAACAGTACTTTAGTACGGATTTATATTTTTCTGTAATATATGTAAAGTAAAGCTAATTTATTATTAAATATTTTTCAGCTAATTTCCTTTTATTGCAAGTTACTTCTTGATTTGAGTCATATTTAAAAAATATTCATCATCATTATCATACATTTTTAGGACATATTTGTTCATTTTTAGCTCATACACTGGTATTTTTGAGGGCATATTTCACGAATTTTAAGGCCAAAAACACCTGAGCATTAATTATAATACATAAGCATGAACAGAAATGCACTTATTAATATTAGCATTAGATAGGGCATTGTAATTTATTATAAGTAATGATACCTTCAAAATAGCGTCACCGACAAGCCTGGAAATACATAAAATATAAAACTTAAAATAAATAATACGCTAATAATAACTTTAAAAAATCCAAATTGCATAATTTATTAATATAATACTATTAAATATAATGATGGTGAAATATATGAATTAATTGATATATTTTATCTACTCATTATGATCATATAAATTTAAAAAAAAATGATGTTTGGTTTTCTTTTTCCACCTACTGTGTGCATCCGATGCTGGTATGCCAATAGATTAATTCGTTATAGTTTCCTAATGGGTCAATCTTGTGCAACTACCTTGCATAATAGAGACTGACGTCTTTATATGTTAATTGTCCAAAATAAATTGTGCTGTAACATGATGTTATAAAATCTTATAATTTTTTTTATAGATGGAGCTATGGAAAAGGTAGACTTTGAAGCTAGTTTCAACAAAGAATATGTGAAACAGAAATTAGAAAATGGCCTAGCTCGAATATGGCAAGATGTCCAATCTCGAATTTCTGTATATTTATTGGGATCTGACTTAGCTTGGTATAAATTTGATGAGTTTCTTCAGGTCCTTGGGATTGTTCATAGGTAAGAATTTTTACTGTGTACACACAAACTGTTAGGAATGAATGTAATTTGTTTTTAAATGTTTAAACTTTTACAATGTATTTGGTTTCTAAATAATTTTTATTTTTAGTTTACCTAGAACAATATAAAATATTTTCAATGGCTCATTTTAGAATCTTATATACATTTTCACCAAAATTATCTGTACCGTGGCTACAAACATGTTCTCCACATAACCTCTGCCACCTATAAAAGTGCAGTTACACTTATCCTGTTTAACCGGGAAATCAGCACCGCTCATGAGTACTCTGAGCACATCATCACTCCACTAATGCTAACAAGGAAAATTAAGACTGTTTCCTCAGAATGTTTAGTAGTTCGGATGACTTTCCCCGTGTTGCGGACGTTGCGCAGGCGCTAAAACTCGAAGAAAGAAGCGCTCTGGGTGATCACTTGGTATTCCCTACCCCCATATTATCTCCCTCTTGGCAATGTGCGCAGGCATCAATGAGGGGAACTTGCGCTAACTTGCTGATAGTGACATCATGGAACTTGTGTATCCTCCCTCCCATATTTTCCCCAATGTACAAAACTGAATATAAGCGTGTACCCAGCGAGGAGCAGGCACTCTTTAATGCTTTTAGGACGTAAGATCTTTCCACATGTAAGTGTCCGTTATGTTGGAAAAACTTTAAATAATCTGTAAATCTGGGGAACTGTTAAAATGTTAATTATGTAGGGACCCAATTTGAACTTGCTTTGGCATACTTTTTTTTTATGAATAATTTTACTAGTTTAGTTCTTTTGGGTAATTAGATTTGTTATGAATTGAGGCACTTTTTGGACTTATCTGCTTAAATTTAGTATCTATGATAGTATAAACAAGTTCAATTTTGTTGTCAAATATTGTAGGGTATAATGCGCAATATTATGGTTGGGTTCCTGTCTTACTGTGACAGGCGTTCTAAATGAAACTTATATGCATTATTATCTTACTTTCAATTGTTACCCAAGGATAATTTCAATTAATGTTTGCCGACCATTATTATACGCTCAGTATGTTTGTAAGAGATAGATTAAACCTTTATCTAGGTTGCCCCGCCTCACGGGTTGTTGGACAATAGTCATATCTTCATTTATTTTTAATATAACCAAATGTATGGTCAAGAGAATAATCCTACTAGGTGATATGGAAAAGATATGAGATGTGATACAAATAGATTTTCTAATATATGTGTTTGCCAACTTTCATTCCTTTTAATTTATTGTTCACTACATTTTAACTTTTGGCGCATATACAGATTAGTCCGGTTAAATCATTATGAATATTCTTTACATTTGATTGAGTGTGTAATACTCTGAAATTCTATATTTAATTTCTTGTACATAGAGTCTTTTTTTTAATGTATAAAGTCATTTTTGGGCATTACCCGTGATCTATAAACATAATATTGTTAACCTTTGGATTATGAAAATAAAATGGCCTCTAGGCCAATGTCATATCTATACTGTTGTTATGCTCTTTAGCATCAAGTATACCCTTAAACTCCAATTAATGTGTATAATTAAATATTTCTTTTTACTGATAGTTTAACATCTAGGTTCAGATACTTGGATTAGGGCACATTTGAGTGTGGATCAAATTAAGGTCTCTGGTGTTTCATTTTATTATTGTGCTTGTTATTGCAACACCTTGTCTCCTGAGAAGGGGTTGATATCTAAAACAAAAAATGTTATTTTCATTAGTCAGTTATAACTAGATCATTTGAAACTACTAAATATCGCTGATCTTTCTTGGAGCAGCTACTTCTGTATTTTATATTTATTGTATTTTCCTGCTTGCTAACTTTTTTGTTGTGTGTGTGTGTGTTTATATATACACACACACACACATACATATATATATATATATATATATATATATATATATATATATATATATATACACACACACACACACACACACACACACACACACATACACACACAAAAGGTGGATTTTGAAGTTAGTATGAATATGTGCATAGTTAGGTGAACATATTTAAATTACTTTAAATAAGTTGACAAATGACTTTTGGACACAAGAATCAAACCCGAGACCTGGCTTAGCTTACCAATGTTCTAACACTTAACTATCCAGCATTTGTACCATGGTCAGGGTTATTCTTCACTCATGCACAGTTTAAGGCATTTGTTTAAGATTTATTGCACACTTTGGCATCATAAAAGCTGACCCTAAGTCAATTGTGGCTGTAGTTTTAATGTTAAGATCAAGTAGCTGATATTTCCACACATTTATTTTAGACTCAAGCCTTAAACGATAAATAAAGAATGCCCCAGATCACAGTAAAAACCCTTGATAGCTCAGTGGTAGAGCATTGGTGCACTAAGCCAAAGGCTCTGATTTCAATTTCTGTGTCCAAGAGTAATTTTTCCATTAATATAGTTTGATTTGAAACTTTTTCTTAATGCCCCTTATGATTGTATCTTGTCCAAATTTGTTTAGAATGGAAGCTGTGCATACATAGCCAGACTGATATACAAATTGTTCTTTATGTACTAATACATAAAACATTTTGGTTGGACATATTTATCATATAAATTTGTTACTCACTTTGTAAAACAAATGACAGTTTCCTTAAATTATCACTTTAAAATGGTGAGATAATAGGTGCATTCACTATTTGATCGTATTTAAATTTTATTATTATTATTATTATTATTATTATTATTATGAATAATATTCATTGCTTACTCTGAATCACTCCATTCCATTTTTGTATAATTTAAATTAAGATTTAATTTGCTTCGGTGGCCGCCTGGTCCAAGCAAGGCATCACTTTTGTGTTAGACTAGACTCTCAATGACAGGGAAATTGTGTTTCGAATCTCGCTCGAGTGTACCAAGTTTTTTTTCAAAATGGTTGTACATTCTCCCTCCACACTTTTGTGGGTACACTTCCTCTAAATTCCACCTTCCTCATCACTAACTCACTTATCGTAATTAGTACGTAATATGCATATAACTTGAACAGGTGGTAAGATGTGATGATAAACAAAAAACAGCTTTAAAGCCTAAGGATCAAATAGCACCCTTTGATCTAGGTGATAGTTTTTAATTAAAGCAAATAGTTAACGGCCAGTTGATTATTTCTATACTGAGTCCTAAACCATTTGCCATTATATGAACCCAAGTAAAGTACATTAATCAAGTTTTGATAATATGTGTTCATTATTATTCTGTAAACAAAATCATTAGATGTATATTAATTAGAAATAATTTATTTATTCATGTAGTAATATTTTTTATGTAACACCATGTGACACTTTATCTATCAAAACTCAGATTAAGCAAGAATTATAGTATAATATTTAACATTTAAATGTAGGGTCATTTGCTTCGGTGGCCGCATGGTCTAAGCCAATAGACTAGACTACTGATGCCAGGAAGATCATGGTTCGAATCTCGGTTGGGTGTTTTGAGAGTGGTCTTTCCTAATTGGTTTTTCACTCTCCCTCCACAAAAATTTGGATATATTTCCTCTAAATATAATCTACCTCATCCCTAAAATCATTAGGTACATAAGTGTATTAAAAAAATCAAGGGTCTAATATTTAAATATGGTGCAATTTTTTTTATTAGGTTTAGTTACCCTTCTTTCTATAATTGCGATTAAAATAGTTGCATTCTACCTTTTTTTAAGGAATTATATACAAGTTTCAAATTGGCTAAATGTGATGATTTTGTTCTTTTTTATGTGAAAAGATAAACTGTAGTACATTTTAATTAATATGAAAGTTATTTCTAATACTTTTATAGGTGAGCTTATTTATTGTATTGAAAAATGTAAAAATAACACAAGTGAACACACATCATTTTCAAGTGTCATTGCTGAAAATTATCAATCTAATATTGGAAATATATGGTAAGTATAGTCCTGAATTGCCAAATAACATATTGGTCCAGCCTTACTATTATTTTGACTAATTACATGTATAGTGTGTATTGTTGTAGTTTTTGTATTCTATTTTATTTTGTTAGTTGACTTATTTAATTTAGATTAATGGAAGTTGGAGAGGAATTTTGTGGAAGCAAGTCCATCGACCTTCAAAACTCAATCAGGACACAAAGTATGAATTATTTCATAAACTATCATCAGAGCCGCCTTGATGAACTACGTATATTTCTTGAAAATGAGGGATGGGAAATCTGCCCAGTAAAACCCAATTTCACAATATTGCGGTTGCAGGTATGCAGAAATATTCCATTTATTGTAAATTATGTTTGGTGATATATTAGTAAAGAATATTTTAACATTCACCCAAGGTTTTGTTACATCATTTATGAACATTTATTGATGTTTTTTTAAAGTGTACAGCTTGTTTAAAAGGTACACTGACTTTGAGTTGGGAAAGGAAGCACCTATTTATGACAAGGGAGGGTAATTTTTAACTTTTTTGTTGTTGTACATTCTAGTGCATTTGGGTGGTTTTAAACTGTATAGAAGATTAAAAAAAAAAATTGGCACTCATTGTTCCAGTAAGGTGATCTGAAGAAAGATCTTAACTCACACATATATTAGGGTATACCAGTCAGTGGCATAGCTACAAAGGAGCGACTGGAGCAGTTGCTCCGGGGCGGCATGGCTCAGACGGGCAAAGGGGGGGCGGAACGAACAGGAAAATGTATATTTTCAGGCTAAGCTCAAGTCTATGAAAAAGTTATTTTAGTAAAAACACTCGTCAGTTATGGAAGGGTGTAACAAGGGAGAAGGTGGTGAAGAAAGGTCTCGTAACAGAAAACATAACATGGTTCAATGGTCAATAACTGAGATTTGTGCGTGTTTCAAATGTTTGAAACCTTCTTTTTTAACTGACTCAGGTGACAAATAAATTCTAGACTCGTGCAAGCCTCTAGTACTTAAATACCCAGATGACATCTCTCCTAACTTAGGCCAACAGCTTGTAAGACTTAAAACTTGTTTTTCAAGCCACATTGAAAAACTTAAAAGTAATAGAGACCTTGCCGATACTGTGATCGTGCGTGCTCAAGTTGGAGCCAGCTTCCCGGATGTTGTGAGTGCGTGCCTCATCTTTTTGACAATGCCCGTTACATCCGCAAGTGCTGAGAGATCCTTTTCAAAACTGAAAATTATCAAAAGCAATCTTCGTAGCACCATGTCGCAGGAGCGTCTGAGTTCTCTAGCAACGATCTCCATCGAGCGAGCCAGAGCAAGAAATATAGACTTAGAAGACACCACCTCACAATTTGCAAGTGCCAAATCATGAAAGAAAATTTAATATGCAATTTTGAGTTCCTCCAACAATTTGTGAAGATTTTCACTACAAAATTTTGTCTTTTCAAAATTTTATTTTTATTTTTTAGAAGGCTTTTGTGTTGGTAACCATATGTTAAACAATTTCACTTTTAATTTGTGATGTATTTCCCAAATTAATGTCTTATTGACAAAAAGTAAGGACCAAAAAACGTAAATGATAAACTTTTCTTTAAAAATACTATGTCGTTTGTGAATAAGTGTTACGTTAGTTTAGTTTTTTTTTTCTATGTGATCAACCATAAATGACAAATGTTATCTATATTAAAATACTCTGTTTATTAGTTCCAAACTCCAAAACTTTAGTTGTTATATTGTGTAAAAGTAATAAACTAAGCAGATTTGCATTTCAATATAACATACATTTCAGTAAATGTTAATCCATGCACAAAAAGAAAATAAATTTTTAATTTCTTTTCTTTATGGAACAAGAATAATAAGAAACCACCAACAAAGGCTACTTTTAAAGTCAGTTTAATCTGTTAAGTTTACTTAAATTTATATGGTGTTATGGTTCAGTTAATTTTTGGATGGAAACAATGGTGGCGGGGGGTGGGGGGCGCCTAAGTTAAACTGCTCCAGGACGCTTCAGTCCTAGCTACGCCACTGATACCAGTAGTGTTCAAAGCTTTTTAAAGATGTTTTAATACATTTAAAGGTTAGCACACACATAGACACATCAATTACACGTTAATACATTTTCACTATCAAAGTTATATAATAAAAAAAGATAAGAGATCATATTATATAGAAGTTGTACACTCTGTTTACTTTGAAAATGTATAAGTCTTGCTAGAGTGATCACATTATGGCCCTCTCTTATAACCTCTACATCAAAGTGGAAGCAAGAAAGGTAAGTGTGTTACCTTTCATGGTAAACATAGGTTACATGTGTGTGCATAAAAGCAAATAAATAAATATATACTAAATAGGACTTATGTTTAGTCCACACATCCACCAACAGGGTAACTTTCTTTTTATTTTGTTGGTAAATATACAAGTTCGATATTTAATATATGAACACAACAAATTTAATGTTTGTGCTATACATTGATAACTTTTATTTATATCTTGATGTGCCCTGTAGTTCTTTTCTCTCTCATATTAGGATTAATATACTAATATTATTTGGTTGAACCATCAAATAAATTCTGTGAAAGAAACCATGTCTGCATGTTGCATTTACACAACTATATTCTTAAACATCTTCTGCTAGTTGTGGAAACATTTATAAACTATGTTACATTCTATGTGAGGAATATACCGACTACAGAAACACTTCTATTAGTTCTCAAAGGTGTGCACTATAAATATGGGTGTGGAACCACTTACCAGAGCATTCTATATTATGTTGTACCATGAAGATTGTCCATTAAGCCTTAATGCAGGGCTGAAAACACCTAAGGACACCAAAAATTGACTTTGCTCAGGCAAAAACCAACATAATAGGCAATATAAAATTAACATATTATATTTGTGCAGACATATCTGAAATGTTTCTGTTTTACAATCAAGGAAAAGAAAAGAAAAATATGAAAAATCTGGTCTTTACTCATAATATGACAAAACCTATCCTACTCAACACAACACCACTCTGTGAAGCAGAGTGGCACAGATTATAACCTCCTTACCCTATTTATCCCCAAATGACAGTATAAGGTGGAGACTATACCATGCTTATTTATTTTACAAAACATATGATAAGAAACTCTACAAACTTTTTACAACATGGAGTACTGTGATTGGGTACACAATGTAATATTTTTTTTTTACAAATAGACTTGCCCTTACTCAAAACAAGGGTCTTTAAGAACCATTATACAACTTTATCATTTAACATTTAAAGGTGAACACCAAATATTTAGGTAATTACAGTAAAGCATATAAATCATATTTCTTAAAATTAAATAATAATCAACAAGGGAAAAAGGGACATTTCAAGACAAATGAAAATTGTGAAAACTAAAAGAGGAAATTTGAAAATATTTTCAAATATAGATTATGTCAAAAGTAATTCTGAATAACAAACCACCTAGCCTGACTTAGGCAGAACTGTGCTTCCCCAACGATAAATGCTGAGGTGTCTCGAGTAATGTTTCCTGGCTCAATATGCCAATATATTCTCACAGCAGACAGAAATAATTCCCTTTACTGGGACAATAGGTGACCATTATCATTATCAGGACAGAATAGGTCATGAGGTACTGGAACCTGGCGCATGGCGCTCTGATAATTTTTCCATCCAAAGGGGGGGAGGGGAGTGGGCACAAAAAAGTGACCACAGTAGAAAATTTTGTGCTCTATTCTCGAACCATCCAATAGAGGGCAATGACCACCATGTGTTTACACAGGGCCTGGCTTTAGTCTCTTTCAACACAGTAAGTATTAATTGTTGAATAGTCTTATACGCTACACCAGTCGTTCTCAAACTGGGGTATGCGTACCCCTCGGGGTACGCGAGCAGCTCTCAAGGGAAGATTGGTAAAATAACTGGGGACTTAGGGAAAACCCTAATTGTTGGCATTTACCGTTATCTGGTTATTTCCATCCCTCTTTTTCCTGTATTTGCTCTCAGCTAGAGACCGATTTCTGATAATTTTCAACTCTCTACTTGACACCTTCTACATTAACAGTTTATTATGCCTTTCTCAGCAACATATCTCTGTTAGAGTGATTTTTAATCCATGGTGCACCTAAAAAATAGGTACCACAATAGGCTAAATTTGGAGTCGGACCTCCACTTGAAGGTTTCAACTGGACAACCAGACATAAAAAATTGTGCCAAGCCATGCAGCCACACCCCTCTCTTTAAAAAACTTAGAGATTCATAATTTATTAGCTCCAGAACTACAATTAAAAATTTTGATTTGAAAATATTGTGTTTATGTTTACTTTTTTTCTTTATTTTTGAACGAATTTGTGAAGACTGATCATAACTATTCTCAATAAGAGATAATTTAAGCCTATAACAGTAGAATTCTCTCTAACTAGCTTTGTCAAATTTGAAATATTTTGATTACTGATATTTTTTCTCACTAAATTATATAGATCAATAATTATTTACCAAGTGGTCATATTTGTTAAAGCTTGTCATTTGGAAATTTTTTATCTTGGGGGTACATTAAACTTTTAGTTATGGCCAAAGGGTACAATCTAAAAAAAGTTTGAGAACCACTGCCTACACCTTACACAAAATGCTTTTATAATGCCCACTTACCCTTATTGCTTAAACATTTCCTCCACCTTACACACTAGTGTTAAATCCTCTTCTACCTTGAAAGAATTAAACATTTTCTTATGTTGCTTATTCTTCACACAGAAACTAATATAATCTATACTATTGTCCAAGCTATTAAATTTAAACATATTATTGTCTTTAAAAATATTCACCACAGAATTTAAACTAATAGTGAATCTGGCTATCATCTAAATTTTTATCTCTCTCTTATCCCAAGGAATTTGGTTCTTTGTGTCATATTTTGAAATATTGGAAGAATATCGACTTAAGTAGTCAAGGTCAGTTGAACATGAGTAGTCCAGAGTGCAGCAGTAACCACTCCCAAGATGACAGCTCTCTCTCTGGAGGATACTTTGCTCGCTACTCAGATTCTGGTAGTCCATTTGATATAAGTCAAGATGAAGTCCAAGAAGAAGATATACTGGCAAATATTGGGGTTTGTACAAACCATTCTAATGAAAAATATTGTTTTGGTGATAGAGAATTATCATATATAATCTCTTTTATATTAACCTAGTTATATGTTCAATTTTATAAGCATGCTTTCATCAATGATTGCTTAAATAAGATAATTAAATTAAATAAAAAAGTTGTAATTCGGCCCAACACTAGCATATATAATTAATTTTAAACTAATATCACATGCACAATTTTTGATTTATGTGATGGTTTCAATTAATTTGTAATTTTCACCCAAAATTGGTATACTTTTACTATACAATTTTTGAAATGCTCTTTTTGAAATCTTGCAAATATATCACAAACTGTTACAAGAACACCACTTTCTTTAAAGTATCAGAAATCTCATTTTTTTATGGATAATAATGGCATTATATTAGTGTTGCATTGCAAATTAAATTTACTGGACTGTTGAAAAATGCAGTAAGACTTGATTTTAATATAATAATATATATATTTACAAACCTTATAACTGTTATCAAATTTATATATTGTATTTATTTTTATATTTTATTTCTAAACTCTTAGCTACAAGATGAACCCTCGGGTTATTTCAGTGATGAAAGTGATGAAGATATTCCTGAAGAACTGACCAAAGATTTTGTTGATGAAAACATGGGTGATACGGTCTCTAATAAGTAAGTTTTTTTCCCCTATAAATAAGGGTTGGTTTGACAGCCAATTGCTGCCCACGGAAAACATTTACTATGCGTTGTATGAATAAAAAGTAATTGTGCTTGAACATAATATTTGTTTAAAATAGATAATGCAATATTAAGTTGCAAGGCACATGGATGAGTTTAAGTAATCATTGTGTGTGCATTTCATATTGCTACCCTGTTCAGGCTACTAATAACATATTTACACTATTAGGGTATGAGTAAGGGGCCCAGAAACTTTTTTTTTGTCCGCGAGGGAGAGGGAGGGGGGCAAAATTATGTTATTTCCCGGATAGATTATGTTGAGTAAAAACACTGGGATAGCAGTGAAGGTTAGGGTGACCAAAATGATTTTATATACAGGTTAAACTAGGTTGAGTAAAAACATAAAGGGGAAGGCTTACTGGGAGAACAACATACCTTAAAAAAAAATAGTTATGTTGTAGGATTTATTGGTTTGACAAAAATGCAATGGAATCTAGAATATTCGAACTTGAAGGGACCAGGGAAAAATTCGAACTATCCAAAAATTCAAATTAAATAAGTTCCTTAAAAAGGAATTGAAAAGAAACACAGTTAAGTTTGCAAACAAGCTCAAAATTTTTTGTTTGTTTTTCAAAAATGTTGAGAGTGTTTTAGAGAAAACTCTAAAGGCCCTTGCCATTTCTGATTTCATTCAAGTCCCTTTTCCACTTCCTTTATCACTGCTACTTTTTCGGCCAAAGTTGATTTATAGGACTGTGGCTTGGGCAGTGACATCACGGTACACACACTCACTCACTCACACACTCACTCACTCATCATTCACTCACCCACCCACTCACTCACTCACTCTTTCTCTCTCACACACTTTCTCCCTCCCCCTCTCTCACTCACTCTCTTTCTCCCTCTCTCCCTCCCTTTCTCCCTCTCTCCCCCTCCCCCCTCCACTCTCACTCACACTCTCCCTCCCCCTCTCTCTCCCTCTCCTTTCTCCTCCCTTGCTTCCTCTCTTTCTCTCTCTCTTACAGTATATACTAAACAAAATAAACTTGCACGTCACAAGAATACCGCTACAACCAAATCACTAAGAACAGCGCACATAAACTCTCAAGAGGTTCAACCATGACTAACAGAATTCAGAACTGCGCATGAAAAAATATGTATGAGTGAGCGGGGAGCAGGAGGGGTTTGAAGAAGGAAACCGACCGCTTTCCAATGTCGCCTCCTCTGTTCCAAAAATAGAACAACATAACGCCACAGCTAGACGTAGGAAAAGTTTGAATTATCCACGATTTTTTAACATTGTTTTAGTAAAAAAATTCATGGGAGCGGGCAAAAAATATGAATTAAAGACTATTTCGAATTATGGAAGTTTAAATTAGTCAGGTTCCTCTGTACTATTAATGGTTTGATAAAATTTTCCAAATAGTGTTGGATTAAGTTTAAGGTAGAAAAATGCAGTTTGTAAATTTGGGTATCCAAGAGTCAGTGTGACGAGTACAGATATAAAAGTCAAACTACTCTTCTAAACACTTGACATCAAAAAGATTTAGTGTTAATAAATTCATTATTTCCACCATATAGACATTATCAACTAATTCTGGGTAAGTGTTAATAACACACATATTTAAATGTTTTTATGTCATGGTTGTTTGGCTGTATAGTTTTACCCTGCGTAGCATTAAAAATGAACTCAGCTGTTACAGATGTATCAGAAACCACCAGGAGACAGAACTCAGGAAATAGTTTCTTTTCAAGGTTTATTTCTTTGAATTTATTTACAAAGTCTTACACATTGTTTGGAGTTTTGATTAATGGTTCGATACATTCCTTTTCTCTTTTAATTCAAGCCTTGCCTCACCAATTACAAATTCAGATATAGTATTTAAGATGTGTTCATCCTATGATACTAGAGCTATCAGCAAACTCTTTTCCAAATGAAGGTATTTTTCAAATCCATTCTGTTCAAATATATATTCTATTTCATTCATAGTGTTGTCTAGAAACTCATATATTTTTCTTTAATATGCTTTAGCTAATTAAAAATCGTGACTAGAAGCAGGACTTAGGTTCTTTTCTAACCCTTTGGAAGTTTTTTTCCCTTCCTGGGTTATGTTGATTCTGTAAAGTCCATTATTTTTTTTAACCTCATCTCAAATACTCCTAAATGCAGGATCTGATCTCTTGCTTTTTATACATTTTAGTAACGCATTCACAACTTTTCTTTGCACCAACTCTGGTTTGAATTATTATTTGTAGAATATTACTGAGACTCTCAGTCAATAAAAACACCATATAACATAGATACATTCTAAAAAAACATATTCCCCTTTGAAATATGATATCAAAGTTTGCTTGCCTTAGAGCTAGCATCGCTACTCTCACAAGCCAAAGTGTCTAGAAAATCTAGTACAACTTAGAACACCTGCTAATGACGCTTCTCGTACATTCCAACGAGTTGGACCCAATGGGTATGGTCCACTACAAGTCATACTGTGCTATTTAGCAATTTGGGGTAAATACTACAGACCGGTTGGGAGAATCTTTGACAATTACTCTTATATGATTTAACAACTGAAAATAGTTTCGGATCAAAGTAATTGATTTGGATGAGTCTTGTAATGCTAAACTAAGAGCATGAGTTGTGCAAGGAATACATAATGCTTATGACTACTCCACTAGTATTCTTGTTTTCACTCCAATTTTCCACCAGCCTCTGTTTGAGCCACAGGCGAAGCAGTGCATCTTTGATGAAATCAAACAATGCTTATCTAGTCATTGATGATATTTCATATAATCCAATGGACACCTCATCACTATTTAATGAATCAAAATTGAATCTACAGTTCAGATGTTTATTGACACTTGCGCCTTGCCACTAATATCACTTGTTTCATTCACTATTTGAGCAAAATTTATTCTCTTTATCATTTTAACCACATTGCGAAGAATATCACGAAAAAGATTTTTACAATTTTATTTTGGATATCAGATGAAGTGAACAATTTTTTCCTGCATCGAAATATTTAAAGTTCTGGAATGTCTTTCCTTCAAGAGGAAGAGCTGAATGAAATTTCTTCATTACTGTCCTAAGCCCTAAATGTTAATCCTTGACGTACTAAAAACAAAGTGAAAGTAATGGTTGCGTTTAAAGCAACACAGTTTTTAGTCTGGTCATGGATTGTATGTTGTCAAACCAGAGATACTACCAGTGTGATTTTTTTAGAGCATTACACTTAATTTTTCATTTCTTTGTGATATGGAAAGACTTCATTTTTTTAAACTTTTGGGATGCTCTCATCCATTTATTATATTTTTCTGAAATCAGGAATGTGTCATGATTTGATTCACAATCAACAAATTTGGTCTTCTGAGCTTGTACACAAAACAAACAAAACACTTTTTCATGCTTTATATCATAATGAAGTCAAGATGAGATACCAATGATTTTGAAAATGGTAATTTCTCCTGCCTTGATTACATTGGATAACATTTGAAGGTCGATGGGTCTTTTCAACAGATGCAACATATTCGTGTTCAATTTTAAAAGATACAGGTTGGACATCTGAAGGTTAATGGGGCTTTTCAACAGACGCAATATCTTCATGTTAAATTTTAATAGGTACAGGTTGGACATCTTGATGTGCCTCACTGTTCAGTCGGCCCTCTTATCTTTCCTTCGCACTTGCACCTGCCGCGCCAACCACCCTCCCTACTGCCTGGACCGGCCCACAGTTCTTGTTCTCTGAGCCGTCTGTGACGACTCCACCTCAATACCCAGAGCCAGCGCTCGCTATTGGCTCGCGTGAAGGACAGACACTGTCTCACGTTTTCCCGCACCAATGGGAACCCCCTGTCTTCCCCATTGGATAAGGCCAGGCAGCAGTGGAGGGTATATAACACGGTGATTTCTGGAGCGGTTTTCAGTGATGACCCCCTGGCGAACCACCGTTACTAAAGAGCATTAATAAATTGTCATCATTTTGGAAAGAGCATTGTCATCGTTACTCCCTATCCTTCCGCAACTATCCCTTACCTCTCATCGCGACTCACGTTGCTGGGACTGTTCCCCTGCCTCCCACCGCGACTCATGTTGCCGGGACAGTTCCTTTGCCTCCCACCGCGACTCACGTTGCCGGGACAGTTCCTTTGCCTTCCACCGTGGCTCACGTTGCCGGGACAGTTCCTTTGCCTCCACTGCAACTCACGTTGTCGGGACAGTTCCTTTGCCTCCCACCGCGACTTACGTTGTCGGGACAGTTCCTTTGCCTCCCACCGCGACTTACGTTGCCGGGACAGTTCCTCTGCCTCCCACCGCGACTCACGTTGCCGGGACAGTTCCTTTGTCTCCCACCGTGACTCCGTGTTGCCAGGACTCTGTCCTCTCATCCTCCAACCTGATCGTCCCTTCCGACGAGATGGGATGCACCCGCCGCGCCGGCAAGGCCCACCGACAGAAGACCCTAAAGAAGACAGTGACAACCAAACAATACTCCACCCGTGGGCCCCTCTTCTACGATCCCGACTGCAACCACCAGACCCCCGAACGCCAACATTCCGCTCCAGCATCTCCAAGAGTCCCTGCCCCCGAGCTAGCTAATTCCTTCCCTCGTCTTCCTCTCACACCGACCATCCGACCCCCACCTACTCCAATTTCCCCATTTAGCCCTAAGGGTTACCATTTGCATACCCTAGCCACCCCAGAACCCGCCTATGTTTTCTCCCCCATCTCCCTTCCTTACCCCCACCCACTGGACCCGTGAGATTGACGCCTAGAGACAAACGTGACCTGGAGACTGAACCTCGACTAGACAAAACCAGTTACCCCGAAGCCGCATTGAAGGGATAACAATCTGAAGGTTGATTGTACTTTTCAACAGACGCAATATCTTAATGTTCAATTTGAGATTGTAGGATCTGAAAGAAGATAAATAAAAATCACTGCAATAATTAAAAAAAAATCTCTCTCTGTCTCTATCTATCTATCTATCTATCTATCTATCTATCTATCTATCTATCTATCTATCTATCTATCACAGCATCTTACTGCTTGTTAGAGTTATAAACTCATTTTATTTTCCTTGGTCAGTTATAGTTCTGAACAAAATTTTCAAAAAGGAGTTATTACATAAAGTTTCTTACATCTATTTAATAGGGTTTCTTCAGAAAAATAAACAGATTTTTTAAAAACCATATGAAACACTCTTAAAATATTGATTTTAAACAAAACTGTTGGTAATTCTATTTCTTAAGTTGCATTTTTGAAATGTTAAAATTAAAATAAAAAAATCAGTAGTTTGTAAAAATTTGAGAGCTTTACTGAAATAAGAATATTTTCTGACATATGACCATGTAGCACCTAAATGCCAAGTTTGTACAAAATTCATTAAACCATATTGGTTGTAGCCCTAGTGAAAGAAAGATATGGAGCCAGAGAATTTTAAAAACTCATCATGATGTTAAGGTTTAAGTTTTCATGATTAAAATACTTCCTCTTCATATAAGAAAGTACAAGCGCACAATTAAGATATAAATATTATTATTCACTAAGTTCAATAAGGCTTTCAAATAGCTTGAATTTAGGTTTGACTGAAAATAAGAGATCATAATAGGACTTACAGCCCATACACACATTTCACTATAGGCTTACAATATAGTTTCTAGAGCTAGAGATTATGTATTAGAAATATCACTAAATCACAAGAGAATAAATAAATAAATTGATTATTTGTTTAGTAATGTTTTTAAAATCATGAAATATACCCTCAACAATTTGATATAAAAGTAACCATCATTATTTAGAACATTAGTATAAATGAATTCAAAAGATTGACAAAGAAAATAAAAAAAATAAAAAAAACTTGTCAGAGCAGACTGCATTCTAGTGTACATGGGGTAAGTCAAGAATAGTCCACAATATTTTTTTGAATGGCTTTATGTTTGGTGTTTCTACTGCCCTCTGTTAGTAATTTGCTGTTCTAATAATACAATCAAAGTGTGTCTACGTTTGCATATGGATTAAGACATAAGGTCAGTCATTTGTCGATACAATTAAGATTTGTAATTATTGTAGCTAGGTTTAGAAAAACCAGAATGGTTATCATTCCGAGTTAATACAATTAAGATTTTTAGGGGGTATAATTCCAGTGGGTACAATTCAGATTTTTAATTATTGTTGCTAGGTTGAGAAAAATCTGAATGGTTACCATTCCAAGTAGATACAATTCCGCTACCCCAGTGATTTTGAATACAATGCCAGTACTTTGTTTTGATGATAAATTAATGGTTCACTTAAGTGTTGTAATGAATTATACAAATGTAACATAGTGTGGTATTTTGATAGATTTTAAGCAATTTTTATTTGACATTCAAATATCATTTCATCATTAATTGTATGTGTCAAAAATCAATATAGTCATTATAAATAATAATCACAGTAACTATCAAATTTTATGACTGACCTAGCTACATAGTTTTTATTTTATTATTATTCATGTGATCTTAATTCAAAATGGATTGTTGCTAATGCCCTTTTGCTGGTTATCTTGATTTCCTTACAGGCCAAACCAAAAGTAAGCATTTACTGCTCACTTGTGTATTTATTGTACAGACCACCTGTGCAATATTGTTACTATATGAGTTCACATACCATTTAATACATTTGTGCAACCACAACTGTACATAATGCAGTAGTGGCTACACATCTTTCTAAACAATAGATTTAATAGATAATACCATCACTATAAGCTCCCAAGAGCGCACTGATGGAATTTTCATTGACTTTGATTTAGTGGAATCTTGGTGCACATTGCTAAAGGTTTAGCCTTTGCGGTTTTAATCTTTGTCTTTGACATATTTTTCAAACTTATTGTATCAGCTTCTAAACTAATTAAATGATCTGATGAACATACCTGATCCACTAGTGATATTTATAGTGTATTGTTCTCTTGTTCAAAATCACTGATGCTCCCATTAGTGGCCTCTGTATTATTATGTTTACCATGTTTCTAGGACTTGGAAATAAAGTAATCGAAAAATATATCTTAATATTGATTAGACTCTGAATAGCCCAATTAATATAATATTGGCTTACTAATCTAATGACTAGGATTTGATATCCATTACATAAAGCATTTTTAAAACACGAAAAATTATTTTATTAGGATTTCATGACTACTAAGCTAATAAATCGGGGTTAGATTTCCATTCCATAGCATACTTTTGTAATATAATGATAGTTTTTCTTAGAAATTGATGTAATATTTATTTTTAAATGAGTAATTTATTATTAAATTTGATCTGACATTAGATGGTTATTTTGTTAATACCGTAGTTAATATATACTCAAAATTTTCTTATACCTAAAAACACGATTATACTTTTTATCTATGTAATAATCCATCAATATGACACCTTAGCTCAGTAAATAGCATGTTTGTCTACTGTCAATTTCCAGTATGGTCGAAAATTTATAATTTGTGAAATGTGGGTTTACTCTTTCATAGTGATATATTAACGGCTGGAGATTGGATGATATGCTTGTCCTAGTCTTAAGTTAGATTATAAGGTATATGAAGCTACAACAGGCCTAGTAAGTTGATAGTGAAAAATATATGGCTTGAATAAAAAACTGACCCGGATCATGGGCAGTTATGGATGTAAAGTAAAAGTAATTCATCATGGTTTGAAGGTTTATTTGCCTAGAAAACGGCATAATCTCCAAATCTAAAATACTAAATCCAAAGACTTTTGAAAAAAAATTGTGCAATTGCCTTGTTTTTAAATTTAATAAAAATTGAACTAGCTTTGAGAGATTTCAAGGAAAAATAAAACTATTGCTCATGAAATGTGTAGTTAGAGAATACACACAAAAGAAAACTTTATAAAAATGCAGAAAAAAATATTTAAAATTTCAAAAATTAATATGGATGGATATATCATCTAAATCGGAGTTTAACAAAGTGTGGTCCACGGCGGCCTATCAAGGGTGTGGGGGTTTCACAGGAAGTTTAGTAATAATAATGAATCAAAGAATGTTGATCACATATAATACAAACATTTGAAATGCAAAAGCTTAAATATGAAATATCCATACCATGCTGTATTTATTTTCTCAGTAGATACAAGTCATATAAAAGAGGAAATCTGTACCAACATTAATTGAATAAATCTGAACCATTATGCATACAAAATTATGAGGTTTAGAATGTTTAAAAATAATCTAAAAACTTACTAATGCCATGTGACTATATGATTTTTTTTTTACATTTTATCTATTAAATTAATTAACATATTATACTTAAAGTTATAAAATTGAATTTAAAAAAAAATCCTTCATAACTCAACCTCCTGCTTTCTCCCCCACTACCCTCTACTCCCACGGCTCAGGTGGTCCCCAATACACAAAACATCAAGTTGATGGTCCTTCACTACCAAAACTTAGAGAAACACTAATCTAGATCTTAAGGCTAGGCTTTATTATTAATGATACATAAAGCCACTTAGCTATAGGAGTCTTGGTGATTTGTAGGACTTGAATGTTGCTGTCTATCACACTAATGGTCATGGAAATAAAATTGTTTTAAAAAAAAACAACTTCATGATGGAAGCATGCAAGCGAGCTATACTGGCCACCACTCTTGGCTTTGATAGTTCCAACATTTGCGGATAGAGGGTGTCATATGGTCAGTACAATGAGCTCTGGCCATTAATCTCAATTTTATAAACCGAAATTGTTGCTTCTTTTTTCAAGTAGCTCTTCATCTGTCCTCACGAGGCTGAGTTTGACCCTGTTCCAGGCCCGCTGCTTCACAAATAAACTTTGAAAGCGCCGGGGTTTGAACCCGGAACCTCTGGATCTCTAGCCAGGAACGCTGACCACTGACCAGAGAGGCAGTCAAAATTGGATTATGAGATATTAATAATATTTGTGCATTAGAATGGGCAAACTGATATTTTGTGTGCCTGAAAATCAAAATCATTGTACACTTTGAACTGTGTGTGGAAACTATCAATAAACATAGGAATGGGAATAGGTAGAATGGATATAACTAATTGCTTAGAGTCAGTTGATTACTAAACCTAAGTGAGAGGTGCTCAAATAGAAAATACTTCAACATAAATTAAGCATGCTAAGTTAAATTCTTCTTGACTGATGAATTTGATTAGTAAGTTTATGCTGTAAAATCATCTTAACATATTTGTATTCTTAATTCAAACTTTTACTCGAATTTGTGTAGTTTTTTTAAAGAAAAAAAATTGTGTTTCAAATAATAAAAAAATATTTTGTCTAGAAGTGAAAAAAAAATTCTTACCAAGGGAATTTCTTTGTATATAAACATTGAATAAGTACCATATTTACTAGTATAAAAGCCTCATTTTATTATTACCAAATTATTGATATCAAAATAGGAGGCAGACCTATAATATATTATGTATCCTTTCTTTACCCTGTTAGGTAGCAAGCTTAATTGTATTATTCCACTATAGTGTAGCTTAAATGATAGGGCCAGAGTATAATCTGTCAAGCTAAGGCTGCAGCTTCCTTTTAGAGGAAATGGAGTTTACTTAAGAAAAAGTTGGAAAGAATAAATGGTGCCTACTTTTTTTTAAATTAAAGCTATTTTCAAAAGTTTGAGGCAATATGTATGTATGCATGTGTGTGTGTGTGCACGCACGCGCACACACACACACACACACACACACACACACACGTTAAACAAATCTATGAAATTAAAAATATTATCCAAGTGCAACAAGGTTCGGTTTTAGGACATAAACAGTATTTTACAGATTTGCTTTTAATTTGTACCAATTTATTAACAACACTCAAACTAACCTGAATCAAAAACTATCAGTCTGCACAAGTCTACCAATAATAAATATTAACAGTTTATACAAGTACATTTCCACTGACAAAAATGATTAATCTATTTTATGATTTCCACCCAATACACTGTAAGTTTCATACTATACAGTAGTTGTTTTCACTCAAGTATGGGAATTGGCAACCACACTCATAAATGTTGTATTGCTGGTCCCTTTTCTCTATCAACCTTGAGACAGTAAGAGCATAATTATTTTAAGGCTTATTCTGGCAGGAGGTTATCCCACGCTTGTACATTTCCTGGGAAGTCAAGAGTATTGGGTTGCCTTCCTGTTGAGAATAGCATTTAGCTCATATAGCATGCATCCTGTTGACAAGCGAGCACGGTGCAACCGATGGACCTTTGGACCTTTGGACTGGTTTGAATCAAGATCAGCATGTTTGGGTGTGAGAAGAACACACGTTGTTGAATGTTGGAAGCCATGCTGGATGCATGTGTGGTAGAGTTGCCGTTAGACGAGATGACGAGATAACATGTGATCGCGGGTCTCTGGGTAGTTTTCGCGAGTCCCCTTATCGCGCGTGCTTCCTCGTCATACTTATGTAGTAGCTAGCATCTATCTATAGTAATAAATATATCTTCTTGGACTAACTCGCTAGCCTAATTCCCCACAAACCATCCATCCCAACCCCTACCGCTCGGGATCCATCCCAACAATGTAACCCCCTAGGGTGCTCCGGTAGTGTAGTAGTTAGGGTTGGTACCGGGCACCCAAATAAATAGGGACGTTATAATACATTATATGATCATAACAAGACCTAATGTTTAATTCACAATTATTTCATAATATCCTCATCTAAAATTGCTTATTACATGTGAATTTAGAGTAATAAACCAATTTATTTAAATGTTTTTAAAAAATGTGTAAATTGTGTGGATACGAATTTAAAGAAAATCAATAAATCACTAATGTAAGCATTAGGTAGTGTTTCTATAGGTATGCACTGTACAGTCTAAAGTAGGGCCATGCAGCTTAGCATTAAAGAAAATCCTGGATATTTATATCTGATAAGTTTACAAAACAAATATAATTTAATTACTTGCATTTAAACCACTACAGGATTATTTTGGGTGGCTGCACATCCTTGGTTTATTGCATGGACGGACCTTGTATAAATACATTATTAATTAGTAGGATCCTGTAATGTAACTTTAAACAATAAATTAAAATTTTGGTACTTTAATCGTTTATTTTGTTGCCTTGTTTTTAATTCGCCTTTCAAATTAGAATATAGTAGCTTCAATGTAACGGAAGCTGATGTACTATACTGCACTACCAGTTATTTTCTTGAACTTTAAAATTGCTCTATTATATACAATTTATCTAAGAATTGTCAGTAAGTTCTGATATAATTCATTAAGGATATTTAAACAAGCAAAAATCAGACCAATGGAATTATAAAATAGAGCCTAGGCTATGACTAGTTAAAGCTAGCGCTTCTATATTTTGCGTCAATGTTTATTTTTGTGTTGTTTTAATAATGTCAATAAGGTATTATCTAGAAATCACTCTTACCTGAAAATATTATTTGAAGCATCTTTTAACATATGTCATTGATACTTTTTTTTTATCATAAAATATTATTTTTCTGGAAGTGAAAAGAAGAATTATAAGAAAGAAAGGAAAGTGCCTCAGTAAAAAATAGTAATTGAGTTCTTTTTTTATATATAATTTAACTTTCCATTACCTCTTACTAACCGTCCTACCTATACACATTTTATTTATACTTAAGGGTCAGGGATGAGGAATGAAGAATTGATATGAAATGTACCTGCATTTTCATGGAAGGAGAATGGGAAACCATTTTGGAAAAACGATCCTCAGAACATCCGGCCAGGATTCATACTTACCTTCCTGTCACCTGAAAATCAGAGTAAACGAGCTTGGCATTTAAACCACATACTCACTGATGCGGTTTTTAAATTCTTTTCATTACTTTTATAAAGCACCAGAGTAAACAAAATAAGCAGAAGCTATAGCATCTGAGAGTAGAGAAACCCCACACGCTCAACTACAAACAACTGTTGGGGCTAATTCAGTTAATTTTCTAGGTAGATGGAAGTGTAGAAAATACAACTAAGTCTGATACTAATATGTTGCCCAAATATTAAGATTTAAATTTTTTAAGAGAGAGGAAGGAAGTGTTTTTTTTTCCAATGCTTAAGAAAACATTACAAAGTTAAAAAGAAAATGGTCATTTTTTTCTTAGAAATATCAAAATGTGTTTATTGCTAGATTTGTAAATTATTTCATAACTTCATCAAAGGAAAGCAAGTACTTCTAGATGGTAATGGTAGATGGTAGATATAAATTTGTATATAACAGGTACTAAGATTGGGGTGCGGGGAGTAATTTATTTTTATATTATTGTAGTTTTTAATTACATTTGAAATAGATTCACTAAAATCCACCATCCTCATCATGTTTGAAGAGGGGAGTAATAATAATAATAATAATCTTTAACAAATTTGATTTAGTTTTATTGTTTTATTCTTATACAAGTTATATGTAATTTCCTTCAAATGTACATCTTATCTTAGAAATTTACCATACCTAGTTTGTTAACACTATGCATCATATTGGTGTAGTTTATGTATCTAAATATATAAATATTAAATAACATAGGTTTCTACAAAGTTGACATACTTTATTTGTTTACCAATATGTTTTTTTATTGTTTGAAATTATTTTTTGTTTCATCATTGACTAGTTGAAGTATTTTAGTTCCTCATTAATAAAAATTGGGTTGGAAGCTAGGTCCACTTTTAAAATGTGAAGTGAGGCTTTTATGGTGTTTTAAACAAGTAAATATTATAATTACTTAAAATATTGTAATGTTTAACAGGCATTCCAAACCTACATGCAAGAAGAATGTTCATGTAGAACTTCTTAAGGCTCCCATTTTAACAAATACCGCATTAACAGTTCTTCGCCAATGTGGGAAATATCTTCAGATGAGTCATCTACTTCGTCCTATTGCTTGTGATGTGATCACCTGCATGAGTCAGCTTTTTGAGTACTATCTTTACACAGTATACTCATTTTTGCAAATGATCTTGTAAGTGTAATTATTTAAAAACACATTTTATTAATTAATTGGTACTTGTATAATATATTTAAAAACCCTTTTTATTCATACACAATTTAACACACTCTTTTATTGCAAATTTTTTTTTTAAATCTTAAAATGTTTAGTATTATTCTTGCAGTTAAATTAAATTGATACTGTAACACATTGATAGATTAGATACACTCAAATTAATTTGATGATAATAACCATTCCAGATAGCCATAGATACAGGAACATTTTATTTTCAACTTAAGGATGTTTAAGAGATTCATGTTAGATTCACTTAATATTGACCAAATATCGTAATTTTATATTTAGAGAGCTTCCCCCACTACTCTTTTGGACCAAATGACCCTTGTGGTCACCATTATTAACGTCGGGAGCCCACGGCTCCTTGACTAGTGAGGACTTTGTTGTTATCCACTGCAGAGGTTTATCGGTTATGCGGGATGTTACCAAATACCATTGATAGATTTTAATGAAGCTTTTTATTTTACTCAACAGTAGTTTTACTGATGGAGGGGAGGCAAGTAACAACCATTCAAACTTCCCCTTCCAAACCAGAGATCACTTACAACTTTGGACCTTTATTTTCTTTAGCTCATTGTGTGATAAAACAAAGAAAATGACATGTCAGAAGGGAAAATGTTATACCTTGGTTGTTTACTCAAACAAGTGACCACAATTTCGAGTTCACTTTGAATCGATTACTGATAATAATTTTCAGCTTTCTCTCCGATAAATCCTATATTATTTACTTTAAAAAAATCAGTTCAAATTGGACTAGATTTACTAGCTAAAATGTCCAGCGCCAAATCCAGAATAAGGGAATTTGAATGATAATTAATGTACTTTTAATTTTCCCCATATCTTGATATTGGTCCAGCATATATGCATTTTAGTTACACTAATGGGGCAGGGATGAATAAAGTTAGATGTAGAGGAAATGTACCTGTATTTGTGTGGAGTGGGAGTGGGAAACCATTAAGAGAGAATCAACATCACTATACCAAACTGTTATTAATTCCTTGACCTCCCTTTCATCAGCAAACTAGACAACATTAAATTAACATTTAGTCCGTATGCCCACCGGCATGGGTACAAACACTCTTAACAACCATGAAATCCGCTTTGGTGGTTGCATGGTCTAACGCGTTACTCTTATGGCAGGCCTGATTGCCAGCGACTGAAAGATTGGGGATCGATTCCCAGTCGTGTGTACCAAGGATTTTTTTCCTTAATGGTTTTCCACTTTTCCTCCACTCAAATTTGGGTACACTTTTTATCAATTCTATCTTCATTAATATTATTCTATTTGTGCACATCGCCAAACTATAAGGCAAAAACTTTTTAAAATCACAAAAATAAAATAGTATGAATCACAAGCTATTAAGTAGTTACTGTCTCAAAGATTTTGCTCAATAACAGCCAAACACATAACCCACTTAGGTGACCGCATGTTCTAAGGTGCTACTCTTGCAATAGACTAGACTGCCATTGATGGGGAGATCGTGGTTCAATCCTGGTTGAGTGTACTAAGAGTTGTTTTTCCTAAATTATTTTATCATACTTTCCATGCAAATTTGGACACACTTCCTCTAAATTCAACCTTCCTCATCCATAAGCCAATAGCATAATTAGTACAAAAGCATATAACTTGAACGGGTAGTAGTGGTTCTAAACAATAAAAAAAATTATCAACATTACCTACCATCAAAATTATTGATAGGCCTACATCCAATTAATTTACATTACTCCAATATTGAGGCTGAGAGCCTTAGGAGTACATTATCTGTCATATTACATCCTTCTGATAACTTTAGCTGCTTAGTCAAAGAATTATCAGGCCAATCAGTTGTGAATACGAATAAATAATTAACCATGTGTATCTACTGGTTTCCTCTTTTACATTGATGACCTGACATCTGGACAGATGGTTGAATTTATTCTGGAATTAAGCTTTTGTGACCCGCCTCAATGGCTTAGTTAGCCAACACACTAGTCAAGTTGATCTAGACTGCCGAGGACGGGGTGCTCGGGGTTTGAATCTCATTCGGGTGAACTGGGGATTGTTTTTCCTAAGTGGTTTTCCACTCTCCCTCCACGCAACTGCGGGTTCACTTCCTCTAAGTTCAACCTTCCTAATTCATAATCCATTAGCCTAATTAGTACTTAAGCGTGTAATTTGAACAGGTAGTAAGATAACGATGCTAAATAAATAAATAAAATTTTGTTGAAGTTGTGCGCTTGTGTTATAAGTTCATAAATTGCATGTTAAATACCACTAGTAAAATAAATAATATATTTCCCTGGTTGAATGCATCACATAATGAGATTATTCAAAATGGAAGTCTTGCTTCCCGTTTAATGGTCAGTTAAATTTACTTTTCAAAGTCCATCAAAACAATTAATGATGGTGCAAACCACCTCATACTACCTGGGTACAACAATTTTATGTAACGTTTCCAAAGCAATACTTTCAAGTTTTAGCTTACATTATTAGATGGTTATTTTTTAAATTTATATTAATCTCTTTTCTCACACTCCAAAACCCAATAGATTTGTATCTTTTTTACTCACATTTGTATGCATTTATTTAGCTCATGTGTTAGTAAAGTGAATCTTTCATTATCCTTAAAAACACTATACTTAAAAAAATTAAAGCTTTTGAACACGTGACAGCTAAATTATATGGGAAGACCCTCCAAAGATTTACATAGACTTCAGATAAGATTTAATACACATTTTTTCTTTCAAACAATGTTGCTTTAAAGGAATATACATTAATGTTTATATTAATAAATTATTCATAAGTTTCTTTCTTTTTATGTTAGCTTAAATATCAGTTTATGAGTTTCTGGCTTAATAAGATTCAAATATAAAAAGAGAAGTCAAGATACAAATCTACTCTACTTTTAAATAATTCATTATATTTTCTTTCGCTCTTAATTATTTTTTAATAATCCATAGGTTAATTTAATATGATAATCAAATCATGAATAAAATGAGTATACTTATTAGGTAAATAGTTTAACTCTTAAGTAATATATTTTGTAATAAACTTAATTTCATTGTGTTTCTATGTTTCAGCCAGTATCATGTAATTCCATGTTCAGTTTAAAACTGCAGGCTACATTGAAACGAATAAAAGACAAACTAATTCTTTCAGATCAAGATCAAGAACAGAAACCATCTGAAATAAATAAAAGAAAGGTATGATCTTCTTTGGTTCAATTTAAAACATTCTCCTTTAGTTCTATTATCTTAAAACATTAACCAAAAGTACTTAATTATTCCTGTTGTTTAACTATACTTTTACCTTAATCGTCACTATAGTTGACTTTTTAACATGATTTTTAATACAAATACTTGATTGGACACCAAAAACAGTACAAAGAACGTAATTTTTATTTCAACCAATTCAATTTAACATGAACAAAAACTTGTGAAAATGTTATTTACTAAATATTGCAATTTAATTGTTTTTAATGACAGATAATTAAATAACCTATGTCCTCTAGTTTCAAAGGGAGAGTAAAAAATCTCTTGAATTTTCTCCACTTTTTAAACTCAATTTTAAATCATAGTTTTAAAATCTAGCACGTTACAAAATTCATTCATATAGTCACAAAAAATATATATACATACAATCATATACTACATATATACTTTTTATGAGCTAAACTATTTACATGTGTTTAACTTTAAAAAATCACACAGTATTGAATTACATTATCAGCTATGATTAATCTAAATATATCTATAAAACTTCAGGCTGTATGCATTTGTACTAATTTTCACTACTGTGTAAGGAATGAGGAAGATTGAATATAGAGAAAGTGTATCTGCACTTTCATTGAGGGAGAGTGGAAAATCAAACCACCTTTAGTACACCTGACAGGGAGAGTGACACTTTAGACAATTTGACCTCTAAAGCAAGTCAAGCTGATTTTATTTTAAATGTTCCATTCTCTGGACTCTTACCCATAACTCTTTGTTATTTGGTAAATCCTGAACATATTAAAAAGAATAAAGGATAGCTTTACAATCCACTAAAATTTGGTTTACAAGAATGTTGGTCATATATTAAATAAATTTGAAGAAAATGCTAACCTAAATAAGAAACTTAGGCTCCTTGTTTATTTAATCAATTTCTTGATTCTCTTTTTTATATATTCAGCAACTTAGTTGTGTACATTATATACAAGAAACCTTTAGCAAAACTCTTTCCCTGGATAGATAAGCATTAGATGTTTAGGATTCTCAACAACATTAAAGACGCATTACCAAATAGAAAAATGATTGCTTAGGAGGTTTAATAATTAGATGTTAAGGGTTCTAAACCATGCTAAAGGCCCAATATCAAAACCAAATTCAACTTTGAACACCAAAAACCTTAAAAAATGGTCTTTTCCAAAGGATTATTTTCAGGTCTTAAGAAGGGTGGACTAAGAACAAAATTTGACCTTCAAATAGTCACAAAACAGAATTAATTGTGAATATTATAAGGAACGTACTTGGTAGAACGACAATCAGTTGGTTGATATATTCATACTTCTCCTTACTACAAATTAAAATGAATTTAACTAAAATTAATTGTGTTTTATATGTAATGGTATTTAAAATGAAGTGTCCCTATGGAATTTATAGTATATCAATAAAATCTGCCTTTGCCAATTTTCATGAAAAACGCAGAACTTTAGGAATAATCGAGTTAAATGTTCATATCATTTCAGTAAAATAATCGAAAATAAAGGTTGTTCTATATTTAGCTAAAATTAGCCTTTGCCAATGTTCATGACAAATGCGGAATTTTAGGAATAGTGGAGGTTAATATTCATATCATTGTTAGCACGTAGGTAAAATAATTGGAAATAAAGGTTGTTCATATTTCACAAGAATTAGTTAGGGCAATTTGCGTCACCATGTGGTAAATACTTTGATTATCTTGATTGTCTTATGCCTTATGCATAGAAAAAGCTAAATTAAAGTTTATTTGAAATCCAATTAAATGCCCTGTCCAATTATGTACCTCGTAGGATTCTTATAGAAAAAAATATTACTAAAGTCAATTAATCTAACAACCTTTAATTGAAGCAGAAAAGTTTTTAAAATATATTTTTAGTATTTTTTTAAAGAACAATTTATCTCATGTTTTATTTAGTATACTAGCAATGCAGACACATTTGTGGACAGCAATGTGAACACATTTGTGGAATATCTTAACATTGATGAGCATTGTTTCTCCTCACTTGATAAGCAAGGAGTGATTGTGTTATAAATGCCCTAAAATAAAGTTGCATTAAATTATCAAGGAAATCAAGAGCGCAGCATTTTAAATACATTTTAAAGTTAATGATGATGGAGTTTTTTGGTGATAGCTTTGCATTCATTCACTTAGAGTCGCTAAGTGTTGGTAAATCACTTGTTATAGTAACAAAACTTAAATGGTCAAATTACCTGATAGAAAAATTGGCAAAAATTGTAAATTTATTAATATAATCCAGGGTTGCCACACAGCTGGAGAACCGGAAAATACGGGTAATTTTATATGTCTTGAATACCCCAGGAAAACACATGGACTATAATTAATATATTAATTAATTTAAATTAGTTGAAAATGTCACTGAGGCACAGGAATTGAACCCAGGAGCTTTATCTTAGTGTTACACCACTGAACTATCCAAGAATCTTCCCATACTCAATGCATTTCTTCACTCATAGCTTAAGGTTTAATCTGTGACAGACATGTGGAATTGTCTTCTACATAATACCAACCAATAATATAGGAAGCTATCAGATACCACATCCATCTGCGACTTGGGAGGGCTGCTATGCTGCCAAGCATACATTACAAGATTGTAATTAAAGCAAAATTTCATTGGATATCAACACACAGGCTTCAAATCATTGCAAGTACGCCACTGTCCCATGGAGGTTAAATTAGTTATAAAATGACCCCTGAACACAGGAATAGAAATCAGGACCATTGGCTTAGCCTAGGTTGGTGGGATCGATTCCTGTGTCCATATGTCATTTTTCAACTAATTTAAACTAATTGAATGGTGGTCTCCTCCACACATTCTTTGCTGTAATTGCAATCATTTACAGCCTGTTTGGTGAAATACATTGAAATATAGCTTAAGTTACAATCTTGTAAAAAAAAAAAATCCTATCATCCTACCTTCTCCTCAATCACGCTTCCAAGATAATTTACACTTTTCACCTTTCTCAGCTCCATTCCATTCAATGTTATAGCTTTATTAGGTCTTATCATCTTCTTTGTCATTACCATCACTTCAAATTTCTCCATGCTAAATTCTATTCTACACTCTTTCACATCCCCATTCCTGTAAAGATCATCAGAAAACATAATGGGTTTCATTCTTTGCTCCCAGAGTTTCCTTGCCACTTTATTCATGAACATTTCCATTACCATTACAAATAGCAGTGGTGAGAGACAACTCCATATTTTATTTGGAACCACGCTATCCACCCCTTCTCCATCTTAACACAACTCATGATATATTTATATATACTCTCCACTTTAGTTAAATATCTTCTTTCTACTCTCGCCTCCTCCATCACTTTCTGACTTTATTTCTATCAACACTATCAAATTCCTTCTATACATCCATAAATACCAAAACAGAGTTTTTCTCAAATTCATACTTTCTTTATATTAGTTGTTGTAAAGAAAAGTTTATGCTTATATTAGACCTCTGTTTTCTAAATTTGTACTGTAACTTTTACCACCTTCCTTTAATTTTCTTTCATATACTCTTTACCATTATCTTATAATATATTTTTGTAAAGTGGCACATAAGCGATACTCCTCTATAGTTCATACACCTCTTCCTGTCTCCGTTTTTAAAAATTGGTATTATAATTCCCTACTTCCGGTCTACAGTACCCTTTTCTCCTTCTATAGCACTCTCAGCATCCTGTATAACCATTGTATTCCTGTTGTTCCAGAGGATCATATTACTTTCACAGTTAGTTCCTCCACACCTGGTGCTTTTCCCAGTTTCATCCTCCTTAATGCGTCCTCCACGTATTTCCATGTGGAACCCATTCTCTCCTATTCTGCTGATTCTTCATGCTCCTCTACTTCACTCTCACCTCTTTCATCTTCCGGTTTGATATCCGCGCCATAATTTTGTTTCTTACTCTTATGTCTTCATTGTTCTACCTTCATCGTTCTTCCTTCTTCCTCCATCATTTTAACTTCTTGTCTTTTTTCTCTCCTCTTTCTTAACTGACTATATAACACCTTCTTACTTCCTTCCATATCCCTTTCCAGCATCTCTGTCCATTTTTTCATTCAATCTTTCCTAGCTTCCTGTACTACCTGCGTTGATCTTTTATTCTTCTCCCTACACTCTTCATATGTTTCCTCAATCCTACTCTAAAAACTCCATTTGAATGCTTTGTTTTATCTCCACTGCTTCCTTCACTCCCTTCACTCTGTTTTTCCGCCATTGTATTTCCTTTCGCTTCCTCTTATCACTTGTCCTCCCACATACCTTCTCTGCAGCTCCCGCCAAACTTTTTTTTAAACCTTTACCTCTACACTTTGTATCTCATACTTGGGCAAAAAGTTTCTAACCTTTCCTAAGTACAGTTCACTATACTCTTCATTTTTAAGCCTCCGCACCTTTCTCCATCTTTCTTGCTTACCTACTTTTCTTGTACATTCCCATCCTACTGTCTGCCACCAGCAACCTATGATCACAATCGAAAGCCACACTTTGTATCAGATTAAAATTTACTGTCTGCCCTTTCATTTTCTTGTATGAAAGAAAGTAATGTATTACATACCTTTAGATCCTATTCAAACTGTATCAAGTAAGTTTTTGGCGTTACCTCTTTTCTTCTTGAACTAACTTTTCGTCACCCTCATTCCATTTTGGGCACACAGTTCCAATAGCCTTCTACCTTCCTCATTTCTCTTTCCCCCATCTGTCATGTCTAAGCACTTCCTCGAAACCTTCTTTCTTCCTCACCACATGGACATTAAGGTATCCCATCACCACTTGCTTTTCATGTTATGTTACGGTTCAAAATGTTCTATGCTGTACATACATGTAACACAGACTAGTGTAGTTCCATTTAGCTATTCAGTTAATATATTCTGGATTGTACATTAGCTTGAAATAATTTTTCACCTTTGTAATTATCCTTACTTTTTTATTTTTATTTTTTACAGATTTTACCACCACAAATGTCAACTGGAGTTGAATTGAACCAGGCTGAAAGCTTGTATGGACTTGCAGAAAGAGTTGTAGCAGTAGAATCCCTCGTGTTTTTAGCCAAGCAATTCAAGTTTTTGCAAAGCTACTTGGAGCATCTAATACCACATAACTCTCCCGTCACTGGGAACTCTGCACCACTTCATCAGTTTTATTCACAGGTGATGAGCCCCTTTAAAAATAAATATTTAATTTTAAACACTACAGCTTATGAAAATTTGGGTCTTTTGACAATTAATTTCACTATTATCTTTCAAATTGAGTTTTAAAACTCATCAGCAATATTTATATAAATGTTACACCGGCAGTCCAATCTATTACAAGAGTGAAACCTTAGCCTGTGTATCCGCTAATGTGAGTACCTATACATACATACTTCACAACTGTTACATATATCAATTGTACAAGAAGCTTTGATATAGAGTATGATTATCAAGCTCATGACTTTGCTGATGCTCTATATTCAATCAATCAAACATTCAAAATCATAATTTAAAATAGATATTAGGTGCAACATGAACTTTAGCAAAGGACTTTGTTATGTGTGTGGAGGGTTGTTTGAACATAATCTATGGGAATCTACTGAACCCCAACAACCCAATGGTATTAACTGTTTATCAACGATAAAGAAGGATAATTAACTTCAAAGAATATTTAATTCAAAATGGTATTTCAATGATTGATTAATAGGGTTGTGTATAGCAGTTGGGCTATAAACAACCTTAATTTGAAATGGCGGTTAAAATGACGTTTATCATCATCCACCCTGGAAAAATAATTTAAAAGGCCATTGAAAATGTCATTGTGAAAAACTAAATAACATTGCACTAAGGACTCAGTGCTACAAAAAGATAGAGAAATATGACTTTATACAAGCGAATTTGAATAAATCATTGGTAAAACACTGAAGCTCAATCCCAAGGGCTCTGGATTTAATTCCGGTTTTAAAGTTGGGATCTAAAAAAAATTGAATGCGTGGAGTAAATTTTGAAAATGGTTTTATCAATCTTTGAAAGGCCTATAAATGAACCTGTATTTTATTTTGAACATGATTTACCTATTATCCACATATTTATACATATATATATCACCTATTCTTAATTTTTAAAAATCTCACCTACTTACTCTATGGCACTAGGAACTCGAAAGTTCATTGCCACACTTAATAGTACGCTACTTACCCCTATCTTGAGCTAATTCTATCCAGTCCACCTCATTACACCCTCTCTCCCTCAGGTCCATTCTAATGTTATCCTCTCTTCTGCATCTAGGTCTTCCCAATGGTCTTGTCCCATTTGGTTTGCCAATCAGTACCCTGAACATGTTTCTCAAATCTCTCATTCATACTGTATGCCATTCCCACTGTAATCTATGAGACTTGATTATCCTAACAATGTTTTATGATGTGTACAAGGTATGTAACTCATCATTATGTAACCTTCTCTATTTCCCAGAATCCTCATCCTTTTTTGGACCAAATATCTTTCTAAGTACCTTGTTTTCGAAGACCCTAAATTTTTTTTGTCATGTTAGGTAAGAAACCATGATTTACACTCATAGAGATAAACCGGTAAGTTATTGTTTACATTCCTGGCAGCGGGTGAGATGACAACAACTTACTGACCAAGTAATAGAATGCATTTCCCAACTGTATCCTTTTCCTAATTTCCAATCTAATATCTTGATTGTTAGTTAAAATTGTTCATAAATATTTAAACTCATTAACCTTGTCAACTGATATGTTATTCACAGTAATCCCTAAATCATCAACCCCAATCTCTGTGTTCTTTGTGTGATCATATACTTAGTATTTTCAGCGTTCACTTCTAAAAATATTTCCTTACTAGCCTCTAGTGAAATTATGTCTACTGTTCTTATATTATTTTTCTTACAAAGATAAATAATCTGTAAATCTTAATAGTTCTATTGTACTGTTTAATGTCAACCCTTTCCTACTTTTGAATTATTTGCTTGGTCAGTAACAGGTAAATTTTCCATCTCTCTATTTAACTTCGCTAGCCTTTGGTTAATTTTAGAAATTTGTTCAACTATGGGAGGGTTGCTGGTAATCCAGGAAGTCGACGGCTGTGACTTTAGAAAGTTTAAAGTGTCTCACAGCTAACTTACCTCAGCATCGTCAGCTACTACCCAACCTCTTTCTCTAATAGCTGCAACAAGTTCATCTTGGGACTGAAGTTCTACCTTGTGTGTTTCTTCATTTGTTGCTATGCTTGCATCAGCATCAACAGGATCTCTGGCTGCCATGGTATATCAGAGTCTCATTACATGAAAAAAGAAAGACAATGTTATAAACAAGGCTATAATCAAAGAAACACTTTATGAAAAATACATTAAATGGGTTCAGTTTGTAGACATTGGACTATTTGAAGTTTGCTAGAGGCGGACTGAAAGTGGCACAGATATGATGCGCCTTTAGACAAATGTGTTTATTTAAATTAAAAAAGATTAATAGACTTACATATATATTTAATTACATTCTTTATCAAACAGTCCATTGTTATTAAAGATATATTTATTCACTTACCATGATCGTAAACTTCACGATACGCTGTAATAGAAATAAACACCTTGGTGAGGCACTAACAGAAGTAAGAAAATATATATTATAGAATAGTTTAGTAACTCTTAAAATGAGGATCAACGCTCATTCTCCTACGAAGGAGCATCTGCCTCAACATAGCTTCATTCAATATATTATATTATAGTGTGTATACACACACACACACAAAACGTGTATCTAAAACATTGTATAAAACTTTCGCAGGCTATTCCTTGGCTGAAAATAGAATAATTCACATCAGCAACATAGGGTTCATCTTAAATATTAAGGGCGGTATACACCCCTAAAGATAGAGCTAAAAACGACTGTTGTGTGAAATATTATGAAAACTGCTTAGGGTACTACAAAAAATATTTGCATACTACTTATTGAAACCTTGATCATTAATAAACTAAATGTTCTGTTACCGTTACCCACCCCTATCATGTAAAAATGGGAGGGGTGGGGGGTTGTAAAACTTTTTTCTGAAATAAAATATGTCAGAGTAAGTATTACTACAAAACATGGAGTAAAAATTAACAAAAAAGCTGTCTTGGAGAAACTGTCTAGCGTTCCCCTTTTCTGAGATAATCACACAAGTTTGAGCTCAGAGACATGTGTAAATGCCTGCCAGGTAGGCAGCCAGAATTGCAGTGTTATTTTGCACTGCACTCATTTAACCATTTTTACCAGCACATGTGACTATGTATCACATACATTTGGTAAACATTTCTGTGTTGTGGGCTATGATAGAAAAACTCAGATACTTTTCCTTCTTCATAAGCTACATTGTGTTGTTATTTATTACATTAGTGAGTTATGCTTACACAGTTCACTCTTGGGTGAGATTTTATTCATTACACTCAATGGAGTATTGAAAGCTAGCTAAATTAAGAAATACAAATTGTAGTTATTGCATGTCTTAGTTCCTAGCTTCAAAAGCAGATTCATAGCAAGTGTTCAAAATGGTGGCCCCTAACGTCATTACAATAATTGAGGCGGCGTATCAATGACTGGCGTACTCTTTCAAAAACACGTGGTGTTTCTTGAACCTTATCACATGCAGCACCTATCGTGGTTAACAGGGCTTCCTTGGATTCAACAGCTGTCTCGTACACCATAGCTTTGACAAGGCCCCACATGAAGAAGTCTAACGGATCAAGGTCAGGAGAGCATGGTGGCCACGTAACAAGCCAACCTCTTCCTATCCATCGACCAGGAAATGCAGTGTTGAGGTAGTCACGTACAGCTTTTGTGAAATGAGATGGGGCACCGTCGTGTTGTAGCCACATGCGTTGTCGAACGGATAGCGGTACATTCTCGAGGAACTGTGGCAATGTAAATGTCAGAAATTGGCAGTATATGTGGTCAGTAAAGCGTTGTGGCATCAGGTAAGGGCTAATGAGATGGTTACTCCCATTGCCCTCCCAGATGTTGACAGAAAATATATACTGGTTGCTCATGATGACAGTTGCATAAGGGTTCACGTAATTCCAAATGTGACTATTTGTACTATTAAAATAGCCGTCTATGGTGAATGTTGCCTCATTGGAAAACAAGACTATAGTGGAGAAATGATGAACCCCTCTGTACTGCTGCAGAAACCAGTCGGAGAAATTATGTCGGGGAGCATAATCTGCTGGCCCCAATGCCTGCACCTTTCACGTGTGGTACGGATGCAGCAGCTGATCCTACATGACACTCCATACTGTGGAATGGGACACATTTGTTCGATGCGCAGTGGCACATGTGCATGTTGACACGTTATTATCCACCTAATTCAGTACCTCTCTTTGACAATTGGAGTACGAACGTTCCTCGGGTGACCAGATCTCCC
>JBCFYV010009882.1:82904504-83192064 GCA_039000515.1 Timema cristinae
AATTTAATGATAACTTTTTCTCTTCAAATAAAATGTTTCTCATTAAATGCTAATTTGCTCATGACAAATATTTAAGAATTGTTGATATGCGGAAAATTAAACTCTTTGTTTCTACTGGAGAAATATTTTATTTATAATAATTTTTTTTAAACTGAAAAAACATTGACTCTTTCTTGTACATCCTTAATTCTACCTTAAACCTTAACACCAAGCATATGCTCTCAACACCCAGTTAGAGGTAAAATTTGTCATTCGCCTGTACCTACATAGAAGAAGTAATTTTTTATTATTTTCCAATATTTTGGTTTACATTTGTACATGGTCCACATTTTGTTTTTGTCATAGAATCCTTAATTTTATGTGAAAATAATATTGGTTAAATCCTTAGATTTAATATTTCTACTTCATACAGACAATTTTGGTGGCTACAGAACTACGAAGACCAGTCTACATGCATGTGTGTGCTAGAGCAGTGGATTTCAACACAACTTTGAACTCCATGGCCAAAGTGAACTGGGAAGTGAAGGAAGTTATGAGTCAACACAGTCAATATGTTGATAATCTTCTCAGAGTGAGTGTGATTCTAAACATATTTCAGAATGGGTTCATGCTTTGTTTCTCAACAGACTAACTCCACACCATTTTGACTAGTTTCATCTAACAGGGGCCATTGTATCTAGTCACTTCTTCACTACCTCTCCTTTCTATTCTTTATATCCATTTTTCCAATAGTCGTTGGTTCACGGCAGCCAGTTTTCTTGGTAGAATACTTTAGATCTCGTCAGGGGTTTTATACTTGTATGGTTGGGGAATTATATAAAGATTAAAATGATAAGGTTACTGAGATTGGGTTATATTACAAAGATTGAAATAGTTGGTGTTCAAAATTACATTTTAATAAAAGTGTGCTTGAGTTATAATTTATATATATAAGAAATAACTACAGGGACAGACAACTACTAGAGTTATGTGCTAACAGTTTATATAGTGTACACTATGTCTATGCCTGTTACAAACTTTCTTTATGTGTATTCAGTATAGCAAATAACTGCTTCGCGAATCACTCTTGAAACACACATTGAACATGAAATAGCATGATATTAAAATAAATTGTTCTTAAAGGCCACCACGGTAGATCTTTTTTCACCTGTACCCTTACCATTGTAACAAAGTGCTTGCGAACTAAACTTGGAATATTAGTACGTCCGGTTGATACCAATATCACTAAAGAAGTGTTTGATCAACTTGCATAACCAAGCTTCACCCCTCCACTTTTACAATCAAGTAAACAGAATGCTAAGGGCTGATAGGCTAGCAGTTCCAGGCCAAATATCCCCTTTACTCTGAGAAGTCACACGTGCAAAATAAAATAAGTTGAACAATTTTGTAACAATTAATATGAATTAAATTAACCTTAGAATAGACAGATAGTACCTGCTGAAGTATTTTAATAACTCAGTAGGCCTAATTGCTTAAATAGCAATAATAAATTATTAGTATGTTTTCTCAATGACAACATATAATTACTAATAAACTTGAGGGGGGAGAATTGGGTAGAATGAAGTATAAACCAGTCAAATGTCCTTGGAATGAAATGGTTGAGAGCTAAGAGTAAAAAATTAAAATTAAAAAAAACCTGACCACTTAAACACTATAGCAACTAAGCATATGCATGTAAAAGGTTGTTCCAGGCCTATGTATCATGTATTAAATGCTTAAATGAGTAATATAAAAACTTTGTAATGTTGTAGAAATCAATGTACACAAAGCCAGCGTTCTTTTTGAGCGTGCTAAAAATACGACTCAACAGCGCCTCGACTAACTCATAATTTTGTACTTTTAATATGAATTGGCTACACCAGTTAAATATAGTCACAGGTTGGAAACAGTTGATGAGTAAATTCCTATTGTGTGATTGAGGAATCTATAACACCTGGTGGGTGTTGTTTCATTCCCTAGGCAGTGCGATGAAGAAACCTTATTGTTTTGGTCACTTCCAGTTAGCTCATTATAGATAGTAGGAAATTAAACAAAATTTTAATAGATTTGTAGCAATGAGTGATCCTTTTGTTTGTGTTAAAAGCTATGTAAGTATCCTAAAATAAGTTTCTTATACTCACTATTCTAAATTTGGTGATAATAGCTCAAGTGAGGAATTTCAAATTTTCCAAGAACTAAATACTTTTTTTTTCTATCCTACACAGTATTATGTAAGCATGTTTTTAGTGTTCTAAGATAAGCTATGTCCCTAATATCATAATCTTTAAAATTGAATTTAAGGAACTTTAAAGAGCCAAGGTAGATTTAGGTAAGATTTTGTCATATAGCTAGGGGGTCAGTTAATTAGTTTAACCCCTTAGAGCAATAATCATAATACCACCAGGTAAATAAAGTTATTTAAAATGTTAATGTTACACTTATTGTAATAGTGACACAATACAAAAAGGGTATAATGAAGAGGAGTTAAGACTATATATTTAAAGTAAAGCTTAAGTCATACACACTATGGTCATTTGAGAACTGCGTGATATAATTGCTTTATACGTATTTCCTTAGTCAGAAACAATATTGTGACTCCTTAAGTCCGAAGTGAGCAGACAGTGGAAATAACCCGGTCACATGCTCCTCTAATAATTGTTGGTTGCACCATTCGTACTGCGTAGCTATAAACTTCCACAGATAAACAGGGAAGGTATATAAACCCCTGATATCTGGGAATTGGAGCTCTCGACTCTTCTGTAATAATTTGTCATACTGAATGTATGTAGAAGTACTGTCTGCATGTTAACCACGAACTTGTAATATACTTTTGTTATTAATTAATAAAAGTGTAAGAACACCATTCTTCACTATCGAAAACACATCTGACTATTTCTTCGAGTCCAGAGGTTCCTATCAAGGAATTAGGGTTGAAATGAATCCTGTAATTCCCTACCTCGAGTTCCCATACCTGAGGGATACAACAATATTATTTTATATCATTTCAGAAAATAATTGTTATTTTTTATTTTTGCCTAGTCTTTGGGTGGTGTGAAATTTATAAAGCTAGTATAAAAGAACCACAGCCACAAATGATTATAAATGTCTTTAAGTTCTTAAAATTCTTTATGAAAGTTGAGCAAATAGGGTGGAGGGACAACACTTTGTAACCCAGTGTGTAGTGTTCCGAGTTCTGATGCTACAAGTTGCTATGAGAATTCACTTACCATGTGCTGGATGCTGTGGGATCCAAATACCCTTTGCTGTAAGGAGTGGCCTGTCCGAAATTCCAGACCAAATTGAATAGAGACAAACAGACTCGAACAGTCCCACTGGTGGGGTGGTTTTGTGAAGATAACATGTGTCTTCACGTCATGGAGCTTTGTTCAATGGCTCCCCTTCCTCCTCTTATATCATACCTCGCTCCTATTGGTCGTCTCCTTGGTACGTTGAGGATTGGTTTTCTTATGTTAATACTTAGCTACTATTGGTATTTTCTATAAATAATTGAATTTTATTGTACAAAAAAACTTGGTTCTAATTGAATCGGAGGATGCCTGATTGGTTATTATTTTTCAAAACGTATGTTTGGCTCTAAATTTAAAAGAGACTAGTTTAAAATTACCTTGTGGCACTATCTTAAATTATTTTTATTGTATATCATTGTTTAGATAATAGATGCCATTTCTTTCCTTAAATAATTAATTTTCTAGTCAAATAATAGATTGTGGGATTATTTTTTGTATAATTATGTCATTGTTCTATAGGTGTTATTTTTGTAATACTACCATTAATGGTCTTTGTCTTTAATTTGTATTACTATGACCTTGATAACTAATTATTTTTTAACACTAATGAGTTTAACATAATAAATTTTATGATAAAATATTGTTACCCTTAAATTTTTTCTCAATTTTTTTATTTAGGGCTACAAACAAGATAGCTACTTTTTGTGTTATGGTAGAGAATTGAAAATTTGGTGAATAGGTAGAGTGACCATCCCAGATAATCAGAAAATTATATTGGAAATTCAAAATGTGTGTCCAGGATAAATTAAAGTGAAGGAAAGTGGGGGTTTCTAAACAAATAGAGAAAACAACTTTTCTCTTTGATAGAAAAATCGAAATTGTGTTTAGGTATGAGGTATTGCCTATCTGTACGAACAATGAAATACACTGTAGACTTTTTTTGTACATACCTTAAGAAATTTTCAATAAATTATTTGCTATATTTTTTATAATTAAAACGCAAAAAAATAAACTCACATCTTTGATAGTCTTCACTCATCAACATTATCATACCTATTTTCCACTTATATATATATACAGGCCTCATATTTTTATCTTAGATTTCCCATAAAATTAAATGGCTATCTATATTGTCTCATTTAAGTTTTTTAAGAACTTATCACTATCTCAATAATGTGTTAGATATTTTTATGCTTCACAACATTGTAAGCACTGTCTCCTAAAGTGGTTGTCCAGATTTCACTAAAAATCTTTTGCTCAAGTTGCTGATTTCCTCCTCCACTAAACTTGCACAATTATTTCTAAACAAAAGTAGATCGTTTTTCTGTATATAAAATACTAAGAATTTAAATTTACAGGATCTTCAGATCTTCAGTATGAGGCTTGAAGAAGTGAGTTACAGAGTCCCATTGTCACTTGACATACTCAACATCCTATGGGAAAACGTGGCTTATTTGTGCTGCAACACATTTGTTGAAGGGTGAGTATTCATGTTTTTATTTATATTTCAAATCATCTTTGACCTGTATTATTTAAACATTTTGTAAATTCGCCATTAATTATTTGAAAAAATTGTTGTTGGCAAATTTAGATGCCTTGGCACAATTAACCATTAACTTGTAAAGGACTATTTTAGTCTTAAAAATAATTTAAATAATAACCCACATCAATAATGCTAAATGTAGTTTTATGCTGCGTGGTATTTGAGCATTCCTTATGTCCAAAGTCCATTTGAAATAATGGAATTCTCCGGTGGTGTAATTTTTTACCAGTGGGAACACCCAAAACTTTAGTGATAAAGGTATGAAATTAAAAGTATGTTTGTATCAAATTAGCATACATCCACTAATCAGTTTAAAATTTACCAAGAGTTAGTGAACACAAATAAAATGTTAAATCTCTAATGTGAAGCATATTGCCAAAAATTAACTATTAACTAACTAGACATAACTGCATCTAATAATAGCTTATATCATTAACTTATGTAAATTCAACAAAGGGTTTTCTTATATAATGGTACAATTCCTGTTTGGTGAATTACATATAAAAAAGGTCAGTACAAATACATTTGGTCAACAGAATCATAATTTGTGGAAACTGAATATGGTGATGTAACCTAAACCATTTACCGGTATATTCCGTTCACGATAGGATGACAGTTCGAAAATCATATGTTTAGGTTTTGTGTTGCCAAAGATCACAGTTTTGTTATAAATGTAAAGATATTTAATTACCTGTTATATATTACATTTAAAATAACGTAAACTTAAGTTTTCTCATACTATTTAATTTTTTTAAATAATTTCTTTTTATCCAACTCTAAACAATATTTTAAACATAATTAAAAGTACTTATTTTTCGTTTTGAAACGTTACTGATTTTGTATACTATAGTGCACATATCAATATCTTTTAATACAGGCATCGTATTTACTTGGAAAAGAAAAAATTGTTGTCATTTTTTTACATACAATAAATGATTTTATGATTATTGAATCACATTTTGAAATATTTAACTGAATAAAATATTTTCATCAACTGTGTGTCTGCATCATTGTAAAAAACTTGTTTACCGTTAAGTTCAATCATATGGTTTAGATTCGTTAGCCGCCATTTTGAAGCAATGTTCGTTAGAAGTTTTTGTGAAAGTGGTGTTAATATTATTTTAAAGGGGAATAAAACTATAAATAAACTTTGTGTCCGATCTCAAATAAATATATAAATAATATTGGCCTAAGTTACTGTGGTTAGCTATCACATTAATATATTACCATCTGTTTTCATTACAGTGATCCAAAGTGATAGATGTCAGCTGTTGGCATAGTGATATATTAGGGATTACTTCTCGTAACATTTCGAGCTGTCATCCAGGTAAACTTAGCTCGTGAATGCCTTATAAGTGCTATGCCTGTAATCAGAAAGGACATATACTTTCTCAATGTCTAAATAAAATAAAAATTGCTGAACATTCGGAAAGGCAAGTCTTGTTTCTGGTGTCAGAATCTGATGGCAACACTGAATTAAGTTGATGTGGGATGTCAAATGATAATGGTATCAATTTTTGTTGGCAGTGGGGCAAAAAACCATCTAATTCAAGCTGAATACTCAAACTATTTATTTGATATTCAGGAAATTTCTATACTAATTATTGTGTGTAAATTAGGTGAAATGGTCAAATATGTTAATCTACATTTGTCAACTAACAATAGTATTGGTTTAACGATGCATAAGATGTTGGTATGTGAGAGTTTTATCACTCAACCTGCTCTCTGACAAAAGGCTTGAAAATAATTTAAAAGTTATTTTTCTTAATAGAGGTGTTACTATTTTGAATGATGACAAAGTTGTTCTGAAAGGGAATCTTATCGACATCCTGTATCTTGTCACTATGAGGCTAACTGCAATTGAAGTAAATCTTGTGGATAATTCTTCAGACTTGTGGCACAGAAGAATGCGCCATTCATCAAAGTTTCCTTGTAGTACATTATTTGAGGTTTGGCTTAGAGGTAAACAAACAAGAGCACCTTTTTTGAAACATGTACCAGAAGAAAGAAAACCATAAACAATCTTGCAATTTGTTCCATAAGATGTGTATGGTAAAATAACTATATATATAAAATAACTAACTATTTTGTCTCATTTATTGATAATTTTAATCATTTTACAGTTGTTTACATACTTTAGAGGAAAAGGGGAGTTGAAGAGTACTTCAGAAAGTACATATCTATGGTTGAAGCTAAATTTAATAGAAATATTTAGAATTTATGCTTTGATAATGGTATGGGAAATATATTTACAGTGATTTTAAAACCTTGTGTGAAGTTAAAGGTATTAATAAAAGCAGGTGTTTAATATTCGACTCGGGTTGAGATAAGGATATGTGGGTAGAAGCAGCATTATCAGCTGTTTATTTGCTTAATAGAAACTCTACATCTTTGTTGTATGAAGGTGTAACCCCTGCAGAAATTTTATATAGTTATAAGCCTAATCTGAATAAAATTTGAGATTTTAGTTGCACAACTCATGCACACATTCCCAATGAAGATCGTTCTGGGAAATTAGACCCTCTTTCAAGGAAATTAATTATGTTAGGGTATTGTCATAATGGCTATCAAGTGGGGGATCCTGGAAGAAAAAGGGTTACCACTACTCGAGCTACCGTTTTTAATGAGAGCAAGATTGTAACTCAAGATATTGAAGATCATGACTCAGAAAATTCAGTTGTGGAAAAGGATAGCCAAGAGAATAATCCATTTGAAGTGAAGAAAAAAGAATTTTGTAATGATAACACTGAAATTGAATGATCATGTTCTTGATAGAAGACAATGCAAATGAGTGAGTACAATGTCCAAACATCTTAAAGCTTACGAAGTCAGTATTGGTAGGGCTCTCAGTGTTGGCTATTTTTCATTTGAAGCTCCTAGGTCCTATCAAGATACTGTTCAAAAAGATGATGGTTGGAAGGAGGCTATTGAAAGAAAGTTGAAGTCTCTTAAGAGCAGTAAGGCATGGGAACTGGTACATCCTCCACCTGATGTATCCATGAAGAAAGCTTTCCTGGTAGCTAAAGGTTACCAGCAACCTACTTTGTAAGAGGAAGATTTATTCCACGGTAGCTCGGCTTTTGACACCTAGAAAACTATTCACTGTTGCGGTTCAATGTAATTTATTCATGCACCGATTAAGTGTAAAACCAATATTTCTGAAAAGTGAATTAAAAGAAGTAGTGTATCTTTATCATCCTGAGGGCTTACACATAAAAAAGGGCGAAGTGAGTTAAGTGGTGATAGTCCTCTATGGTTTGAGACAGTGTCCAAAGTGCTGGAACGACAGTGTTAACCAATTGTTAAGTGAATTAAATTTTAAAAGATCCAAGCTTGATCCATGTTAAGTATATACGTTTATGATTCTACATATATTTTGATCTGGGTTGATGAACATATTATGTTATCCAATTGATGATGTTAATAGTGTTAAGGGCAAGTTAATGAATTTTCTTGAACGTAGATATTTGACTTCTCATGGTAAATTGGTATTTTTATGTCTTGAAATTGAAAAAATAGGGGATAGTATCTTGATTAGTCAAAATAATCTTTTTCATAAAGTTGTATATGTCATTTTAGAATGAATGATTGTAAAATATCAAAAATACCTGTACAACCAAAATTGAATCTACGAAAGGTCTCAGATGAAATAAATGACTAAGTGCCATCTAAAGAATTGATTGGTAGTTTAATGTATATGATGCAAGGGCTAAGGCCAGCCAGATCTTTTATCTGCAATTACTTATTTTGGAAAGTTTCAAAATTGTTATAATGAGACTCATTGGCAGTATCTAAAGAATGTTTGTTATCTTAAATATACTATTAAGTTTGGTTTGAAGTGTGTTCAAAATAGTACTTCTTCAGAAATAAATGTAAAGCTTTGTTGATTCAGATTATGCTAGTGATCCTATTGATCAAAAAAGTGTAACTGGTTTTGCTATTAAATTAAATGATAATGTTGTGTCATGGTGTTCCAAAAAACAAAATGTTGTGGCGCTCTATAGTAGTGAGGCTGAATATAAGTTTCAAATTCATTTATTTGACGAAGGTTTTAATTATGTAAAGCTGGTTATTGTCTTTGAAGACAACCACTTTTGCATAAAAATGGCACAAACCTATTAGATGACGAGGTCAAAACACATTGATGTGAGACATCACTTCGAAAGAGAATTAGTAGTGGTGATTTTAAATTACAGTATGTAACTACTGATGAACAAGTTGAAGACATAATGTCAAAAGGGTTGGCAATAAGGAAATTTGAGTACTTTAAAAATCCATTAAATATTAGAGAAATTTTATCAGAATTTGTTAATAATTAATGGGATGCAAAAGCGTGTTTGTAAAGCTTTTCCCTTATTATATTTGAGACGTTTTTACTCTTGTTTTTAGCTGTGCAGAATTTAGAGGAGGTATTAATATTGCTTGCTATATTGGTAACTCTACACAGTTTGAGTTATGTTGACTACCTTACTATATACTTTCGGCCTGGTTTGATTACTGGTCAAACATCTCTGTCACTTATTAATTAAATACACTGTTTTACATCTTATCAATGCGTATGTGATTTTGTTTTATGGTCTATTCACCCTTATAAGCTGTTAATTTTATAAGGAAAAAATATGATGTACTACAACTTTTAGGCTTTGACTTCTTTGTTTTTCATGTTTGTTTGAACAACAATAATTATTCTTTGTATAGATGAACTAATTCCTAAACCATTTTATATGAGTTCAATCTTAAAAAAACAAAATAGATAACAAATTTACTAGGAAAACTAACATTTTGTAAATGTGTGCTTAAAATGATGCATGTTTTTAGCTTTAAAATAAAAAAAATAAATTAGTTTATTTTGCTGAAAAAACGTTAGTTTAAGAAACATAGTTAAACTTTAAAATTGATCTATGTTGATCCTTTGATTTCACTGGACTTGACTTTTTATAAAATCAAGGTTCAGCCAATATATTGAAAAATATAGCCAAATTTAAATAGGTCACATAATTATATATTTAAAAAAAATGAAAATTTATGTTTGTGATCAAGAATCTAGTTATCTTTCAATAAATCCATCTATCCAAATATAAAAAGTCTGACACCTTAGTTCAGTTGGTAGCTTGTTTGCATACTATGCTAAAAGTCCCAGGTTCTAATCCTGGCATTGCTGGAAAAAAATCATTGGTAAAATGTAGGTTTACCCTTTCAAAGTGATGAATTAGGTTTAAGTTAGTTCATAAGTCCTGTGCTGATATGTCAGTTCAGAAAATCCACGTTAAATACTTCAACAAAATGAAAATCTAAAATAAACATTCTGTAAATAAATAAAAATTAATTTAACATATTTACCAATCTAGTAATTACTCTGGTATTATTAAAGATTAAGGTTTATATATTTATTTATACATTTTAGTTTTTCCAATGCAAAGAAGTGTTCCAATGGTGGCCGTGCACTCATGCAATTGGACTTTACTCAATTTTTATCGAAATTTGAGAAATTAACATCAATCAAACCCATTCCAAATCGAGAGTTTGTTGAGGCATATGTGAAAGCCTACTACCAACCTGACACAGAACTAGAGGCATGGATCAAGGAACATAGTGTAAGTTGAAACATTTGTTATCTATCAAGATTAAGCTATATTACAGTTAAATAATAAAGCTGCTACCAGGCTAAAATTCTGTATTTGAAAACTGTATCTGGGCAGGTATTCAATTCTAGACATAAAATTTGTACCCATAGTGCTAGATTTTAGTTAGAGTTGATTATATGAAATAATATGTCTTTGACTTTGACAATTTCTCAAATAAATCGGTTTGGAGAGCAATGGTGCATTAAACCAAAGGCCTGAGATATATAGGATCATGGTGTCAGCAAATCTTGACAAACCAGTAAAAGTTTATTTAATTACCCGTAATTTATTTCCAAATGATTTTGATAATGAGTTTGATAACTAAAAGAGGCTAGACAAAATATATTTTGTGTGAAAATTTGCTCACAATTTTAATTCAAGAGAAGAGAGCTGCAAGAACTTATATTACCAGGAACTTAAACTGGACAGAAAAAGCTTAAGATTCAAAAGAATACCAAATGATTATTGTTCCATTCTGTAGGGTTTTAAAAGTCTTATTCCTGAAAGTTAAAGTTTAATGGGGCTGTGAGCTGGCCAGTTTACATGGAGATAAAAAAAAAAAAAAGAGGTGTGGAGGATAGAAAATTGTAAATCTTTTCACTCTTTGCCTTTAAATATCAAGTAAGGAGTTGTTTAGGGAAGCTGGAATGCCAGGTCGCCACCGTGGTTCGGATTCCACGTTAAACTGTAGGTCCTTCATTTCATCTCACAATCACCCTACCATTACACATTAGCGTAAGTGCGTATAACCTGAACGGGTAGTAAGACGCGGTGCTAATAATAATAATAATGTTTAGGGAATATTTTAAATGTGTGCAGTGCAGAACAGATTATTTTCTTATATTAATTTGAAGATGGGTAAAAATAAATACAATCCGGTGCAGAATTTCTTTAAAAATGAAAGTTACATTGATACATTAAGGTTCATGTTGGGATGGTTCTCTATTTCCATATGTTTCTTGCATATTTATTAGTTGGTTTGACTTTATTAAACCTGCACTAGTTATTTCAATATATTTAGGTTTTTTCAATTGAAGTATGCATAGAATTTTTTTTTAAATTGTAATTTTAAAATTAAATGAAACTTTTTTCAATGATTGTACCTTTTTTTGTAATTCTTTTGAGTCTTTAAAAAAAATCATATGTTCTAAAGATGGCCTAAAGTATGAATAAATATTAATTTATATTTTATCTGCTTCATTGGCCCCATTGTCTAAGGCGTCACTCTTGTAATAGATTAGACTGCTGATTACAGGGAGATTATAGTTCTATACTGGTCTGGTGTACTGAGGGTGATTTTTCATAAATGGTTTCTCACTTTATCCGCAGAAATTTAGGTACACTTCCTCTAAGTTCAACCTTTTCATCCTTAACCGATTTATGTAATAAGTACATAGCATGTAACCCGAATGGTTAGTAAAACAAATCATTAATTATTTCAGTCTGACTCTGAACAGATGTTGTGGGAAAACATTTTCAATTGTTTTTTTAAATAGTAAATTATTCTTAAAATTGTATTTCATCACTATATTAATCAATAGAATATATTCGTGCTTCTAAAATAAAACTAACCCACCAGTTCTTCCATGCTGGTTTCTTTTTGGTGATTTTCAAAAAGTCAATAAATTGTAACGAAAACATTATTTGAATTTTTGAAATACATGATGAAGTTGTAATAAGGAAGCAATATTAAGCTATCTTTATAGAATTAAATATGAAATATTTATTGTAATAAAATATATAGAAAAAGAATTATATGAAATTACAAAATTTTTCTCCAATATAGATTAATTTAAATGGATAGTTCATTGATTAATACACATATGATTTAAGGTATCGAAACATAATTAAAATAACACATTAAAAATGTGAGTCAAGGTAACATGTTTAACAATTAAAAATATAAAAGAAACACAAATAATTTAACATAATTAAACTATATAGATAAATTAGTATGAACTGACTAGAGGAATAATGTTAAGTTGTGATATAATTGAAAAGAATTAATATGAAAAAATAAACAATTTTATGACAATTGACAAAATGTTGAATTATATGACAGTTAATTGAATTCTATTATCTTATCTGAAATTCCCTTGCTCCTTTATAGGCATTGTAGAGACGGCCTTAGAATTCTACATGTTTCGGCACATCTACGGCGCCATCATCAGGACATTTGACTTTGCCTGAGTGAGTTACTCCAGTGAATACCAGAATCAAACTCTGGTTCTGATTCTGGTATTCACTGGAGTAACAGTAGATGTGCCGAAACATGAATTCTACATGTTTCGGCACATCTACGGCGCCATCATCAGGACATTTGACTTTGCCTGAGTGAGTTACTCCAGTGAATACCAGAATCAAACTCTGGTTCTGATTCTGGTATTCACTGGAGTAACAGTAGATGTGCCGAAACATGTAGAATTCTAAGGCCGTCTCTATGATGCCTATAAAGGAGCAAGGGAATTTCAGATAAGATAATAGAATTCAATTAACTATCATATAATTTAACATTTTGTCAATTGTCATAAAATTGTTTATTTTTTCATATTAATTCTTTTCAATTATATCACAACTTAACATTATTCCTCTAGTCAGTTCATACTAATTTATCTATATAGTTTAATTATGTTAAATTATTTGTTTCTTTTATATTTTTAATTGTTAAACATGTTACCTTGACTCACATTTTTAATGTGTTATTTTAATTATGTTTCGATATCTTAAATCATGTGTATTAATCAATGAACTATCCATTTTAATTAATATATATTGGAGAAAAATTTTGTAATTTCATATAATTCTTTTTCTATATATTTTATTACAATAAATACTTTATAATTAATTCTATAAAGATAGATTATTTGAATTGTTCATTAGAACAAACTTTCTTATGTTAGTTTTGGTATATTTAATTTTGAAATATGGTAGCTAGTCTTTTGTTTACAGTTTCTCTCCAAACTTGCCCAATCAACAAGTGAAATATATTATTCCTTTCAAAACTTCACCTCTTAGTGTGTATTTAGTGTTTTATACCCTTGATTTATTATTTAACTGGACCATGTGAACAAGTTTACATTTTAATAAAATGTTATGATACTCTTTGCTTAAGTTTAGTTTATATACATTTTAATTCATAACTTCAAAACTATTTTAGTTGTCTTAGTCACAAGATATATGTGTGGTTTCTCTGTAATTTGAAACTTTTATCTTTGCTAGTTGAAGCCATTTCATATATTCATTGCTATAAAGTAAACATGCTTGAAAAATAAATTATCTTAGAGGAAAAGCAAATATAGTTAAGATAAAGGTTTTCTTGAAATATAGGAAATAAAACCACCAACACTGTTACCACAAATAGCCGGGATATAAGTGAGAGAATAAGGAGTGAATCCTGCTTGCCATTATATTTTTGTGGTGCATTATGAGTGACTAGCATAAATCATTAAAATATGTTAAGGGGTTAGTATGTAGAAACAAACTTTGTGTAGAAATTGATATAAAAATGAACATGACTTTGTTAGATCCAAACATGAATTCACTTTGTGAATCCAATCAACATTATTCATCTCACTAATGTATCTCAACAATCTCATTGCACAAATGAAGGAAAATAATTACTAAAACTAATTACTTTCTTTGTAATCCATATTTAATTCTTTACTAACATGCCCTCAACATATTAGTTTAACTATTAACTGTTAGTTTGTGGACTATTAAATATACCATATAGATGTGACATTTTGTCCAAGAAAATATATGTGCATACACTCACCGTATAGATCTTGGTGGGTCACCACATATATATATATATCATAAGTCAGCATAGTTTAGGAACAGCTGAATTCTAACAGAATAATATTATTGTTTGAATACTGTGGAAGTTCAAAATGTTGTTAAATAAAGTAGTTGGTTTTAAAATAGTCTATTGAAACTTAAGTTATATTTTAAAAGTTAAAACATAGTGCTCACGAAGAATTCTTTCTTGTCACACAAAGATGGATCAAGCAGGAAAAATTGGCGAATATTAATTGGAACCACGTCTGACAAAATTCCAAACATTTCATTAGTAATCTGGAATTGCTAAAAATTAAATAGAATTCTAAAAAAATAAGACTTCTTTGTGTTTTATCATCTTAATTGATAAATATTTGCATCACATATTCTAATTATTTTATTAACATTATTTTTTTTTTCCAGGAATATTCGACAAAACAACTCTTAGCACTAGTAAATTGTTCCTGTCATAATAATAAAAAAGCAAGGCAACATCTATTCTCGCTCTTGGAGGAACTTGAGAAAGTCAACAGGTAGTAGGTACAAAATAATTAGAATTGTTAATAAATTTGTTCTAATCCATCCGTGAACTGTAATTGTTGTTAATCAAGTGAAGACTAAGCATTTATTACGAAATACCTAGTTATGTATATTATTTATCAACACATTCAAAATGTTTTAAATTTTTGCTGTTATATTTTGGATACCGTAACATACTTCTTGTGTAAATAGTTATTTCTTAATTTTAAACATTAACTTTTAAAATCTTTGTGTTAGAGAGAAAAGAGGAGTGAGAGTTAGTTGGGATTAAATATTCCAACTTAATTAAATATGAAATTAAAGAAGCTTATTGTATATTTCTTAAACATCAAAATACTTAGGTCCAATATGATACCATATTAAAAGACCCACAGTCAAAAAATGTGTACAATTATTGTGTTATATAAGACTGTTTCCACTTATTAGCTTGTGATATTTTTCTTAACTATTTGCCTTATCTTTTATAAATATTACATAACAATGAATATCAAATTGGATTAACAATTTATTAAGGCCATCATGTTTAAATATTTTTTAAATGTTTTGTATTTTTATTGGAAAACCATTATACTTTTTGGAATAAACACTTCATAAATTTAAAGCACTATAAAACTGGGAAATTGCAAAAATAAAGAAAGATATACTAATTAATGGAAATAACAAAAGAAAGCTCACCTAAGTAAATAGGAAAAAATGAAAGTAAAATCCTATGCATAATTAAGACATCTACCTTCATCCTTATTTCTACAGTAGAAAAATTAACACACACACTGAAATTCAGAAATTTTAATATTTCAGTTTAAAATCCTTTATCAAACGCAAAGTTCCTGGCTTAGTTGTGTCTGTTAAGACTACTACTACTACTACTACTACTACTACTACTACTACTACTACTACACACCATTAGTGGTCAACACACTACCCCCTCTCTAGATTGAAGGCAATGCCAATTTAATCACCATATTCGAACCGGCCTTCCCCAACCAGTGTGAGTACTTAAAAGCTTCCAGTATACTGGTTTGAGACAGACCTCCTCGTGTGGGTTATTACCGAGCATACCCTTTCCCCCTATCTTCATAGAATTGAAAAAAAAAAGTTGGAAGGTGACAGTTGGCCCGCATGAGGTCTGTCTCGAACCAGTATACCGGAAGCTTTTAAGTACTCATGCTGGTTGGGGAAGGCAGGTTTAGATATGGTGATATGAAATATGCACTGCTTCTATATGGAGACAGGGTAGTGTGCTGACCACTATTTATGACTTTTCAGTGTGAATGGAGCACACCCACACACCGACTTTCTTGTCGGTGGGGCGGGTGCTCCGAACATTACTGAAAGGGATGTGGACAGTTAAGATTGGCCGCATGGGTGAGTTTTACCAGCTCACACTCCTCATAATTTCGCCAGGTTGCTCAGAGTACAAATTACTGCTGTACATGTCTCATGAATGGGCATATTTGCTCTTATTCTATGGCCTACTTGGGTGATTCCCTCTTCCTTGGCAACATCGCGGAGGACCTGATCTAGCTCACATCCAGACTCAATAAGCTTGGTGTCATGATCGGCAACAAACACTCTTCAAAAATGCATAACAGATTAACCAAATACACTATATAGTTATAATAAATTATGACTATCATTAAAACGCACCCATGTGAGCACACAACAACATTATTTGTGTAAAGCATTTTGATTAAATGCTTGGCTAGGTGCATTTATCCTGTTAATTTAAGTTATTTATCTTTAGTTGAACTGTCTTGTGTCAATACTGGCTATCAATGCCTAAAATTATCTCATTAAATATAACTAGATGAGGGTAAATGTTTAAGGTAATGTATTGGTGTCTACCACTTTTAAATAGATATGATTATTTTATTTTGCTGTTGAAAAATTAACGAGTTCATAGAATTAACATTCTAAGTCATAGCTCACATATATTTATAAGTTAAAGTTAGATGCTCCAAAGTTTGAAAGTCGCTGAAACAACTTACTTGTGGCATACAAATATTTTTTTTAATGAGTTGTTCTATTTGCTTTTACTAAGTTATCAGGAGTAGTCATTTTCCTCTCCCAAACTCCCTCAGAATTGTGTGCTTTGATGATATAGTAACAATGCGACTGATGACAACCCTTAAAATTGGTTTTGGGCTAACAATAATTTAGTACCGAGTTTTTCAGTCATCTGTATCAAAGTGTCACTTTTAAGTCTTAAATTAATGAGTAGTGTGTGATCCTGTAGAGCTTAGTAGCCTACTATCTAAATATACAGGTTATTTCATGTGTAGGTTTAATTTTTCAAATATATATAAATGTTATTGTATAAGTAAAAATTACATTTTTTTATATAAGATATATTTCTTTTTAATTGCCAATATAAATTATCTACATTCTTTGTTAATGAGAAGAATGAAAATATCTAGTGGACTTTCAAGAAGATGGATAACATTTGGAATTAAAAAATATATGAATGTGTCAGTATTTTGGTTTGATTACATAAATATTACTTAATTATAAATACTTTTTATTAATACTTCTATAAGTTTTGTTTCAATTTTGATACTAATAAATTATATTATTACATATTTTCATTAATCTACAGTATTTTGCATTTGGTAGCCAACTCTGATTTATATTTACAGTACAAAACATAGTTTTGAAATTTTACAAAGATGCTCTATCAATCAATAAAAGCACAAACTACCAAATGAAAATAAATAACCCATAAAGCTAAAAAAAAAAGGCCAATAAATCGTGAATATTCAAGAGTCCAATGTGAATTTTATTTACCTACTGGAAATTACAAATAAAATTAAAGAAATATCACATGGTAGACTGTGCTTTAATAGAGTGAAATTAGCTTTACTCTTATTGAGTTTATTAAGTTTTCATTGTTATACTTGAATAAGGTATTCAGACATAGCACCTCTAAGTCAAGTTCATACAGGTGTATAGTTTCCTTTAGGTGTATATATGATTTGCCCATTTGTTATTCGTCGGCCAATCTCGGACAGTAATAAACGTTTTTCTTTCTTGATTTTCTTAAGTATTCCTTTATTTTCATGAGCACGACGAGATAAATATGGCAACACTTCATTGATTGGGCCATAAGGGATGTACTTGTATGCTGAGTAGCCGGCCTGACCTAGAAAAAGTAAATCAAAGCATAAAACTTAATCCCTTGATATATTTTAATAAATTAAGATTCAACTATATATTGGTTTACAAACCGTACAATATTATATCCTCTTTACTCTTTTGTGTGTGTGTGAGGGGGTGATTGAGAGAGAGAGTGTGTGTGTGTGTATGTGAGGGAGTGATTGAGAGTGTGTGTGTGTGTGTGTGTGTGAGGGAGAGAGAAAATGTGAAAATATAGATGTGGTATTCAAACTTTGAAATATCATTTCCTCAAAATTGATTAAAACATGGAAACGTAAGTGAACTTACTGTAGGCCTATTTGTAAGAATGTGAAAAGATATATGGGGCACACAAAACATTACTAATATTAAATATACCTTCAAAATATGTGGTAAAATGAAAAACATAACTTAAGTATTTGTATTGTGTTACTATTTGCTAAAATGAACATAAAAACCCATTATTTGAAAAAAATGGCACGGAACTCCGCACAGACTTTCTTGCTCTATTGTTTGAAAATGGAGATATTTACTCAAAACTCGTAATATATGTGAAACGAAATAATATACACTAGAAAACCCAAGCACAAATTGCACTATATTTATGTAAAACTATTTTTTAGTGCCGGTTTTAAATTTTATAATTTTGTTTTTGAAGAATTAATGTCCTCATTTGTATGTTTGGACCGATAAAATAGATCAATGTTGGGTCAACAAGGGTCAACACTTCGTATTAAAATTTCAACTTCCGATTAAAATTTTCGAAATTTTATTAGGTGTTGCAAATCTTCATGCCATCGCATTGCTATTAAATTCCTAATTTATAAATTTTGACCAATAAAAAAGACTATTGAGTCTAAAATGGATATAAATCATTGTTCTACAAACATTTCTGCTAGGTGGTTTGAGGAAAAACAATATAAACTTTTAGAGACTTATATTTATTTACTCTATGGCATTAGAGAATTATTGCGTTAAAACTTGAGTATCTCTTTACAACCAAAGCTCACAAAATTGTGTTAATATATTTGCCAATATCTCAGAAAATGTTGGATTTATAAAAATATATTTTATACAAAAGTTTTTTTATTAGTACTACAATTTTGCAATGATAAGTTATTTAGGATCTAAAATATTTGTGGAGATACGGAAGTTAATGCTTCTCTAAAGTACGCTAAAATTCATTTTAATTGTGAAATGAAAATATCCAGTTTATTTATAATCTTAATCAACACGCATATACAAATTCTAATCAAAATCGTTAGTCGATTTTGAGAATATCGATTTTTTCTCTTTTCGCCCTTTCTTAAACTACTCTTAATTTTAATTTTAAACAGACGCAAAGGCTACTTTTTAGGGTTTGAGGGTGTCTTGAGGCGTCAACATCCATCATTATTTCAGGTTAGATTTTCTTTTGCGGTCGCAATACTTTTACCTTTTGTGTTCGAAAAGTTAAAAAATATATTTATTTATGTATAACTTGAGAGTTATTGATTTTATAAAAATATGCTTCTCATAAAATATTTTTGTTATAAAGAGACCTACATATTTGTTATAATATGTAATTTCATATCTCAAATAGTCTAGGAGATATTATAATAAAAAAAAATTACGCATCAAACCGGAGCCCTCAAAGTCATTTTGCTGAAATATTGAGAGAAGCCATTTTGTTTGTAATATTTATAAATGTTTAGAAATGACATTAAATCAAAATCGTTTGAGCCAATTTTGAGAAAATCGACTTTTTCTTCCTTTGCCCTTCAGTAAACTACCCTTAATTTTAGGGTTAGATATTCAATTCCAAAAACCCCCTTGGGGCAACCCTATGAAAACCCTAGATACCAAGTTTTAGCCCAATCGGTAAAATAGTTTAGGCTCTAGTTGGAGGTACAAACAGTAAGATGGAAAGACAAAAACCACTTTTTTGTATTCAGGTGGTCATGAAATGTCAAGATTCGTCAAAATCTTGAGTTCGATATTTTTGACGATCACACTACTTTCTCTACATGTAAGATAGCGAGAAAGTAAAAATGACCACTATAACTCATACTTAGATAGTTAAAATGGATATTTTTCTAAACATTATTCAATATTTTTATTGTTTTTGGTTTTAAAATACATACCAAAACATATTTGAAAATAATTTTATCATTATTCATCATTTTACAAAACGTAAACAATTATTTTCATGAGCTAACCTTTTAATTTTCAAATTATACTCAATATTATTGATTTAAATTACAATAAAAATAAATGTTTCCCCAGTATAGGCATCTCAATTTATATGTGTTATGAATGAGCATCCAAAGAGAAAATTGTGATGTGTTCAGACCAACAATTAATGAAGATTGAGTTATTATTATTTAGTCAAGATGATATGGTTTATTTATAGATTTACAGCCATGCAGAAAATAACGGTTTCCATGATGATTAAACAAAGAATGGAAAACAAAAAATTTTCTCTGAAAATCATGTTTTCGCCGAAAACTATTTTTCCCGACATCCTGGACTTCTAACCATTAAAATGAGTGGTCGTTTGTCAAGATCTGTTAAGTCATTTCCTGATGATTTCTATCACGGGAATTGGGCTTGTCAAATTATGTATAAGAAAGATATATTAGCCTACAAATTTCATCTCATGGCAAATATGACTAAAAAGTAATGAATCTTTATTTATTTAACATAATGCACAATTGTGCATATACATGAACGTAACTCAAATATAAGCTTTCATCTCATGCTGTATTCTTCATTCAAGGTCATTCTTAAAGGTGTTTTATAAATTTTTTTGCTAAAAAGTTAATAAGTGGTTTACAGCATTTTGGTAAAACATTTATGTGGTCCGCAGCTAAATAAAGGTTGGTGACTTCTCCTTTACAAATTATATACAATAAACCATTCAAAATTAATCAAAATTGTTCAAACGGCAGCATAAAGCTACCATGGATCAACGGTGGAGTGTGTTTCTAATTGTTATTAAATGGCCGACGATTTTAGAAATTTATTACTGACTAACCCCTAAAATATGGGCGATAAATTACCCTAACACAGATCTAGCCCTAGATAGCTCAGTGGTAAGATATTGACGTGCTAAGTTGGAGGTTCCGGATTTAGTTCCAGATTAAAAAAGAATTTTCAAAAAAGATTAATTATTTAAGTTCAATAATGTAATATAGGTTTGAAGTCATTTCACCAACTTATTAGCTGTTTGGGCTTTCCCAATTTCTTCGTAAAAGTGTCTCGTTGCCTTGGAATGCTTATTCTTTTTGCCTTTTACATATCTTCTGCATTCTTTAAACTTGTGTGGGGCCATTTTTTAAAATAATAAAAATTATTTTTCCACAATTAATACACTTCACACATCCCTAAAGACATTAAATGGAATTACACTCAGCCACACTGAAAAAATCCTTTCATCAATAGTAGCACTCTATAAACTGACTTGAAAACGGTAAAGAGCCAGGTGACAATCCCTAAAGAGAGGGGTGATGGGTCAGGGTGATAAGCTTCACAAACATGCCAAAACCACTAGCGACATATTTATGGTTTCAAGGACAGACAGCTAGTGACTTGGAGTGAGAAGGGATGATTTGTCTGCTCTACTCAGACCAGGTCGTTCTGTTTCGGCTATTGCGGGGTTGTATCAGATATATTTTCAACATCTGGGGCAAAATATGAAGCACCTCAGCTCTTATCAATTTTCATGAGTTTCAGATTGAATATTAATGTGAATGAAGTACCATTATAAAGTTAAAAGAAGTTGCATTAATTGACTTACTTCCTAGATTTATTACACATGTTTAAGTATACAAACCAATTAATTGAATATTGCATTTATTTGGCAATTTTTGATGCTATTAATTGAAGGTTCATTGAAATAACATTTATTTCAATTAATAAACCTCCTCAAATACTTATAATATTATTAGATGCCAAAATTTAAAACTTTGAGTAAACACTGTGGTTAAAATATACATTTAATCTATATTTAATACACTGATCAAAGTTTGGTTTAAGAATATATATATATATATTATTAATTTTGGGTCATACACCCTTAGGTACCTTTTCCTAGATTACATAACATATTTTTATATAATGTCGATATAACCCTTCACAAATGAAACTTCTACACCTAGTATTCTCCACAACACACCGAAAGGGAGGCCATTGTATTTAGAGTTAGCGAGCAAAATTGCTAATAATCAACGGGGACTTTCCTAGTAAATCTTCCAATAGTCAGTAGGATTTTTATTTTTAATTTAAGCTGCACAGGGATTAATTTGTTGATACCTCATTATTTCATGCAGAAATAACATTATGTCAGACAGAAAACAAAAAAGCATTTACAATAGAAAATTAGAGTTTTTTTTTCTTTCGGGGGTTTGAGGGTGATCGCCCCTATTGGCCCCCTTAAAGCCGGCCCTGGTACTGCACAAGCAACAAAGAAATATAATAAAGACAAAAATATGATGTATGTTAATGTAATTTATCTGTTGATAGTTGAATAACAAAATTGTCCGTAAAAAAATTAGTAAATTTGGGAAGGAAAAAAACAGTTTTAAATATAATAAATAAAGTAATTAGAATATTTTGAAAAGTTTGTTAATATTTGGTTCAGTGTTACTCAGATTTAAGAGAATATCTACTTCAGATTAAGTTTATTTTTAAATATGTTTTTAATTGATATCATTGCTGAAAATCCAGTCTTGCACAGGTATGTTGTAGAGAAGGGTAGTAGGAACTTTAAAGCAAGTTTTGTAAAAGAATGGTATTCTAAAACTCTCCTTGCACAAAATTCGCCACAATCACAGTTCTTAAATTGCATTTTCAGCTCACTATCACATGATAAATCAATCCGTTCTTCTTGTTCAGCCACATTTAAACTGTTAGATTGACCATGAGAAATTGATTCCATACCCAATTAACTTGAGCATGTGAAGTGTTCTTTGAATGCCTTGCAAACCTAAATTTAAATAATTTAGTTTTCTAAAGATATCAATGAGGTATGCTAATTGTGATAAACAAATTGGAAGCGCAAACAAGCGGGTTAGGGCGTTTACTTCTGAGAGCCAACCCCATATGAAGAAACAGACTGTCATAAATACTTCTCATTTCTGAGCACCAAAGGTGAAAGAGCCTTGAATGCAATGCTTTTGATATGATATTAAAAACTATTATTGCATTGTTGAGGACATTTCTTAATTCATCTGGCATCTCTTTCGCTGCTAACACTTGCCTGTGTATGGTAAAATTAATAAAAGCACAATCTGATGCTAATGCTTTTAACCCTGTCACAATATCTCCATGTTTTTCAGTCAATGCACAAGCTTCATCTGAGTATATATACACACACACATCAGCCAATCCAAACCATATTTTGTACTGTTCAAGTTATTTTTTATTTCCTCTAATATTTTTGTAGAAGGAAGAGATTCACAAAATAAAAATTCTTAATAGTTTATTTTCATGTAAAAAGTGAAAATACACCATCACTTGGGCAAAGTAGGCTTAATCCGTGTTTTCTTCCATTTGAAAAAAAAAAAGTTGACTTTATTTGCTATAGTGTTTTGAAAGAAAGAACTTCAAAGAATACTAATCACTGTGGGCGTGGCTCACTGGCAACATCAATGAATGAAATTCCAAACTTTAATTAATTTGAATCATAATGCCTCAAGGACTTTTTGTTTTATTTACAAGGCTTTAAAAAAGTGATAAACTGTAAATCAACACATTTAATTCTATACCAAAGTAATGACTAATGTTCAGAAATAATCTAAGTTTAGTCATGTTTCAAACCACAGCTCTCAACCGCAACACATTTTTCTATGTACACAAGAAAAATAGTGTCTCAATTAACACCTATGGCAATCAACAGACAACTAAATGATGATGTGATGACTAGACAGTAGACCAGCACCAACTGGCTATTTCCGTTTGTGTATTCAGCACAAGACTGAGCAGCTGCGGACTGGTTGACTGATATTGAATCACTGTTGCCACCCCTAAAATCACTGTCTAAATCTGCTTTCCTTTTGGTTGGATCGGGTTTATGATTTTAATTAGCTTGTTTTGCTTGGCTTCTCACATTGTATCACCAAGAATAATTGTATGTACCACAGTTTAGGAACTGTTGCTTTGAAGAATACCTAACTAATGAACAGAATATGTTTAAGTAAAAAAGAAGATATTCTAAATATATTCGAATTTAAATTTTTAACTTTAAGCCCAATAAACAAAAGGGTATATTTATATATTTTAGTGATATCCCCCTACAAATACTATCACCATGCACATTGTGAGGACTTATCATATGGGCAACCCCTTGAAATGAAAATGCAAGCCTTTTAAAAAATGAAACAAAATCAATCAAAAGGATTTCACTTTGCTATAAACATGCTTATAGAAGGGGTATTCAAAAACTGTAACTCAAGTTATTTGTAAAAATTTCAATATACATACCAAGAGGAAAGGTTATATAATCACACATTCCCAGCAACTGACCAAAACATATTACTTTGTCTTGTGGTAAAATTCCAATCTCCTTCATTCTGTAACATTCATAGGTTATGTCATTAAACAGAAATTTAATTTTATAAACGTAACAGTCCTATTTAGAAGTTTATAAAAAAAGTAGCTAATGAACAGATACTTTAGAACTAGGGGTCTAGGGACTAGTTTGGTTTGGAGGACCTGGGAATAGTAGATTATTTAATATGTTAAACTAATTTGAATTTATTTGTAAATAAATAAATAAATTAGGGTTGGGCAGATACTGATTACCAATCTGATCATCGGCCGATTATGGCACAAATGGTTAAACCGATGATCGGCATTTTGAACCCGATTATTTTCACCCGTTGTTTAAACTGTGTAGGCTAAGAGTCTGGTAGAGATGAATCATCAATTTTAAGCTTAGTAGCAGACAACAGGGTCCTTTGTACTATTTCTTGGCGACAGGGAAGCTATTGTCTTGTCTGGTGGAAAGGAGAATGAGGGAGTAGGGGTGGTTTACTGGTTAGGAAGAAACAAAGGTTTGAAAGGAGAGTCAATGGTGACTCGTACTTTACATCTTACAAGTGAGACATAGATTGAGAAATATATTGGTTTAGGGTCGATTTCAAGGTCAACACTTTGTTTGCAAAAGGCATGAGAAATAAGAGGTGTGAAAGAATGAGGGGGTGACTACCAAAAAATTCAACACTGGTTCATGACTACTGGACTGCTCAAATATGTTTTTCACCTTGATTATTTATCACTATTGCTTGGTTAAAGTATATTATTTAATATAAAAATAATAATTACAAAATAAAAAGAAGCCATAGTTGAGTGCACAAAAGACATATGTGAATCTGCGGTGGTGGTAAACTTAAAAAATAGATGTGTGGTGGAATGAATAAGTGAAAGAATCTGTGAAAGAAAAAAAAACAAGAAAAAAAAACACATACAAATGAATAATTGCCATGAAGAGTGAAACAACGTAAGTGGTTATGGGACATATACAAAGAGAAAAAGACAAATGCATCAAAAGTAGTAAAGGAAAGTAAGGAGCAAATGAGATTAAAAGGAAAAAGAATAATTTTGAAGGAAATAAGTTGTTCTGGAAGTGAGTAGAGAGAATGAGACAAGGCATGCAAGGAAATGCCTATGGTATTCAGAATGAACGTGGTAAGATTATTTGGGATGAAAACAGTATTAGAGAGCGATGGAGGGAGTATTTTGAGCAATTATATTGAGAAACTGTCGAGAAAGTAGCAGAAAATGGGCAAATGTTATGATGGGTGAAATAATTGACGATGTTGGGGATTAAAAGTGTTAAAGAACGACAAGGCTGTGGGCGAGGATAGGAAATTCTTAAGTGTGGGGGCATGGTAATACTTGCCAGATTGTGTGAGATGCTCACTGTGTGTGCTGGGATTTCAAATGTTCCTAATGATTAGAAGAACACTGTCATTGTTCCTTTGTACATAGGCAAAAGCAGTAATAGTGAATATAAGAATTATAGGGCTATTTGTTGAGTATTTCAGGCAAAGTTTTTGGGAAAGTCATAATTTAGAAGGTGCGTGAAAAACTTGCAGGCAAGATTAGGGTGTGCAATGTTATTTCATGCCAGAAAGAGGTTGCATGGACCAGATATCTGCATTGCATTAACTGATTGAGAAATGTATGGCACTAAGGAAGAAAGTGCATTGTGCCTTTGTTGATTTGGAGAAAGTGTGTGATCAGGTTTAAAGGAGTATGTTATGGAATGTTCTGAGATAATATGGTGTGGATGCATGGTTAGTAAATACAATTATTGGAGTGTAGGATGAAAGTAAAGTGTTTGTTAGGGTGGATGGAGCTTTAAACAAATGGTTTGACATTGGGCAGGGTGTTAGGCAAGATTGTGGTTTAATGTAGTAATGGATAAGTGTACGAGGGATCCTTGTGTGAGGACGCAGTTGGTGTACAAATAAACAATATGAAAGTGAAAGTGCTGCTATTTGAAAATAGTAACAAGCAGAATTGATTTTCGTATAAATGTCTCCAAAACTAAAGTGATAATTTTTGATAAGAATGGATCAGGAAATGACTGCCAGCTTAGTATCAATGGAAAACTGTTAAAACAAGCGAAAGATTTTGTGTATCTGGGCAGATTGTTCTGTAAAAATGGAATAATGGATGGTGAAACCTATAGGCGGATGAATGCATCTCAAAGAGTAGTTGGATGTATTTGTGGACTATTGCAAAGAATGAAGTATTAACAAAAGATGAAAAGATGGAAGTATATAAAAGTGTGTTAATGCCAACATTGGTTTTGGATGAGAAGCGTGGGTTTGTCAGGAGAAAAACTAGAGTAAGGTGAATGTAGATGGAATGAAATATCTAAAAAATGTATGTGGAAAACTGATATGTATAGAGTCAGTAATGAATGGCCGCTGAAGAAGTGCGGTTTGAATGGGAATTTGGGCATGTTCAGAGGATGAGTGCGGATCGAGTAATGAAGTAAGTATGTGGATCAAATGAAGGTGTGGTCCATGTAAGACATGGTTAAATGTTGTATACGACTGTGTGATAAAGATAAACATTAAGAGTTTTAAGAACAAAAGATTATGCAAAGATAAGGAAGTTTGGAAAAAGTTAGTGAGGATGGATTTAGTAAGGAATTGGTTTTTGAGCTAAATGCACAGTTATTTGCCTAACCCACTAGGAGAGAGCGTTATTAGGTATGAATATCTGCAATAATCATAGTTGTTAGCTACTATTCCTAGAAAAGATGAAAACAAATTTAAACAAAATCTTTGCCTTTGAATAACTTTGTGATAGTTTTGAAATAATTACAATAAATGATTAATAATTTATTCTCACGGTGAGCATTTTGGATACATATCAAAGAGGTCTAAAACACTTTTCTACCTTGTACTTCCCCCTCACGATTTTTTCAAATAGTTGCCACATATTTAAGTGTTTTATTATGATTATAGTTTATATTTATGGTTTTGTATACTACCTTTGTGATATAGCAAAGGGGTGACCTGGCGGTCTAGGGGTAAGGTGTCGGACTTCTGTGCTAGCGGTCAGGGAGTTCAATCCTCGGTCCCAGCACAGATTTATCTGATTGCCAAACCCTTCCTTCACCTCTGACAAGATGTGTATTAATCACAACTTGTGAATGTGTGGAATGCCATGCCTCCACCGTGGTTCGGATTCCACGTTAAACTGTAGGTCCTCCATTTTATTTCATGATCACCCTACCATTACACATTAGCGTAAGTGCATATAACTCAAATGGGTAGTAAGACGTGGTGCTGATAATGATATTGCAAAGAAAATAAACTAAATGATCAGAATCGTCTCAGCCCTTAAATAAATAGTTGTTGATATTTATCATTGCTATTGTTGACAATTTTGTTAAATGTTGGCAATTTCTAATTTTAGGATCATTAGTTTTATTTTATATACTGGAAAAATTCTGTGGTGATACTCTTAAGGAACAATAATTAAAGAGCAGATCCATGCCTGGTCAGGAATATCAAAGGATTATGATCTCATGTTCAGCCAAGAAAAGAGTATGGTGTTAGTTATGAAAAGAAATGGTCCACCAACAAGCTACATTGATATGGAAGGAAAAGAGCTAAATATGACAAATAAATCCAAATATCTTGCCGGTGTGATTTCAAAAACAAGTTTCATAGATGAAGAAATTAGCAACGGAATTCAAGCTGCTGGTATATTATTTATCAATCAGAGACCTTTTATGAAACAAGAAAATTCCAATGCAATGCAAGAGAGTCATCTTCAAAACCTATTTTTACATAGGGATATGAAACAATGAAGTCAGCCATAGAACAGAGAGGACAAGAGTGGGACAGTATTTAAGAAGAGAAATACAATGATCAAAGTTGGTGCAGGGGCTTTGTTCGCCAACCCATCAAGTAGATGAAACGACGTGGGATATATGATTATTATAACATTTCTGGGTGCCCCATTGATGGATACATTGTACAGGTACAGATGTGTACCCGGGCCATTGAGCACAATAGACCCATTTACTACACTCCTACATGTAACTTTTGGTCCAGGGCTAGGGGGCTATTTAAAAAGCATTTCCATTCCCCTTACCTATTCATTTCTGTTAATTTTAATTTCTATGTTTGTATTTTTCTTCCTGGATTGAAAAATAATTACCACTAATGTAATATGTGTTTAAGTGAATTCTTGTCAATTTTTAATCTAGAAAGACAAACCATATCTTCTTCAAAATAAAATAGGATATTTATGTTAGGAAATTTGGGGAAAGTGGGTTATTTACAGTGTATGTATCTGGTAACTATCCAAAGAGAAATAAAGTTGCCCAGTTAAGATACCAATAAATATCTCTCAAGTCATCAAATTAAAAGAAAAATCACAAACTTTTTTATTTAATTAACATTTAAGTTATACTAAATCTTAGTTACTTTTAAACAATTTTATTGTTGACAGCAAAAAATTTAAAATTCAAATGACTAAACCATGTTTTTTTAATTGTTATTTTAGTGTAAATTGTAATGAGACATCCTTAAGGATACAGAGAAGTTTAAATAATTCTTATTTTTAATATATTTTATATAAATATTTTAATATTGATACTTTTGATTTGATTTATTTAAATTTGTGTTACATTTTGAGAGCAAAGTATTGTTATTAACTATTTAATGTAGGGCTTATTATATATTCTGAGTTTGGTCGAAATCAGTTTAAATTAATAAATTTTTTTGTTTTGTTTAACCTGAAACCATTGTTTGTAAATTGTATTTCAATTATGAAAGTAATTTGAACGTAGTTGTGCTTTTCTATATTTTTTAAACAATTTCAGTTGATTTGAACACTAGGGACTAATTTAACATATTTTATTGATGTCCAAAGGAAGAAATAAATGTTAATGAGTTTGGTCAAAATCAGTTTAAATTAATAAATTTAACTTTTTTGTTTATCTTGAGACCATTGTTTGTAAATTGTATTTCAGCTAAGATAGTAATTTTAATGTAGTTGTGCTTTTCTATATTTTTTAAACAATTTCAGTTAATGTGAAAACTAGGGACTAATTTAACATATTTTATTGATGTCTAAAGGAAGAAATAAATGGTTATCTAGTCAGCCTAGATCATTTGATACTATCATTTTATATTTTATCGAACAACAATTCTATTATTACAAATTTAATATTTTATAATTTTGGATAACCTCAAGCCATTAAAAACTTTGATGACTTTTTTTTTGTCTTATGAGAGTAATATTTGGGTTTATTCAGTTCTAACAAGATTTTTTGTGTTTAAATTGAGAATTTTTAAATTTAGCCCCCATTTTATATTAACTTTTGAAAAAAAGAAAAGTTATATATTTTTTTAAAACTTTAGACACCACCCGAATAAAAAGTATCCTTATATTTATTATGTTAATTTGAAATATTACAAAGAAATAATTAAATATGGACCTAGCTCTGAATCTCTCTAAACAATATTATTCTGATGTCAACCACATCACTAAAGTCATACACCTTTTTATAAATAAATAAAATGGCACACCACTCTCTCTTTAAATACACAGCTAAAGAAATCAAATACTAGGCCATGATGTTATAAGTTTTAAGACTTGGTATGTGTTACCAAGTTTGTCCAAAGTTGACGGATAGTTTTTTTTTAAATGTGTGAACTAGCTCAAACATTGTAAAATTGTAAAATTTCAAAACTTGTATTCTAATTTCAAGCTTTATTGTTATAACTCAATTCAGCAGTCGCATGGATTAAGGCATCACTCTCGAAAAATATGAATGCAATTGACAGAGGGATCAGGGTTCAAATCCAGGTTGTGTGTATTGAGAGTGGTTTTTCCTAAATGGGTTTCTACTCTCTCACCATATATATGTGGTTAAACTTCCTCTTAATTCAACCTTCCTCATCTCTAACACAGTAGCGTAATGAGTATGTATGCATATAACCCTGACGAATAAGATGCAGTGCTAAAAATTAATATTATTATAATTCGCCGTTTTTTTATAAGAATGTCTAATTCTTAAGTCCAAATTTATTCTTTCTGTTACCCCTTTATTTTAAAACATTATTTTTTAAATGATTTGAAATATTTCCATCATTAGCCAAAGCAATATGGCCTTAACATGATTTAAAATTATGTTTTAAATTAAATATTGAAAGGACGATAAAAGGGCACAGCTCACACAAAATCCTTCTCAACAGTGCTCCAAGAATCACATTCAAATGCAAACCTAACCTCTGCAACATTCTGGTTAACCCTAAATTACCTGACCCAGCTACAAACAACAACAAACATCATCAGTCCAAAGGTTCCTACCCTTGCAAACAAACCAAGATGCAGTACCTGCAAAATTCATCAACTTTCCACCTCACTCAACAGCAGGCTCCACTGAAAATCTTAAATATCAGCTACAATGCAACTACTGCATTGCTGAATACATTGACCTCACCACAAGAAAACTCAGACAGTGAATGAATAATCACCGTTCTGGTACCAACTACAACAACCCTGACAAAACGGTAACTCTTCATGCCCAAACACATAATTCAGATTTTGACTCATGCTATAATAATAGATATATACGAGTCCTCCCCAATAGCTGCAATGCTTCTCAACTTCCTAGGCGGGAACTTGCTCACCAATATATAACCAAATCCATCCCCCTTGTTCCAACTTTCTATAACCTTCCTTCCTTTTCTTCTAAGTAGGCCTTATCACACCAGTCAGTAATTTCTAAATAAACAATAATAGATATTTTAATTTAGTAACTAAATAAATAGTTAAGTAGAAATACAACATTCTAACCGTCTACCAATAAATAGTAAAGACACAAGTTTGAACAGGCATTTGCAGAATCCAAGCCTAAGCTTTTTTAAAAAAATCAATAAACAGGCAACAACAGAATCCAAGTGACTAGGATCAACCTCTAGCCATCCTGTCATATTCCAGTCTGTGTTTAACTCTATTCTGCTGAAGAAGGGGACTGATGTACCCCGAAAACTACATAATTATGTGTTTTAATTGTGAACTTTGAGGCCTTCAGTTTTCTGGTAAGTATATAGACCTAGCCCTTCTATCCTCCTTTTAATGTCTAATTTAATACAATCGTTTGATGCCATATTTCCTTTGTTAAAATTATGTTTACTATTGTACTCTTTTAATGATTTACTGCTCCCTTCTCTTATTTTCATAATATCTTCAAGCTCATCATTAGTCAGATGAAAAATTGAGAGGTCTGATTACTTTTCAATAGCGAAGCGAACTGTATGCTCATTATGGCTGGCAACCATTATTGCTATCTTCTTTTCTTCACCCTTGTCCTTGAGATCTTGAATTCGACGAAGACATTCTGTGAGAGTTTGGTGATACATTTCCGTGGTAGATTCAAAGGAATTGTTGGTAGGGTCAGGATAACCCAAGGCAGCTGCTCTTGCTCGCTCCTATTAACAACACAATTTGAATACTAATAATACAAATGTTTTAAGCCAAAAGGTTACCAACATATATAATAGAGTGTACTCAAAGTAATAATAGTAAAAAATTGATCCATAAGCTCTAGGATGTGTGGTGCAGGACTAGCATACTTGGAGACAACACCCGTGACAGACACTGGACTAATTAATTTAATCTATGTTCTTCAAAGTTAATATGATATTTACTAAGCCTATACAAGACTGATGAAATTAATATGGATGGGACCCTCGAATCTCTTGAATCCTTAAAGATGTTCAAGATTCGAGGAATTGAGAAAATTTTGTATTTGAGACTAATATAGATACTTAAAAAGATTAATTTTTTAAATTTTTCAATTGAATTTTTTTAGAGCTCTAATACTTTTTACTAGTGGCTTGGAACATATTATAATTATAGGAAAAACCTAACAACCAGGCCCCAGATCAGTAATTTAACACAACCTAATATATTTAATTTATATTACAAAGTATAAATGGATTATAAGAAATAATTTACTTTACATCCATTACTTTTTCCAGCCTATGGCCTTAGTCATTGTTTTATTCAACCCATATATTTTCCACTACCGGCTTGCTAGGCCTGTTGTAGCTTCATATGCCTTATACTCTAGCTTAAGACTTAAGACAGGAACAACATTCAGTCCCCGGCTGTTACTTCATCTTTGTGAATGAGTAAACCCACATTTCACCATTGATAAATCTTTTGGCCATGCCAGGAACCGAACCAGAGATACTTAGTTCAGTAGACAGATATGCTACCGACTGAGCTAAGGTGTCAGATTATAAGAAAGAATGTTAACATTTAGTTAATATTTCTATTTTATATTACTATATTATATTTATAGTTCCTCTTATGTACCTAATTTTTTCCAAGATTCAGATTGGAATTAAAGATTTGGATTTGTAAATTAGTGGATTTGACCCAATTCTAAAATAAATCTATGTTCTTCAAAGCGAACATGATGCTTAATAAATTAAAAGAATTAAAGTAAAATATGGAGGAAATGTTGATATATTTATTGATATTTTGTAAAGATTGAACAATGAGCTAAATCAAATGATAGGGATTAATAGGATAAGTATAGAAGTGGTTATAAACCTTGTGTTTCTAATATTTCACAACCCTTATGGTGCTATCCTAACCAGCAATCTCCCCATTTCTTATGTTTCCCTTTACTGTGTCCAGCGTCTATCTACATTGGTCCTTGGGTTTCTAGTGCACAACAATCAACAATCACCACTGGTTCTTATCAAAGGTTCAATGCACTTGTGAGCTGATAAATGAATTAATTGTGATGTACTTTGTGACGCCTAGCACTCAAATTTCCTCACTCCTTGTTATATCAGTTTCAAAATAATGACAGATATAAATCAGGAACTCAAAGCCCATTTTACCAATCAAGACAAGGTGGAATAATATACAATTAGATTCAGCAAGAGAAGCTCACAACACCCAATAGTTTATTTTTACCTTTAAATGATCAAGCTACCACTAACATAATATAAGATAGGATATTGTCTTCTCTTAACAAGTTTAAAATTACTAATACAGATGGTGTGAGCGATTGAAATATTAATATTACTAGGTTGATAGGAACTTTATGACTATTTCTGGTTATGTCGAAGACAAATAAACAAACACCTATTATTATGTTGGGGTAGATGTAATCCCAAGTTTAATCATTAGCCCTCGAGCGGGTACGCTGGGGTATAAAGTACCCCAATTTTTTCTTTTTAGTGTGTGGTAGCACTATCAGGCGCCTGGCGGATGTGTTGCTTTATCTCTTCCTTCAGTGTGACCTTGACTATTGGTCGGTAGTTAGTTTTCACTGAAATCAGTTAGTGCATCTGAAAATTGAATTTATTTGAAAGCGTGTATTACTGAGGTATTACATATTCCATGTGCCCGCTCAAGTCACATAAGTTTATATATTTATCTAATTGATTTTTCATAAATGAATAAATTTCTATGCAAATCTCATAACTTTTTTGGGTATTTTAGTTTTTTTAGTTTTAATAGAGCTAAGAATCTGGTGTTCAAGTCCTTTCAAGTTATATAATATATAATTATTGAATTTACATCTTGTTTTGTCCTAAAAATAATTCTATTTTTATTTACTACTCTGTTATAACCAATTGGTTTTAGAAATGGCAAAATCTAATAAATACAAAAATTCAAATAAATACGCATTTATTTAGAATGATATCTCCTGAAGAAATCGGCAAAATATCGCAAGAGCTGTCAGATGACGAATACATTGATAGCGCTGATTCTGATGAAAATGAGGAAATTTTAATTCAAAGTGACCATAATAGTGAGTTTGAACAAAATTGTGCTTCTTCAGATGAAGATAGTAAAACTACAACTAATGAAGATTATTTTACCGGAAAAGATAAAGAATGTATTTGGAGAAAAACAGACTTTACAAATAAAGGAAAAATTCACAGAAAAAACGTAGGTACTCAAAGTATCTCCTGGTCCCAAACTTATTGCAAGAGATATAAAAGATGAAATATCGGCATATCATAAAATTATTGATATGGTTATGTTAGATGGCATTGCAAAATATACAAATATGGATATTGCAAAAAGACAATTGACGGCATATTCTAGGGACAGGAGCGGAAAAGAATCGTCAAGAGCTGAGATTATGGCATTATTGGGGTGTCTTTACCTTATTGGTATCAAATAGGGACATCACGCTAATATGAAAGAATTATGGGCTTCAGATGGGACCAGAATACAGATTCTAAGAGCTTGTATGAGCTAAGAGCGATTTTCATTCTTGCTTCGTTCTATATGATTTGACAATAAGGATACAAGAAATTACCGAAGAAAAATAGATAAGCTAGATGCTGTGAGATCATTTTTGGATGCATTTGTACTGAATTATAAGAACATGTATAATATGGGTACTCATGTCAGAATTGATGAAAAGCTGGAAGCATTTTGGGGCGCTGCAGTTTTTTTCAATATATTTCGAATAGACCTGCAAAATACGAGATCAAAATTTTTACAATATGTGACTCAAATACATTTTTTGTTCATAATTGCTAAGCAAGAAGAAGGCCCGTATCTAGTGTCAAATAAGCCAATTGACATTGTGAATAGATTGGTTTCAGATATTGAAGGATCAAATCAAAATCTTAGTGGATAACTGGTATCCTTTGGCAAAATCTCTTTTGGAAAAGAAATTAACTTGTGTTGGCATTCTCAAAAAAGACAAAAGAGAGATTCCCTATGAATTTCAGGCAAATAAAAATCGAGAAGTGGGTTCGCCCATATTTGGATTTCAGAAAAACATGACAATCACATCTTAGGTACCCAAGAAAAACATGGCTGTCATTTTACTATTTACAATGCACGATTCACCATATATCAATCATGACACTAAAAAACCAGATATAATAATGGATTACAACAAGTCAAAGGGAGGAATAGATATGGATCACATGAGTAGTGTATACGATGTTGCACATATTACACGGCGATGGCCTATTAGAGTGTTTGATTCATTGTTAAATATAGCTGGCATCAATGCACAAATTTTATACTCTTTGACAATGATGAAGCCTCATCTTGTAGAAAGAGCTAAAATCAAGTCGCTCCCAATTGAATTGTCAGCCTTTCTCAAAAAGTATGTAAATACTATGAAGCGTGAAGATGTTGGCGAAAAGTTAGCCATACAGAAACGAGGAAGGTGTGTGTTATGTGGTCGATCAAAAGATGTTGGCACCACGATAAAATGTGGAACATGCAAACAATTTACATGTAAGAATCATGTTCATATAACATACATATGGGATTAGTGTAACAACATAAATGAGGCTGATTCTGATTCATAAAAATGTTTAGTTTTTAAAAACTTCATATTATTAAATTTATTAATCATTTTAGATTATCATCATTATTATTATATTTGTATTGTACTTTTAATCACATTGTATCTGTAAGAGTATTAATTAGCAAAATAATAACCAGTATTTACCAAAAACAGTAATGTATAAATATGTAACTATCATAAAAATATTTTGCTAAATATTAAGCCTTTTTCTATTTTTTATTATACATACCGATATCTATCAATATGTTTGGTTATTAATACAATATGTATCTAATAGGCTTAAATGGATCTAATTAAAATAAAACATGGCATAAAACAAATTATTTCGTTCATACATGTATCAATAGAACCATGAAAAGAAAGTTGGATATTAAGTACCCCACCCGTCTGTTTGTGTTAAATATTACAGCGCACCCACTCGAGGGTTAAAGGTTGTGTTAATATCTTCAATACATTGTTAGCATATATTTTAAACCAGATTTTGTAAAATGGTATGGAAATCCGGGACTTTTCCACTCCATTGTTAAAAATTAAGATATTTACTAAAAACTCATAATATTTGTGAAACTAAATAATATACACTGGCAAACCCAAGCAAAAATGGCGTTATACTTAAGTCAAACATTTTTTGACTCCCGGATTTAAATTTTATGATTTTCTTTTTAAAGAATTAAAGTCTTCACTAGTATATTTGCCCCCCTCCCCCTCTCCAAAAATAAGAGATTGATATTGGTTCCACAATAGTCAATACTTCATATTACATTTTCAACATTTTATTATGGGTTGCACATCTTATGGTTATTGTATTTTTACTAAATTCTTCATTTATAAATTTAGGCCAATAAAAAAGGTAAATATTGACTATTGAATTCAAAATGATATAGATAGATAATTGCTGTACAAATATTTCCCCTAAGAGGTTAAAGAAAGAAGAACATAAGTTTTTCGAGAGACTTACTTATCTACTTAATCTCTGGAATTAAGAGAATTATTGCGTTAAAACTTAGGTAGTATCTCTGTACAACTTAAGCTCACAAAATTGTATTAATATATTTGCCAATATCTCTGAAACTATTGGATTTATAAAGATAAATTACAAATAAATTTTATTTTATTTTTAATATTACTACAATTTTGCAATGATAAGTTATTTAGTATCTTAAATAGTTGTGGATATAAGGAAATTTATGCTACTTTAAAGTACCCTAAAAATCATTTTCATAGGAAAATGAAAATACTCATTTTGTTTATAATCTTAATTAACAGCTAGATACGAATTTTAATCAAAGTCGTTAGACACGATTTTGAGAAGATAGATTTTTTTCTCTTTTCACCGGTTATTAAATTACTATTAATTTTAGATTTGAACAGACACACAGACGGCATTGCAAAACACATTTTTTAAGGTTTTGGAGAACATGAAACGTCGACACCCATCAACATCTTGGGATAGATTTTTTGACGATCGTAATACTTGACCTTTAGTTTTCGAAAAGTTTAAAAAAAAACTATATACATATATATATCTCGGTGACGTATTCTGAGAAAAATTAACAGGTACTCTAAAAGTTGCAAGGGAGAGTTGGGGGCTGAGGACCCTCAACCACCATTGTCCAAGAACGTCGAGGGATTATTTTAATGGATATATTTGAAGATGCGTCACTATAGAACAGTGGTTCTCGAACATTTATTAGTTCTTCTTAACCGTATGCTAGCTTAGGAAATTTTGAGCCCCCTTGACCCCCCCACCCCCTTCTCCCATATTCTCTCTTCTTTCATTTATTCATAACGATGATTACCATCCACTCAAAATGTAATAAAAGTAACCCCATAGTGTCAGCCTACATTCAGGCTATACCTACTGAGTGGCTACCAAACTGTTTGGCGAATTAGTGCCAACTCTTGCAGATAGAGGGTGTCATGTGGTCAGCACGACAGCGCCTCCAGTCATTAAACTCGGCTTCCTATACCGGAGCCACTACTACTTTATTCGAGAGGCTCCTTATTTATCCACCCTAGGCTGAATCTAACCCGTTCCAAACCCACTGCTTCCCAGATAGTCTGGATGCGCCAGGAAAAAACCCGGGACCAATATGTCCATAGACAGAACCTATGACCACTAGACCACATAGGCGGTCCTCAAATTGTAATGATATATATATGGTTAGACATTTAAGTAAATATTAATGCCGGGGCTAAGAATGGTAAGGGCACATTTCTTAATGTATAAGAGAGACAGAGCCTATTCAATTAGCCTAGTGTAATTAAAAGCACACAGTTAGCAATACTCAAAGCAAACAATCATAATAAGACTAAAATGAAGTGACACATCGATCAAGCATCCATCAGATCTTTGTGAGAGGGAATCAGATGGATTGTCCAACTCACTTTGCAATTAAAACTATTTCTTAAAGCCTAATTTATCTCACACAATACTGCTTGGAAACAACGATTCTCCCAACTTGAGAATTTATGCTCTAAAAGCTATTTAGATGCGTAAACTCTGACTACTATAGGGGAGCTTATCTCGGACTATTAATACTAAGAAAATATATTTTATTTTACCTTTTCCTTTTAAATCATCTTGAAATGGTGAAATCACACTCCTGATTTTTGGGATTCTTTGATGTATAATTATATAAAATCACAATGACTAATAAGTCGTTAATGTAAAACAAAAACTAAAAGAACACTATTAAAACTCCACGATCCTTTCTACTAAAGAAAAACTAGAATTACTGTCGACTATGGTTCAAGTACCCTCGTCACGCCCCCCTACCCCCATCCTTACCCACACTATCAGTGCTGAAATGCCTAAATTTGAAAGAGTGGTTAAATGTGTTTGCCAAATACATGATAATACATGTGACTAGAATACCTAAACATAAATCAATGGATTTAATTAAGGTATAATTTAAAGATTGTTAGGTATACTATTATTTTACAATTAATTTTATAAATATTTTATGTATGTTTACTTAAACTATACTAAATTAGCTTAATAAATAAACATTGTGATCTTGAATCTCTTTCAATAGTTGGCACAATGCTTAGCTTTCTTCACAGGAACAGCATGACCTGGGGTGTAAAAACCCTAGCTCATTGGCCAATTACTTATGGGCGAGCGGAAAGGAATGTGTTGCAACCCCTTAGACATTGGGCAAGGTCATTAGAGCCTTCCTAGCTTGCCTAGAACTTTTCAAGCAGCAAGCCCTGGGTTTCCTATTGTGTTAAAAACTAGTCCATATCATTATTGGTATGCAGCGCAGGACTAGCATACCCAGAGAATACACCATTGATATATATATATATTTATTTGCATTTAGCTTGAAAATTATTATTTTTACAAATAGACCTACATTTTTCAATGATAAGTAATTTCATATCTAAAATAGTTTCGGAGATGTGATAAAAAATAAGAATTTACACATCAGACCAGAACCCTTAAAGTCATTTTGCTGAAAAAATGAGAGTAGCCATTTTGTTTATAATAATGATCAATGCTTGGAAATTAAATTTAATCAAAATCATTTGAGCTTATTTAAAGAATTTTTTTTTCTCTTTTTGCCCTTAAGTAATCTACCCATAATTTTAGGGTTAGATACCAAATTCCAAAATACCCTCAGCGGCAACCCTATGAAAACCTTAGATACCAAGTTTTAGTCTGAACGGTAAAATAGTTTAAGCTATAGTCAGAGGTGCAGACAAACAGATTGAAATTCAAAAACCACTTTTTCAGATTCGGGGGGTCATGAAATGTTGAAATTCATCAAAAGCTCTAGTCTGATTTTTTTGATGATCACCATATTTTCTCTACCTGTAAGATAGCGAGAAAGTAAAAAGGTGCTAAAACGAACTTTTGTAATTATAGGCCTATTTCTCTACTAAATACTTTCTCCAAAGTTTTTGAGAAAATAATACATGGGCATACGTTTCACCATCTGAAAATCATCATGGGGGTTTATAAACAATAGAATTTATAGGTGACACATGCAAGGTGAGGTTATTTTTAAGGGAAAAGTGGTGTTATTTTTCTCAAAAAGCAATGATATTAAAAACCGAAAGCGATTCTATTATTTATGTTTATTTATTAACATATTCAGAGAAAAATAAAATATAAATACGCACAAAAATTTCACGCTTAGTAATATCAAATTCGATACCTCAATATCATTACCTCGAATCTTACAAATAGCAATATTGAAATAATCTACTATCAATTTAGGTTTAGACCAAAAACAATAGCACCAAAACATGTAATCACAGAAGATTAAACTAATATCAAATAAAGAGAAGGATATACAAATTAAGAAGATATAATTTTGCCAAACATGACTGCCTGTAGCAAGATCCATATATATTAATGTGCTTGCTTGGTCCTAGTGTGAACTATTTTAAAGGCTGAAAACAGAAAATCAATATATCCAAAGTTAAGCATCGTAATGTGTAAAAGTAGAAATCGTGATTTTTAATACTAACCTCATAAAAAGCCTAAATATCCTGATAACACTCATTTTCCCTGTGATCCGTTTTATACCTATAAAATAAGGATAAACAGAATGTATATGTAAACATATAAACAGAAGCCCTGACATAGCACTATCACCAGTGTTACCACATTGAAAATTATAGTTCATGATGTGGTTTTTGTCAAATTACAAAGAAATTGTGTTTATTTAGAAAAAAAATAATCTTAAAACTCATGTTATTTGCTTGAAAACAGTAGAATTCGTGTTAAAATTTGTGTTATTGCAAATGCGAATTTTGCATGTTTCTATTTATAGGTCATGTTGCCCTTAAAATTTTTACTCAAAATCAGATTGATGCAATTTATTTTGATCAAAGTAAAGATTTTGATATGTGTCAACATAGTATTATTCTCTCAAAACTTAATAATTATGGCCTATCAACTTCTTAGGTAAATTGATTTAAGAGCTACTTTCAAAATAAACCTTTTACTATCAAAATTGATTACAGAAGCTCCAACTCATTTTTTATCCCCTTGTGATTTACCTCAAGGGTCACATTTCGGTCCTCTTCTTTTTAATGTGTTTATTGATGACATTGGTAAGTATATACACTATTCAAACTATTTAAAAACCTCATTTCACTTGCTGAATGTTTAGATTTGTAAATAGGCATAAATGGTACATTACAATAACCTACTGAAAATTGAATGCCAATAAATAAATTCAAAACTAAGCTTTCAACAAGAAAACCATCCCTATTTTTGTCACTTATAAATGTGATTGATATTGATATTATTGAATGCTCTATTTATATTAATGAAATAGGTGTTATATTAGAACATAATCTCTACTTCTATAATGTTGATCATATAGTTTAGCACTCTCTTAAGTTACTTAGCCTCAGGTGAAAGTGTGTGTATGTGTGTGTGGTGGTGGTGGTGGGGGGGGGGGAGGGGGGGGGGGGAGGGGGGGGGGGGAGCCAAGTACAATTTTAGACCATGAATTACTTTTGAAGATATTTGAAGAAGGTTTATTTTTCAGAGGTAGTAGTTTTTTGTATAACTTTCTTCGTCATTATTTATTGTAACAACATAGTAGGAACTTGGGTGGAAAAAAACATGGTTACTTTTATTTGGTCAACAATTATTTTTATTTTTATTCAATGGGTAATGATACTATCCATTGGTGGTGGAACCTTATTTGTGTAATAATGCGATTAGCATAAGAAAAAGGGTGTTTTAAATATAGTCTATTATCCCCAAGACAAAAGGGGGATCGGAAGACCTCCTCCAAAAATTTTCTGAATTTTGGATGCTCTTAGAACTTACATAGAGTGGTCTTCCCTTGGAAAAATTTATAAAAAATTATACTCCTCTAGAAGCTATTTGAAGTGGTTTTCACAAAGAAGACTTTTTTTAAATTTGGAGTTTTTTAAAAGCTATTTAATTTGTTCTTCACCTGGAAATCTTTTGAAAATGTATTGCCTGCATATACTAAAAAGTGGTCGTCCCCTGACAAATTTTTGAAAATTAGATGCCTCTGTAATATTTTTAGGGTGGTTATTTAGTGGCAAATTTTTTAAAATAAGATGCCTCTAGAAGGTATTTTGAGTTTTTTTTGTTAGAGTTTAGTGCACACAGGCAAAGAAATATTTTTTCATTTATGTAGAAGCCACGGGTCTTATTGAATGTCAGGGTTATCTACAAGTTGAGGGTGTAAAACATCTGGAAAAAAATCATTTACTCATTAAAATATCTTCTTATAATATTTAATCTAGGGAAAATTTCTCAAATACAGAAAGAATGATCATTTGAAAGTTTTAAGTAAAAACACAATTCTTGATAGTTCGCATTGCAAGTCAGTTAGCAAAGGTATGAAAATCAACCCATTACAAGGCTTTTGTTGTATTCATGTTTTGAATTTATTCTGAGCCTCTTGAAATATACTTTACATGTAATAATATAGCTTAAGCCTAATTAATAAACATTGTTCCTACATTCTGATGTCCTTTCATTTTGGAATACATTCTTAAGGTTAGTGGTTGACTAAAATTTTAAACCTAGCTAATTTCTGTTGATAAAATTTATTTATTTTACACACATTCACACAGCGCTAATAATGCCTACACTTTAAAATTAATTTACTTCTCTAGGTTTTCCAGACCAAAGTATATGTACGTTCTCAGTATTTTATAATAAAAGATAGAAATACAAAATCTCATAATTTGCATTGCTTTCTATTAAATTATTGGCACAAAGATCATCAAGAAATTACATTAACTGGGTATAAATTTAATAACTTACACTTGGTAATATTCTAGTACGTATTTCACAAATTATTGAAAAAAATAATAATTCAATAACATTTTATAACTTATCCGAATTATCCTTGACTTTTCCATGTCACACCCAATTATTTTGTTTTTCCATGTACATTCTGTTTACCCTGAAAGATAGCAGTCTTACTTATTCTCATGTGAGTAGGGAAGATTTAATTTTGGGAGAGTTCAAAATTGTAAATTTATGACATTATGTTAAGACTTATAAAAAATAAAAGTATTTTAAAAAGTGGCGGTGGAACCTTATTTGTGTAAGAGGGGGAGGGATGATAAGATTATTTAAAGCATTTTTCCCCCCTCCTAGTTAATGTTTGATGCCCTAGACCATATTTGAAGTGGTCCTCAAAAGTGGAGAGTTTTTGAAAATTATACTCTTTTAAAAGAAACTTAGAGTAGATCTTCCACGATTTTTTTTTTAATCCTGGAGGCTATTTGGACTAGTCCTCCGGGATATTTTTAAAAATTGGATGCCTCTAAAAGCTATTTTAAGTAAAGGTGATCAGATTTTTCTTAAATTAGATTCTAGAGAAATTATCTAATGGTCATACTTAAGAAATTTTGATGCATAAAAAAGCTATTTAGATTTTTTTATTATCAAAATTAAATGCCTCTAGGAGCTATTTGAAGTGGTCTAGCCTTGGCACATTTTTGAAAATTGGATCATTTTAGATGATACACTACTTATCTCTGAGGATTGGTTTTCAGAATCAAATTAAGATAAATAGTCTCACAAACTGGCTTCTTTAAAAACACTTTGCGATCAACATTAAAAATTTCAGACAACTTCGGGGAGGTGTGTGTTGTGTGTGTGTGTGTGTGTGTGGGGGGGGGGGGGTTTGCACCCCACAGCCCTCTAGCCCTCTTCTCGCTACACCCATGCTATATTTATATCTTACAAGCTACGCCACAGTTGAACCCCCTGCAAGGTAAGCCTGTTTTACCTTTCAGGTTAAACCAAGTGTGTGTATAGATTCTGTTAAGACTTACATAATGGAAGGCAAATTAATGAAGGTGACCTGGTGGTCTAGGGGTAAGGTGTCAGACTTATATGCTGGCGGCCGGGGTTCAATCCTCGGTCCCGGCAAAGATTTATCTGATTACCAAACCCTTCCTTCACCTCTGACAAGATACCTTGTGAATGTGGGGAATGCCAGGTCTCCACCGTGGTTTGGATCCCACGTTAAACTGTAGGTCCTTCATTTATCTCACAATCACCCTACCATTACACATTAGCGTAAGTGCGTATAACCCGAACGGGTAGTAAGACGCGGTGCTAATAATAATAATAATAATAATAATAATAATAATAATAATAATAAATTAATGAACCTTTTAACTAGGGTTGATTAAATATTTAGTATTTTTCTTACAAACCATACTAACAACACATCAAATATAATTTCACAACAATGTTTAATGTAGGTTAAAAATAATAATATATTTTATTTGAACCACTGTAAGAAAGCTTATTAATTTTATTGATGTCGATATTTTTAATTTTATTATAGTCGATAAAAATATGGCAAAACAAAAAATAATAATTGTGGTTGAAAATCCACCTAGTGTTAAAATTAAGCTTAAAATTCAACTGTGAATTTTTTTTCAATTTGTTCTTATCTGTGTCAAAAAGGTCAATAATTGGTTTTACTATTCTGGTATTGTTTATATTTAAGGTAATTACAATTAGGCCTAATGCTAGTTACTTACTATATGTTTGTAAGATGGTTTTTTCATGTGAGAAAAATAAAATGCAAAATTAGGGCATTATGGTTTTCTATTATATTAATTATAAATTTATCTTTATTAGTCCTTATTACTAAACTGATGGTAACAGATATATGTTTTATACATGGGTTTTGAATTTACTTGGTAAATATTGGGGGGGACAGAGGGAGGGGCCTTAAGATAGTCCCAGACCTCCAAGATAAAAACAAGGAGGGCTCAAGTCCCCAGCCCCCTTGTTTTTGGAGCCTCTACTCAACCTTATTAAGTATTATTATTATTATTATTATTATCAGCACCGCGTCTTACTACCCATTCGGGTTATACGCACTTACGCTAATGTGTAATGGAAGGGTGATTGTGAGATGAAATGAAGGACCTACAGTTTAACGTGGAATCCGAACCACGGTGGAGGCCTGGCATTCCCCACATTCACAAGATGTCTTGTCAGAGGTGAAGGAAGTGTTTGGTAATCAGATAAATCTGTGCCGGGACTGAGGATTGAACCTCTTATTAAGTAGATCACTTGACTTTATTATAAGTTTATTTTCTGGGCGCTGAAGGAAGAGGCAGAGAAATGCGTGCATTGGTTGTCTAAGTTCACTGACAAAAGGAATAGATATGTCATAAGACAGAACACCTAATTATAAATAAGTAGGTTTGTTCCCATCCAAGCTATAATATGCTTGAGTGGTGTGGAATTCCATCACCTTGAATGATACATTTTTTAAATAGTTTTTATAATGATCGTGATAGAATTCAAAACTTTTTTTTTTGTTCTAAACACTTTTAATAATAAAGTTTCTTGCCAATCTTCCCTTGATAATGTGGGCATTTTTGTGCCTGTTAATGCTTCTAGAAGTCCTAAAATATTTTCTATTAGTAACTCTCACAAACGCAGCTCTCTCGGCATTTTATAAGCAGTGTTAACTCTAAATTTCCAGAATTTGATTTTTACCATAAAAGAAGAACCAAAATTAGAGAGTTATTTAAGGAACATCTGTATCATTAACTAATATTTGTTTGTTTATTGTGAACTATTCCCTAAAAATAATTATCACTGGATCATATTTTTTTTCTTGCTTTCCTCATCATTATGATTAAGCTATTAAATAATTTGTTTTTCATAATAACCTGTACACACACATGATGTATTTATTATTTTTAATTTGCAAACCATATGTTCTGTATATTTATTGCTAGCCTGTTAGAGGTCTCAACTCTTGGCTATCACTTTATAAAGGAAAATGAAAATGAAAACTATATTATTATAATTATTATGGTTTGTCCACCCTGAAAATGTACCATAGCCAGTTACTCTATGGCCCTGTTTTATAAGCTGCACCATTGTAACCTGTCATGGGAAGCCTGCCACTTTTCAGGGTAAATGGAGTGTTCAATGTTTTTAGGTAAATTTTTTATATATAAGACTGTACTTGTAATAATCTTGCCTGCTTTTGTATCACAATGAAAATAAATGTAGATATACCTTAATGATATTTGAACCAAAAGTAGTTTAAAGTACGTCACTTTTATAGTGATGCGCACAGCACTAGTCCAAATGTCATTCAAAACTGTGTAAATGTGACTGTAAAGAATTAGGTTAATAAACTTAGTAGCATTTTTCAACATTTAATGTCTTCAGGCAATAAATAAAATCTACAAATATCCATGGTTTATGAATATTGTCTCGTTTCCTCTCAGATTTTTTAAAAAGTTGAACATGGTTTAGCTTAATTTAAAAGTCTTGAAATCATTCTAATTAAACACACTGAAAAGGTTAAACAATGAACGCCAACATATGCATAATATCATAACAGGTGTAAACATTCTAGGGAGTTTACTGAAACTTGACTTTTGCACTCGTTATGTCATGTCAAACATTGTCAAAGTAAACCATCCAGTGTCAGCAACACTCAATAATAATATTGATTCTCATTATCATGTGCATGTGAGACACAATGCTGTGCAAGTGTGAATGCCACACGTATTATAAAAGCAGGTTTGGTCAAAGCCGTAACGATTTTTAATTTGGACTCTGTTATATACACATGGTTATATCACACCTTCTAAGATCAGTTTCAGTTCTTCAATAATGACAAACTTATATTAAAGGCGTTAATTGCCTGATGATGGCGTCGTATTGACACGCCGAAACATGTAGCAACTTGGGCTGAAACTACACCAGCCATAAAGAATAAAAAGGAACAAGGGCATTAAAGCAGATAAGCCAGAATTCAGTATTAAAATATAAATTTTAAATCAACATTATCAATCCTCAACAATCAATAATTTAATAAATATTATATTTTTTGATTCTTGCCATATTTACTTATCCATCTTAACCTAAAATATTATGTTTTTTAATTTTGAATTTATTTATTTATTTAATATATTATATATTCATGTTTTATGTAAGATGGTCCTATTCTTGTAAAATCATATCCATTGTCAATATATTCTTTTATCTAATCAATTTATATCTAATTAATCCACATTCAGTTCTTTTTAGGTTACATTGTAATACATTAATATTGTTATTATATTCATTATTTCAACTTTAATTTCAACTACCATCATTGTAATTTTATATTGAATTCTACTTTTATAATATAAATACGTTTCCTTACTACACTACATCATGTTCTTCATGAAGATTTTTAATTAGGTGGCTTTAAATCATTGAGATTGTTATAGAGGTGAGTTATATGGCTTCCAAAAAAGTTTTTTTCAGTATAATCAACATGAGCTCACTGTATTGGAAGATAGCTCCTTCATTTGGATTCATTAGAAGATAATTCAATGTTTTTGAATTAGGATTAAGTGGTGGAGGCCAGATCCAATGAAGTATCTTAGACTATTTCAAGCAGTGCTATGGGATTAACGAACTTTGGTAGAGACTAAGTTTCATATTCACCGTGCCGGGAAATGAACAAGAACATGCAAGTATAAGGGGACCGACCGGGTAAAGATCGAGGTCAAGCTAGAATAACGCGGGGGTCTGACATGATGGTTTCACTTTTAATTTCTCTCCTAGTTAAACATAATATCCATCACATTAGAGTATTCAAATGCTAACCATTCTTTTGGCTCTCTTGGGCTTAAAGCCCTATTAAAATCAGTTTCAATACTATTAATTTGTCCACCCTTTATCTCCTTACCACACCCATTCTGACAATTAAGTCCCTTTTGGGTCAGTGGGGTCGCGACACGGGTGATACCTCTGGGTAAGGTGATGAAAAACATAACATGCACAGTGAAAATATTTCTTCATCTTCTTACAACAGATTTCTATCCATACTTATGGTAGATTTTCAAAATGGCCACTGTGCATTTAGAGGCAGGTAGCAGTGAGTCACATTAGACTATCATATACAAAAAGTGCTCAAATTTATTACCATGTCTTCACTATTCATTGGAGGATCTGTGTACACATGTTCACTCAATTATCATTTAAATAAATCTTATAGGCCGAGGCCAATCTACCAAGGAGGCTACATAAAGAGACATCCACACCCATTTCACCTATTTTAGTAAATCATGTCTAATAGCCACAAAATAAGTTAAGCTTCATTGTGTTTAAAACATAATACTTGTCGTAATTTAAGTATACAGATTTCAGCTACCCTTGTTAAATTGTCCCAAAAAATCATGATAGCATTTAGCATTTAGTCACTGTGGTAGCATCTGCCCAATACAGCATTTTCTCACTATTCCAGTACATGCATTGATGGCCAAGCTAACTTCAAGTTGGCCCATTCTCAATGGCGACTTATGGATAGTAATACCTCCTTCACATGTAAATTACACTTTGTTAAGAGAATAGTTGTATTTTTAAAAATAAACAAATAATGTTTAACGTTTTACATTATCAGATTATTTGGTTATATGTTATTGCACTATTAGGAGTGATTGCATGAATTGGTATACTTGCTGTATAAGCCTTTAAAAAATGTCAGTAAAAAATTTAGAATAAACTTAATCATTTCTAGTTTTGTATAGTATACCTGTTCCAAATAAGCCCCTCGTACTAGTTTAGCTCCAAAGAAAAAATTCTGCCTTTTAGCTTGCTCTAAATCTGTAGTAGCTTCTTTGTAGGCATTTTTCAAGTAGCACTGATAGGTGTTGAATATTACTGCCTGAAAAATGTCAAACAAACAAATATTTCCAAATTTAAATAAATATATAAATTAAAAATCTTTAAAAAATTCAGTCTGTGGTTGTCGATAAACAATTTTGTATTATATTTATTTGATAATCCCTGCTAAAGTTTTTACCTATTAAAAATTGCCCTATACTGCTATATACCAACAGGAATGAATAGAAACTAGCAGTAGTTGTAATAATAGCGGACAGTTTTAAATAATGAACTCGGTCCTACTTCAAAACACACACACACATATACAAACATACACACACATGTTAATATCAATCAGATTTAAAAGACTAATATATAAACTTATTATTTAGGCATATGTCTATAATATCATATTCTGAAAATTGAAAAATAACACCTGGATACGGGAATCAAACCCGGGACTTTCGGCTTAGTACGCCAATGCTCTTACCACTGAGCTCTCCAGGATTCGTCCCGTGCCCATGGTTATTCTTCTCTCTTCACTCATAGTTTAAGGCAGAGTCTTTGATGGACGTGCGGAAGTCGTCAGCTTATAAATATGTGATTACATAAGATCACAGCCATCAGACAACACAGCCATCCACGACTCAGTAATTGGCATATGTTATTTGAGGCATTTTACAATTATATTATAATTGTACAGGAATGCATATATTAATAAAACACATGGATGATAGCTTCGGCTATCTGATTCATTAATATATGCATATATTAATAAAATACATGGATGATAGCTTCGGCTATCCGATTCATTAATATATGCATTCCTGTAATCAGATTTTTTCTTCAATGCAAACAGTGCACGAAATAGGTGGATCATTAACTTGCGTGGTTCTATTGCTTTCATAGAATATATTATTTGAAAATGGCAGTATTCAAGAATTAGAATATTATGGTTTACACGTTTATGTATTGTATGCAAACATTATTTATAAATTTGAGGAAAAGCATTTCTTGAAAAGAGCCACAGTTTGTCAGGCTAGGAGCCGCACATTCCCTACTCCTGGTCTAGATCAACTCCATGTGTAGATGAAATAATTCACTATCACCAATATGGATTTAGAAATAATATCAAATTTTCAGTATAAAATAAATCTTCTAGAAAAATGGGAATAAAATCACACTGTTAAGTATTTTAGTTTATTTTGGAATACTCTAAAAATTGGTTTGGCTTATTCAACTATGTTTGAAGGAAACGAGTGTATCGTAAATAAAGTAACTGATATATTAGAAATTCACAATTGTCTCAAACAAGTAAATATCTTATCCAATCTACTATTTAATTTTGGCCTTGAATATGTTGTTATACCCATGAACGAGAACACTGGAGCTCTGACAATAAATGGAATGAATCATATGTTGACTTATTCAGATTATAAAGATTTACTGGATGACAATGAGGCGATAATTAAAAGTAATTTCTAAGTTTTGTTTAAAGAGGTTTTAGAATAAATTTGAATAAAATCAAATTCAATGGTAATGTATATTGAAACCCTATATTCTAAATAAATATATTAATATATAAATTAGTAGAGATTGGCTACATGCATTTAGAAAAAGTTTATAAATGCAAATACTTGGAAACTGTGCTAGTAAAAGACATAAATGAAATTCAAGAGGAGTTCTAAATAGAATTCATGTGGACAATGTTAGCTAATACTCACTTTGTAAGATATTGTTGCCTCGTCTTCTTTCTCGAAATATTAAACTGAGAATACACAAAACTATAATCCTACCCATGGCTCTTTACGGATGTGAAGAGTGTTGTTTCATTCTGTACCAAGATAATACAAATTTAGGGTTTTTCAGAAAAGAGGGCTGATAAAGATATTTTTATCTCGCCTTACTATATGTTCAGGTTATATGCTATTTACAGTGAAGAACTTCATAGTTATATACATCCTCAAACATATTACTTACTTACTCTATGACATTAGGAACTTGAAAGTTAAGCCACACTTAAAACAGTACACTACCTATCCCTAATTTGATCTAGCTCTATCCAGTCTCCCTAATTACGCTTTATTTCTTTCAGGTTCATTCTAATGCTATCTTCCCAACTGCGTTTAGGTCTTACCAATGGTCTCTTCCCATTGGGTCAGCAAGTAAATACTCTGAACAGGGTTCTAGATTCTCCCATTCACACTGTATGTTCTGTCCACCGTCATATACGAGTCATGATTATCCTAGCAATGTCTTGTGATAAGTACAGGTTATATAACTCATCAATATGTACCTCCTCCACTCCCCAGTAGCCTCATTCCTTTTTGAAACAAATATCTTACAGCACCTTGTTTTCGAACATTCTAAATTTAATTGTTATCTACGATAAGAGGACCACTGGTAAAATTACTGTTTTGTATTTTCTGAGTTTTACAGTCCTTGACAGTAGTCACGATGTTAATAACTTACTGGGGAAGTGACGTGCAAACGAAAATTATTCATAAACAAATGTTTTATTATAAATAAACAAGCCAATACTAGGCCTAAGTATGTGTTATTAGTTTTATATATATAAACACATATATAATACAGAAATATTACCTGACATCAATATAATATTATTATTATTATTATTATTATTATTATTATTATTATTATTATTATTATTAGCACCGCGTCTTACTACCTGTTCGGGTTATACGCAATTACGCTAATGTGTAATGGTAGGGTGATTGCGAGATGAAATGGAGGACCTACAGTTTAACGTGGAATCCGAACCACGGTGGAGGCCTGGAATTCCCCACATTCACAATATGTCTTGTCAGAGGTGAAGGAAGGGTTTGGAAATCAGATAAATCTGTGCCGGGACCGAGGATTGAACCCCGGCCGCCAGCACAGAAGTCTGACACCTTACTCCTAGACCAACAGGTCACCAACATCAATATAATTATCCATTTCATCAGCTTCCAAGTTCTGAGCCAGAATTATCTAATAATATTGATTCAATGTTGGAATCGTCAAGCAAATTTACATTCGAGCAAGTCATTTTGCTACATACCAAAAATATGCTAGGAAAAAGTTGATGACATGTTACGATAAATAAAATTTATTTATAATATGAGATCTGCTGCAATCTAAATTTTTTTTTATGAACTAAGAGAGTCTTAGGAAATATTCACAAAGCACTATATCAGAGTGAGTCTTGGGATCTTGAGTAGATAAATATTTAAAAGTGACCCCAAGTGTAGCTCAGGCATGGTGACAATAGATAAGTACGCAAGCCTGAGTGTAGCTCGGGTGTGGTGTTCAATGTGTTAAACTTGGTAACATTTAAGCTTTTGGTTAAAATGTCAGCAGTTTGAAATTCACTTTGGCAATATTCAATCTTTACAACTTTATCACACACTAACTCCCTTACAAAATTATACTTCACATCCATGTGTTTCTATCTTTTGTGTTCCCACTTCTCAAGACATTTGATGGCAGGCTGGTTGTCCTCATATATGGTGGGCACATCGGGGTTGATTCGCAGCTCCAGTAGTAGACTGCATAGCCACAGGACATCAGTACAAGCATTGGTAGGTGAAACGAATTCTGCCTCACAGGTACTCAAGGCAATAGTGGGCTGCTTTCTAGTTGTCCAAGATACAGTTTAACCAAAAACTTTCAGAAGAAATCCAGATGTTGACTTACGACTGGAATCGTTGGTCCAATCTGCATCAGCATATGCGATTAGGGGTGTCCCTTCTTCTTTAGGAAAGTGCAGAGCTAGGTATGAAGTTCCCTTGTAAATAGTGTAGAATGCGCTTCAGTGACTCACAGTGAGTGTTAGTTGCACAGCTTTGAAACCGGCTGAAATAAATGACAGAAAAACTCAGGTAAGGTCTGATGCATAACATCAAACTGCCTATGAGCTCTCTGTATGGCTTGATGCCAATTATAGAGGTTGATTCTCCATCATTAATAGGGGGTTTCGTCTCCATTGGTGGTTTATCCATTTTGCAGTTTTCCATGTTAAATTTGCATAAAAGTATTTTGATATAAGATGGTTGACTTAGATATATACCATCGGTTCTTTTCTCAATTTTTATTCCGAGAAAAAATTGTAAGTTACCCAGATACTTCATGTCAAATTTAGCTTGAAGTGCAGCTTTAATCTTCTCAAGAGGTTGTATGTGATTACTGTTGATGATCAAATCGTCGACAAAAATCAGTATGTACACCTTAGTATCACCGACAACATGTAAATACAGACATGGATCATTATGCACTGGTTGTAAACCAAGTTATCTAAGAAAAGTGTCAAGGCACTTGTTCCATACTCTGGGTGCCTGCTTGAGGCCATACAGTAATTTCTTGAGCTTGCAAACAAGTTATAAATTATCTGACAGACCAGGGAGTTGTTGCATGTAAACTTACTCGGACAAGGTTCAATGCAAAAATGCATTCTTCACATCCATCTGACATGCATGTAAATCTTCTTGATTAATGATGGCTATCATTGTTCTCACAGTAGTCATACGTACTACTGGGGTATAGGTTTCACTAAAATTGAAAACTTTCTTCTGTTGACAACCTATAACCACTAACCTTGCCTTATAGCAATCCTTATTACCATACAGCCAAACACACGCAATTTTGACAAGGTTGGACGTTGACTATACCAGACCTTGGCAGGAATTTTACAATCCAAGGCTACTGTCGGGCTTCTATTAACAATATATACTGCTGTCATAACAGCTTCTGACCAGAGATCTTTTGAAACATGTTTGCTTAATAGCATACATTGCACACACTCCATTAGTGTTCTATTCATGCGTTCACTTACTCTGTTTTGAGAGGGTGTATATCTAATAGTATATTCAAACTGTATACTTTTGAATTCAAAGTGTTTTCTCATCTCTGAAGATAAGTATTCACCACCTTGGTCACACCTGAAGCGGCTCTTCTTTCATTAAAATTAACAGTTGCTAGAGCTTCAGACTTCTTAAATCACTCGAATAACTGACTTTTCTTTGATCGTGTAAACATAGGTAAAGTGACTGTAATAATCAATTAGGGTAAGTCTGTATCTCTTACCTTAATATGATATAGAACTGATCAGGCCCATTACATCACTGTGGACAAGCTGCAAGGGGCGCTTGCTTAGCCCTTGAGCGAGTTTTTACATGAGGCAATTTAGTCATTTTATCATGGAAACAATGCTCACATGGAGATTCCTGAGTTGTATGTTTTTGTTTACACACAACGTTTATGCAATAAACTATTTCACAAAGAGACTTCAAACTGGTATTGTCAATATGCGCCAGTCGTTTATGCCATAGATTTGTACAATCTACCTCAGAAACATTGGCCAGGTATTTTTAACAGAAAATGTCAATAAATACATTTTGGCTGACTCGGATGCAACTGCTACAAGTTTATCATGTTTGAAAGCTTTTGCTACATATTATTCAAAAATTACCTTGCATCCATTGGAATCCTGTTGTCTGACTGATAAGAGGTTGTGTTGTAGACCAGGGGCGATAAGAATACTTCCCAGCTTGTGATTTTTCCATCTATCTCAAAAGACGCACAGAGATCACCAACTTCTGTCACTTTTACATTTTCACCTGAGTTTGCAAGCTTAATATTCACAAGACTTGGTAGAATATTAATATTAGTGAGAAGATGACAATAAGTAGCACGGATCATGTGTTCAGAAGCTCTTTAGTTTAGACACGAGGATGTAGACAAATCAGAATCCACTTCAAAGGACGTTTTGGCCGCCATACTCAACTCTGTTCCTTCCACCTCGGCGACTTGGGCTTTCTTTTAATTTTCAAGGTGTTTCTTATTAAGTTTACGGCATTGCGAGATAAAATTTCCAATTTTTTTACAAAATTTGTACTGAAGTTGACTTCGCTGAGTGTTTTGTTTAGGCCTAGTTTGTTGATAAAAAGATTGAGACTGTTTCTTATGGCTCTGTGTAACTTTTCGATTTGCTTGGGTCATAAAGGAATGTAAGGTTATGACTTCTGCTACTATACCTTCAGAAAATAGTTTTTGTTCCTCATCTAATAACCGATTTTTTTTAACAAAGCTCAATATAAATTTTTCGGCCAGAGTCTCAAGAGCAGTAACAACTACATTGAAAATTGTTTACATAGTAATTAAAAGATGGCAGACAATATCTAATTCCTCTAATGTAGCACCCGTTGACCATAATTCATGAATCAATTTATCAAATCGATTAAAATATACCTACAAAGTTTCACTTGATGGATCGAACTTCATCAATAAAAGATTTTTACGTAGAAGTAACTGGTTAGCTATGCCTTTTCTTGCGTAGGTATTCATAAGGGAAAGCCATATCTCCAATTCAGATTCTTTATTTTTGGCACATTTAAGAACGTTGTCTGAAAGTTTCTGGACTAATTGAGACTTGCATTTTCGATCTTTTTTCTTCCACTCTGCCAGTTCTTTTGTCTTCTTATTCGTGATTTCAAAACTATCATCTTCATTGAACATTATTTTCTTTCGGTAATCACTTTGAACTACTTTCAGCAAATTGAGTTCATCAAACAGCGTTTCCATTCTAAACTTCCAGTGATTGAAGTTTGAACCATCAAATAATGGAACACAATACTTTTCATTGTCATGGCGGCTAACAAGGCTTCTTCTAGGATCTTCTAGAGGTTAACGTTAATTTTGATTTTCGATGTGCAGAGACAATAATAAATGTTCATTCATTTTAAAGGACTCTGGGCCCATAACCTGAAAACGTCCCACCGCAGGTTTATGGAGTATTTATTCTACGATCATCAAACATTATTGGATTGAAAGTATTTTATTAACTGAAATATTAATATGAACTAAAAAACTAAATACATATCAGGCAATAACAAATATTATCAACAGAACTAACAACATATGCATGAAAAATGTACCAAGATCATAATGAATAACTGTTAAATTGCTATACCAACAACCTTTGGGTTTCCTCTAGGCTGAAGAGTTAGTATTTGCCGAATACAATTAAGAAAATTGTATTTGTGAAATACAATTATCTTAAATTTTCATTTCTAATAATTACTCCTAGCTATTACTATAGTTAATCTTTATTTCTTATCAAGCAAACCATTGGGCAAAGAGAGTAAGACATCACTCCTGTCGTATCTGGGTTGCTACCGATAGGAAGATACATTTTTGAATCAATGTAAGATATATTTAGGCGTTTGGCCCTAAATGGTTTTCCAGCTTACATTCGGACAATTACATGTACATTTTGTTTAGATTCTACCTTACTCAACACTAAATCATCGGTGTAAATATTATGATAGCCCGGATGGGTAGTAAGATGTGGATCACAAAAATAAAATGTAATTCCTTTCAAACACCATCATAATTAAATTAGCATATTATGACCCCAAGTAGGGATAGGAGGGAAATAATAATTTCAAAAGTATTTATTGATGACTTAATTTCCACAACACACTCACAAAGATGATAAAGACACAAAGTTAGGTTGTAAATTTTTAAGGTTTACATGCTCAAAAAGTCAGGGTTAATGCAAATCAATATAAAATATGAGTTTTAACATGGAATAATTAACAAAAAGGGCTTTCTGCCCATACCTCAGATGGATAGGAAATAGCTATAGTTTACTTTTAAGAATTATAGTTCATTGTTTTACACATTTTCATGTAAATTCTAATTCTAATTAAATAACGCAAGAGGCAGACAAATTACGTGATACATGAATCGGTTGGTAGTGATTGATATATTTAATTGGCAGGTAGTTGACTATAACCCGCTTCGGTGGCCGCATGGTCTTTGGTGGCACTCTCGAAATAGACTAGACTACCTAAAATAGGGAGATTGGGCTTCAAATCCCAATCAAGTATGTAGAAGAGTTTTCCCCCAAACGGTTTTCCACCCTCGCTCCACGCAAATGTGGGTACATTTCATCATTCCTAACATTTTAGCATTTAGTATATAGGCATACAACCCAAACAGGTACTAAGATGCGGTGCTAAAAAAAGGACTAGAGGCAGATTTTGTAAAATGCAATTAATAATTTATTTAAATTTACTTTATTTTGATTGTACTTGCGCATCATTTCTAGTGTTATTCGAGTGATAGCCGGTTGAAAGTAAGTCTGTTCTGCATCCACCATTATACGGACATCTAGGTTTGTTGCCATCTGTAACACATTTACATACTTAATTATACTATGACAAAGTTTTATAACTAATATCTATTTTACAATAAAAATAATACAACTGTTATAGTCAATCTCAATGCTGAGAACAAGTTTTAGGCCTATACTTGCCACAGTAGAATTATGCATATAGTTCTCACTAGGTCTTACATTCATTTACAATGTGGTCAATCATATTTTTCACTATTCTTAACTATCAAAATATTCTTGTTCCTTTATCAAATTAAAAAACGATATACTGATGACAACCACTGTGATTTAAAATTTCAATAAGATTTATGAATAAATTATGAACAATTATGCAGTTTTGAGTTTATAACTGCAAAATAACAAGGAAATGTAAACTTGTCAAAAGAGAGTTTTAACCACTATATAGTTATAATTAATATTAATTTTTCATTTCAACAATACAAATTTTGTTTTGGTTTTCATGCTGAATAATGGAAAAAAAACCTAATGTTATTTTTAGATAAAATTAAATGGTACCAAGCTAAGCCACTATTTCACTTTTTATTATTGTTAATGCCATTGGTTACGACTACAGTAACTGGTTTCCCTTGATACTGCATAAAAATGGATATTGTTTACAATCAGCAGACAGGAAAGGGGGATAATTTTTTTGTCTTTAAATTATCTATAAATACTAGGAGGTATGCACATGATGAAAGGACTGTCTATTGTGAAAACATATGGTGATGGCCTTTGGGGTGTGCAACCTGACCTTTAAGGTCACAGTGTACCGAATGCCAACCATCACTTAACTCCTCTAAATAAGTAAAGTTAAAAGCAATCATGCAAAGTGATAAATATTTGTTAATTTATCATTTTAACTGAGTGGTATGCATAATGCTCCACACTCTCTGGGTAATATGATTTTAAACATTTTTATCTAATAATGTCATTTTTTTCCACCAATTTTGTTAGATAATTTCTTACTAATTTTTGTATATTTGTTTAAATCAATGAATAATAAAATCAAGTTTATTTTCCTTTAATTATCGAAAAACATAAAACCATACTTACTTGTAAGTAACTACAAAATATTAACTTGATAAACTTACAGCCAATTAAAAGTGTTTATTTACACAGCATTCAAACAAAGATATATATATTTTTTCTTGAGTATTAACTCATATATTGGTCCTTCCTATATAAAAACAACAATAAAACTGAATTGTTGTTAAAGAATTTGTTAAGATAAAATATTTTGTTTTCATAATATTTAAAAATAAAACAAAGTAAAACATGATTTTTACTTTCAATACAACTTTTTTTTCAATCTTGTAGTTAAATTTCTTTTACAATCAAACTTATTTATTGATACAATTTCAGACTTTGGTGACGTTTAGAATTACACATCTTCTTTTATTTTTGACATTTGCATCTATAAGAATTGCATCCACCTTCTCAGCTGCATCTGCTGTAACCTTGTCTTGCAGAAATCAATGACATTCTTGCACAAGCCCGAAGTTAAATTTCTATATATGGTACTTCTTCAGCAACAATGTAGTTATATTTGTGAATAGTAAATTGGTTTCTTGAATATAATTGTTTAAATTGGTTTAATTTGCTATGTGTAGTGCCCAGTTTATAAACATTTTTATTTTCAGTGGTGAGGACCACAGATAAAATATTTCTTCCATCACTGTGTGCTCGGTTTACATCTGGTAAACAAAGCCTTAGAGTTTCACCTACATTAGCGAGTGGTTATTTTAAATTTGAGGTGGCAATAATTTTTTGCGCTTGCTTTTCAAGACTGGACAAATCCATTTCTCTAGTTTCAAAGACCTTTTATATTATTTTGTTGTTATAACTGGTTGTTGATTTTCATCTTCATCATTCACTAACATTTAGGCTGTTGTAACTTTCGTGGTCAAATCATTTCCTGAAGAAAAAATCACATGTAAAGACGACTTTTGAAGTTCCTCATTCACATCATTATTTAAGTCTGACATTGTTGAAAAATCCGTTGTAGTATTGGCTTCAATAATATCATTTCCTTTGTCTTTTGGATCACTCTGATTTTTATGATTGACATTACTCTTAAATAGTGACTCCAATTCCTCTTATGTATTTATGCTGGTTTATGCTTCTACCACTAAGAAACTTTTTAAACCAACCTTCAATTTTGAACCAAACATGGCCTCGTAAGGGCTGCAGTTTATACTGGTGTGTTCTCTATTTTTCATAAATTGTACAAACTTTAACCCTTTTGACTGCTTATTAGTGTTGTTAGTCTCTAGCCAAGATCTGGGAATGTTTTCAATGTCCTGGTTTGCTCTTTCAACTCAGCATTGACTCTCTGAGTGCCCAGGTTTGCCAGCAAATTCCCTAACATTATCACTTTGCAAAATATTTGGTGCACCAAATATTGCGAATATTTCTAAAAGAACATATTCTACTTCTTTGCTACCAGAAGTTTTATTATTATAGTCATTGAAAAATTCTCATAGTGTAAATTAACTTTTATATAGGTTATTTAATCACATCTTTAAAAGTTTATTAAAAAATGTAGATCTAGGCTTTTACAAATATTCTCATGTGTAATACCTTGCCTTTAAGAAACTTTAATGTGCTTGAAAAGGAAAATAATTAGTTAAGATCAATTAATGACCTATGTCATTTTATTTTTAATTACCTTCACTTTGATGATAAAACAACTAGAGTGGCAAGGCAACTAGCAGATATACTCGCCCAAATTAGAGAGGTCTTTGAAAATTTTGTTAGTAACTGTAGAAAACATTATTCACTAGGAAGGTGACTATTGATGAAAAGTTGGAGGCTTTTTGAGGCAGATGTGCCTTTCTTATGTTTATACCAAGTAAGCCGGCCAAATACTGCATAAAGGTGTTTGCCATGGTTGATGTGAGAATGTTTTATGTATCAAATTTAGAAGTATATGTAGGGCAACAGCCAGATGACTCCTATAAAGTAAGTAATAACCCTGGCGACATAGTTGAACGACTTATTAGCCCAATATCTAAATCAGGTCGAAATATCACACTAAATAATTGGTTCACAAGCTATGATTTGGTAGATATTTTGTCTGAAAAACACAAATTAACAGTTGTTGGAACCATTCGTAAAAACAAAAGGTAAATTCCCCCAGAATTATTAAACACTAGAAATAAACCTGTTTACTCTACTATGTTTGCCTTTTGTGAGAAAGAACCCTTGTCTCATATGTCCCAAAAAAGGAAAAAGTTGTATTGTTGATATCTAGCATGCAATATGATGACAAAATTGATGAAGCAAGTGAGGAGGCAATGAAGCCCGAAATAATCACATTTTATAATATGTCTAAATGTGGAGTTGATGTTGTTGACGAATTATCTGTGTCATATGATTTATCAAGGAATAGTAGACTCTGGACTCTAACATTGTGTTTATCATTGATGAATGCAGCAGGGATCAATGCAAAAATAATATTTGACACAAACATAAACAAAAAATGTGCGCATAGAACATTTCTGAAAGAGCTGGCATTAAAATTAATTAAGCCAAATCTAAATGAAAGGCAACAAGTGAATCTTCCAAGAGATTTAACATTGACTGTAAAGCAACTGGCCTCACCCGAAACATCTACTTGTAACCTTTCACCAAAAATGTTCCCCTCTCCCCCATAAAAATGTCAGAAAAATTAAAATAACTTGTTACATGTGTGGTGTGCACTTATATATGGCTCATGTAATAAAAGCATGTGAGGGCTGTGTTGGAAAAAGCCAGGCAAAGGAAGAAGTTGTTGAATAGCATATTTGCCTGACCTGTTTTGAATAAATCCCTCTTCTGATGTAATAAAAAATAATAATTCAATAAATACATATTGCAAAAAAATATAGGTTAATTAAATTTGATATTTTGTTTACCAATAATTGTCTGTAATCTATATACAAATAAACCAGGGTGGCTAAAAAACATATTTAAAAAAATTGTGTGACTTTTCTAGGTTTTCCAGGCAACATTTTTCAATTTTCCCTGAGTACTTTTTTCCAGTTTTAATGGTGGATGATGACTTTTGTTTATTAATTATTGATCACATATCAAAAAAAGTTTGTATCTACTAAACATAAAAAGTTTTATCAGTTATTTAAAAAATTAAAATGTGATTTTATGTAGGTATTATTAACTTTTGTTTTAGTGTTTAGTTGCAAAATTAATAGGATATTTTAGACATATTTTTTAGTTCCCTGAATTTTCTTTATTTTTAGTTAAATTCCCTGACATTTCCCGGTTTTCCCTGTCATCCAAAAATTCCCTGAATTTTCCATGTTTCCCCTGTCTTTAGCCACCATGTAAACTGTTACTTAGAACTTTTTTTTTTTGTAGTACAACCTTATTATTTTTACTGAATTTCATAAATATATTCAATAATAGTTATAACATGTATTTAAAAAAAATAATTTACACCTAAAGTATTTTAAATAACATGTTTTTGTAAATCACAGCAAATTTCAAGAGTAAAAATGAAGAATTATATAAAATAACAGGGGTTACTATAAACACAAACTAAGCTAGGTCACTTTTTTCACTAAATGAGTTAAAAATGTAATAAGAATAAATATACATTACTCAGGTTTTTTTAAAATATCTGTGACCCAAATTTAAAAAAAAATTGATGGGGTGTACAGACACCCCACACACCACTGGCGTAAGAATTTCAGGACACACTACTGCCGGGTTAAATGGGAACCACAAAGGTTACATTCTAATAGTTCCAATCAATAATATAACTAAGGCTATTTTGGGTTTTATTATGTATTCTTGTATGAAAACTTTTTATTAATGTATTTGGGGGCAGTTTTTAATTGTATTGGAATTCATATTAAAGTCATCCTTTATGTAACACCATTTCATACTGGTTTGAATCAAGAACAAATATAAATAGAGTTTCAATATTATGACACTGTTATTTGTAACTGTTGTGTGTCATTGCTCATACTAGGATCAACAAATGAGAAGCAATTTAACTAATTTATTTGAAATATTTGTGTAGAAAACAGGATAGTGTGGTAGAATATGAAAATTAACATATTTTATCTTCTTTCTACATTTAAATATATCGGTAAACAGAATTACTCCACCCAGTGTAGTGGGAAACTACACTTAATAAGAAATTATAGTTCTATAATTTTACTTTTGTTAAATTAGAAGTAAGTAACTTACTTTACATAGTGAGTCAATCCTCCTAATCATATTGCGGAACATTTCTTCTTCTTTAGGGGTGAGTTGGGTGAGAAGACGGACCATGCGGCCACTTTTTAGATCAGGCACTCGAAAAGTTTCACTCAACTGCTGGTTCTCATCAATGATGCCACTCCATGGGAATAAATGGATGACGCTATCAATAAAATAACAGCTTGATTACCCTACTAAAAGTAGACTTTGAATGGATTTAAAATATTCGAAAATTAATAAAATATAACTAAGTAAAATTTGTTTGTTTCAAAACAAAGATTACAAGTCACCAATACACATTAAATACTAGAGATATATTTTTCATATAGGGAAATTGTCCCTTGATCACGAAAAAAGGTTTAAAAGATGTGGATTTATAAATCTGCAATAAAATGGCTCATGATAACTAAATCTATAAGGAAGCTTTAGATTAAAGAATATTGTTTTGATTGGCAACATCTTCCAATATAGACAAAATGTCAGGGAACTAAAATTGTACAAACATAGAGAAGATATTCCAGAAACATGGAAAATACTTGGATTTCTTTATTTGGGGGCTTTAATGAATGCACTAATTTCTCCCCATTGTGCAAAGTCTTCGTTTGCTGCAGTATTGAAAAAAAAAATGTCAAAATATTTGTCAACATCTTATTTTACGTTAGCTCTATAGTAAAAAAAATGTATTACAAACATCAAACAGAATGAAACTATCCATATATACATGTTCTTAAGCCCATTTTTCATACAATGGATGGTTTTTAAGGTGTAGCGATGAGAAGCGTAGTACCTTCTTGCAACTGCACAAAATAACAGTCTTCCCATCTCACTTTTTAAGTTATATCATATTGGATTTTAATCTTTGAAAAAATGTAATGCTTACATAATTATAATATTAATTGGTTGATAATTCAAATAATTAATGATTGCTTTTCAGTTTTTTGACTAATTTTCATGGATCCACAAGGCTGGTTTAGGTTACAAGTTAAATAAACCTTATTAAAACTCTGACAATTTAAATGTACATGTCACTTGCTTGGACTTAGAACAATGATTAAATCTGGATAGCATTTTGGGACTAACGATCAAATTCCAAACTAGTATAGCCCAAGCTTTGGTCAACGTTACACTTTCCTAAGTCATAATGCAGTTTAAAATTATGTTTATGATTTTACTTCATAAATTTATAACAGTAGATTTCAACAATTGCCTTAAATGTGAGCTGACTTTGTCTGAAGGTGAGATTTTAGTTTAAAAAAAAAAAGAGAGTGAGACGGTCGGCAACTCTAAGCAAGATAAGGGGTGAGATTTAAATCACTCAGCTTGAAGGACTGTGATGTGTGAATGCCAAAAATTTTACATACACTAAAGAAAATAAACAGTGGCGCGGAGTTAAAACTGGGTTGATATAAACCTTTTCCTGAAATTAGTGTTCAAAGACCGAGTGTTCCACACCTCGATTTTAGGACTAAATGCCCACTTTGTGAACAAGATGTGTCATAGAAATTTTTTCAAACATTAGTGAAAAATCTGTCTCAAAATGTGATACAGTTAATTCAATTTAAATTTTGCCTTTCAAACAAAATCTTTACACATGCACAAACTATATATATGGGGCTCAGCGTCATTTTATATACTATCCATGTTGCTTATTTGGTTGCATAATCTTTTAATCGCGAATTGGCATTATACACAGCGTGAATGAATAAAAGGTATGCCTAAGAATAATTAAAGTATCCTCCATCAAATGCTTTCTTAGAAAACGTCAAAAGTAATGTTTTCTTATAACAAAATTGCTTCAAGTTTTTCTGAACTCTTATCACATTGAAGAACAAACGGAGAAAGAAATACAAATAAAACCAATAATAACATATTTACTGCACATGTAATTATTGCAAGACAAATTTCCTTTTTATCTTCTTTACAAGATAGTTTTGGGAGTGTTCCCATGAAAAACATATGGTTCTAAGGACGTTGGCATATAATGTCGCTTGTATAATTTTGTGTTACGTTTGAAGAAGCCAAGCATTTCTTGATATCAGCCTTAATACACCCAAAAAATACTGTAATTTTCGACTATTCTCTCAAATTATTTGATAACACCAGCACCATTGATAGTTTCAACACTATGATATTGAATTGAATTCTATTTTGCTTATCTGAATTCCCTTGCTACTTTATAGGCGTCGTTGAGACGGCCTAAGAATACAACATGTTTCGGCACATCTATGGCGCCATCATCAGGACTAAATCAAAGAAAAAAGAAAAAATATGCAATAGGTTAGGGTGTAAGTAACTAGGCGTTAGCCAAGAAAGACAACCCAAAAGGGAAATGTTAAATGTCTATGTAATTAACCAATTCAAAAATGAAATATCATATTTACCATTTGACTATGCCTGTGTGAGTAGTTCCAGTGAATACCAGAAACGAAACTGATTAAAAATGAGAACGTTTGTGTAAATGAAAACTAAGATTATAATAATCTAGAACATACGAAAAGTCATAGATGACGAAAAACAGTAAGGAAGTGTGAAATGATATAATGCAATAATTAAGTTATTAGATAGATGTGGTAAAAATAATAAAGAGTAGAAAAGGAAATTAGAAAGAGTAATGAGAAAAGGGAAAACTTGGAAGGTCCAAATCTTCTCGACACTGGCCCGAACAGGTCATTAAACTACTGGAAGGAAGGGCAGGAACATAGGTTATTTTAATCTGGTATGTTGGGGAAGTTTCCAAAAATGTTGATGAGGGTCTGGTTTTCAAAATGTAATTGTTCATTAAGGACATTTTCGTTATTGAGAATTGCAGTTTGGATGAAAATGTTTTCTGCAGTGTTCATGGTTGTACCTTTGGACGAACTGTGAATTAGTTTCATGCATTTTTCCATGGGGGCGGGTTGATGACCGGAAATTTTAAGATGCAAAGAGAATGTTTAAGATAGCTTGGATTACGACATATGTTTTAGGTCAGAAAATGAAACAACTGTAAACATGAGCGACCAACAAAATAATAAGCTTAATATAGAAAATCAGATTTGTCTACCCTAAACTTCCAAAAGAAGAAAGATAAGGTAACAAAATTGTAGTGGGAGACTTTACGATTCTGAATGAGATTTCACTTTCCCTATGTGGTACTTCTAAGCAAACTTAGCTGAATATGAATATACAAATAATACAGCATAAAACTGTACAATCAAAGTACCATAATATGATTTTAAAAAAACTCATATAAGGTTTGGTATTAAAACAATTTGAGTATACTATTTCATTAACATCATAGTGCAGCCATTAACAAAATATAAAATCTATAATATTCCTTTTCAAACTTAGTAAAAAAAAAAAGTCCACACACACTAAAAACACATAATTCCGAGTAATCCGAAGAACACAATTTTTGGAAAACGGGGGAAAAAAACATACTCGATGCTCATTAACAATAAAAAATTATTAAAGTTAAATTAACCTTATCTGCTTTTAAGTAGACAAATAGGTAGCAAAAAATTCGGGGGCTTTTATTTTACAACTACTATACCTAGTTAACACAACTGAGCACCATATATTTATCCCTGTTCCTGAATATATTTAAGGAAGAAAAACATAAATTTGGCGAAAAGTGATTATAAAAGTAACTTTTAAATATCAAATTATGCACGAAAAACACCTTCACCACACTTAATTTGCATCAAGACACATATTTTCGTTAATATTATTATTTGAAATGGCATACATTTGCTTTTGTATCTTAAATAATAATAGTTGGGTAAACTGATACCTTTAAAGTCCAAAAGTGCTTTTTGTGAGAGATATTTAGACACACTGGCAAAATGTTTTTGGTATTTTTATCAACAAGACTGTGACTCACTTTATTGATTTAGATTAGTTTGAATATCCTTATGGTAAAATTCACATCATGATTTTGTTTTAATCTAAGAACTTTTTTAGTTAATCTTAACTCTTTTAGTGCCACGCCTATTCCAGAATTCGTGTGCAAAAAGTACCAGAGGCCTGTTAAGGTTTTGTGTGCGACAAATGCCATAGCTATTTCCTCATTTTGTTAGGATTTGCAAGAAAATTTACCAAACTTTTATTTATGAAGCGATTATTTTGATGTTTATATCATTTTAATCCATATGTATTGTTCTTTAGTAATAATAAATTAATAAAATGTAATTAAAACTATTAAATTTCTAAATTTTAAATTTAATTTTCTTTTCAAAACTAATGCTAATTAACATATTTAAAAAAATATTCTATATATATTTCAATTTTTTTTTGTTGTAGTGCATTTAGTTTTATACAAGAAAATAAAGTTTTGAATATATATGATTATAAATAATAATTACAGAAATTTTTATTTGCTATCCTACATTAGATATTTTTAGGTCGTTATTACTTACCTTACAGCAAGATCTATTATATTGCTACAAATAATGAATGCATTTTTGAAAAAAAAAAACTCTTATAGTAAAAATTTAAAATTAAAAAAAAATATTATATACATTTATAAAGTCATTATGACTATTTACTTACATAGGTAAAGAAATCTTTTCATTCACACGACATAACATGAAAATATAAATAGTATATTTTTCTAAACTCATAACAATTTAACCCGTCCATTTGAAAACTGTTTACATAAGTATGAATGGGAGCCAAACTTTTGTTTTTTCATGCAGTTCTTACGTAAATTTGCATTGCACTTAGCACATTGAGTACATGACCTTCCCATTGTAAATGTACTAAACTCCCAGTTCCAATAACAATTATTTAAGGTTGATGTTTGTTGCCAACCTTATATAAAATAAATGAGGTAAATGTTCTCTTTCCAGTGATATATGACACTACTACACTATCTATCAGATAAAGCGAGAACTAGATCAAATCTTGAGAGCTGACCTCACTTTTAACGGTAGTAGGAGCCGATCAGGTCGGTTCGAGGCACTAAAAGGGTTCAAATTTATTTTTAAAATATTTATACACATTTAAAAAATAGATTTTCTTAAGAACATTTTTAGTTAATCTTAAAAACAATTTTTTAAATTTATATATTTGTAAATCTATACACATTTTAAAAATATATTTTAAAATTAACTAAAATCTCTTAAATTAAAAAGAAATAATGACATGAATTTTAATGAATACTTACACAATAACCATAAGGATATTCAAACTAATCAAAATAAATAAAAGTGAGTCACTTCGGTGGGCACGTGGTCTAATGCACTACTCTCGTGTTGAGCTAGACTGCCAAAGACGAGGAGATCGGGGTTCGATTCCGGGCGGGTGCAATGAGGGTGGTTTTCCCTAAAATTGTTTCCCACTCTCCCTCCACGTGAATGTGGGTGAATTTCTTCTAAATTAAGCCTTCTTATCCCTAGCCCATTATTGTAATTAGTATATAACCCGAGCGGGTAGTAAGATGTGGTGATGAGATTTTTTAATTTTTTTGTAGTTTGTTTCCTGTCCTGTTCTCATGGGAAATTGATATTTCCTGATTAGTACTATGTTTACCTTTTGTAGTCCAGCCAAAATAAAACTAAATATTTTGGGGGACATTATTTGATGACACTATATAAGGTATGTGTAAATTCTCATTTAAAAACATTCAATATCTGAAATTGGGTAGATGAAGTACAAATTTTTCTCCTTTTCTTTTAAGCCCCTTCATTTACCCTGAAAGGTGACAACCTTACCTTGATGAATTACACTATGATTCTTTCCTATAAGATATACTATAGTGTAATCAGTCGAGGTAAGCTTGATTCCCTCCATACAGATGCGAGTAAATTTCCTCTAAAATTCAACTTACTCATCCCTATTCCATTAGCATAATAAAAAAATCTACAACCAGAATGGGTACTAGGACAGAGTGAAAAACAAAAGTAGAACAAATATTATTTTCAATCCAAAGTCAAGACAATAAATAAAAGTGATAAGCTATAGCAGAGCTTAAACATTTCCCATAGTATGATACTTTAATAATTTGATGTTGAAATCATAATATTTTTCCAATGTGTAGTTTATCATTGTATGAGGGGGTACCAAAAAGTTTCATAACATAAACACAGAGTCAAGTGGGGCTGCACACGCTGGTGTGGTGACCTGTGACCTTCATATGTCAGTATGACAAGTGACATCATTCTATGTAGACCAGTGGCTGTGTTACACATGTTTATTTGACAACTTGCATGGGCGCATTTGCGATTTTATTATGGACTACAAACTCAAGCAGAGAGCAAACATCAAATTCTGCATCTTACTCGAAAAATATAAAACACAGATCTTCCAAATAATGTAGCAGGCTTACGGCAATGAAGCTATGAGCCATCCAGTGTGTTTTGAGTGGCATTCACGCTTCAGGAGCGGCAGAACGTCACTGAAAGACGAAGAGAGGTCAGGGTGACCTTCCACGAGCACAACCCGTGAAATTGTGGACAGAGTTAGGCGACTTATGTGTGAGGACCACCAGATTACCATTAAGGACATTTCTGACATTGTTAATGTGTCATTCAGATCATTGTAGACAATCCTCACGTCCGTTTTTAACATGCACTGCATTGCCACAAAGTTCGTACCCAGAATTCTGACCCCTAAACAGAAGCAGCACCGTGCCTAAGTTTGTCAGGAACTCCGTCAACATGACCTGGATGACCCAACCTTCATGTCAAAGATCGTCACTGGGGACGAGAGTTGGATCTACGGTTACGACCCTGAGACCAAACAGTCCTCGCCTCAGTGGAAGAAACCCAGATCTCCAAGATTGAAGAAGGCAAGGCCAGGAGCGCGACCAAGCGCATGCTCATCATTTTCTTTAACATTTGCGGGATTGTGAACCATGAATTCATCCCTGAGGGTCAGACTATTAACGCCAGTTCTGTCATGTTCTGAGGCGTCTAAGGGAGGACATGCAGCGAAAAAGATCAGAACTGTGGTGTGCAGGCAATTGGCTGCTCCAATATGACAATGCACCTGCACACACAGCAATGAAAACGCCTGAGTCTATTGGGCGCAACAACATGATAATCACTCCTCACCCTCTATACTCGAAAGATTTGCCCAATCCCCCTCCCCCCAGGACTTCTTCCTCGTCTTGAAGGTTAAGTTAAGGCTCAAGGGTTGCGGTTCAACAGAGTAAATGAGATCAAGCGTGAATCACAGGTGGTGTTGTGCACGCTTTGAGACATGGACTCCCAGGGAGTTTTTCAAAAGTGGAAAAAGCGCTGAGATCTGTGTATCGCTGCACAAAGGGACTACTTTGAAAGCGATAACGGCCCAATTTAAATCAGGTAGTTTAGTTCTTTTTACAGAACCAGTCATAAAATTTTTGATACCCCTCGTATTATCATTATCTCTCCTTACCAGATCAAAAGTATGTCCAAAATTACAAGTGTATATAATTTATATTACATAGATATTACATTTTTTTAAGAGTTATTCATAAGATTTTAGTTGAACAACACAGAATGCGTGGCAAAAACTAAAACAAGATAACAACAATAATACACAATGGAACTAATTAACTTACCAATTGTGTTTATTAAACTTTTATTTTGAAATTAAAAAGGAATTCATTTCATATTTTATAACACCCCAATAACATCCCCAAGTGATCCCAACAACATCTCATTTGCTCAACAAAAATCAAAGCAATAGCCATTTTAGATTTCAATGGTTAGCTCAATAGATTTGACTAATTTATAATGTTCAACCCCTTAGCTAAGTTGGTAGCTCATCTTACTACTTGGCTAAGATTAGTGGGTTGGGTTTCCAACATTGCAAATATATTAAGAGTAAAATTGTGACTTAACTTTCCCAGCAGTGAAATGAAAGTTGAGAAATTGGGTATTGTATTTGTTCTAGAATTGTTTTGTAGGCTATGTGTTTCTATAATCAGTCATTCAGAAATTGCACATTAAATACTCCCAATAATTCTAACAAAATGCAATTTAAAATATTTGGCATGAAATCCACAATCTAGCATGCATTCTGTCAGAGAATCAAAATCTAAGATGGATATGATGACAAATAATGTATTAATGATATGGATATGAATAAATCTAGTTTTATATTTAGGATGTTAAGGTTTAGTCTATGTTGGATCATTTTACGTTCTCAGAATTCATTGAGTAAGGTATGCTTACTTTTAAAACCTTCTACTTCTACTCAGGTGTTGGTATTAAAAGGAAGCCTCTTAAAATCAAAATAGTACCAGTTCTCTTGATTTAACAGTTTCAATAAAATACATAGTGAGGGTCAAAGGGTTATAGTGAAACTTTTCATAGTATCATTATTACTTGGAGCAAAATAATTAATTTTTTGTTGTTGCTAGCAATGAGTCTTTACTACCTGTTCAGATTATATGCATATGTAATAATACGACTATTGAGTTAGGGATGAGGAAGGTTACATGTAGAAGAAGTGAACCCGCATTTTCATGGAGGGAGAGTGGAAAACCATTTTGGAAAAACCACTTTCGGTATACCAGACGGCCGGGATTCGAACCTCGATCTCCCTATCATCGGCAGTCTAGTCTAACACAAAATTACGCCTTTGACCAAGTGGCCACTAAAGCAGGTTTGCAGATAATTAATATCCACATAGTATTATCACGATATATGTCAAGAACCAGAATAAGTAAAACTAAAATACCTGTAAATAAATAAAAATAGCTTTTGACAGGTTTTTCACTTTGTTAAATTGCCTATCTTGAGTCTGTACGAGTTGTCTAAAGCTGAAAGCCTTGCAAAATAGATTTATATATCAGATTGCCTAAATAGTCTATTAGTTTGTTTTGAGTTGCACTCGGTTATTACCCTTCTTTGTCGTAAGTGATCTTGTCAAGGAATTTCTGGACAGGGGCATCCTTGAGCATATGGGCCTGCTCAAACTTCTTTTCAAGTTCTTCTGGTAGTACATGATGCGTCAACACATTTCCACCTCCACCAACTACTTCAGCCATATACTGGCGTGTGCGCATGATCACTTCTGACAGTTGGAGCTGAAATTAGTTTATTCCATAAGTGCCTCACCCTCATTCATTTATATTCATATTTGAGGGGAGAAACATAATATTTATTATAAACCAACACAATTTTATCCAAAACTACAATTTTGAAAGTTGGTAAAATAGCAGCCTATTGGTTTAAATAATACAATGTAATGACTTTTTAAGATAATTTAACTAGTAATTATTTATTGATAGTTGAATAAAAATGCTATAAAAGGTGAACAACTTATTTAACATAACTAGCAAGTGTACAGAAAGTATAGGGCGATGCTGGAACAAGAATTTTTCAGATTACTTTGTCCAGCTGTCAACTATGCACAGCAAATTTCCCAATATAATTCTGTCTTCAATGAAATAACCCAACAAAGGATGAACAGTCGAACATCAAAGAACAAAGTAAATAAAAAAAAAGAGAGAAACTTACAGTGTTATGTCTGGGACTAATATAGAGGTTGTAGACTACAGCTAATGGTCACACTAAGTTTAGCGCTAACATATAAATACATAATTTATTGGAATAGTATTTATGTTATTAAATGTTTACCTCTAAAGAATAATATATCAACTTGTGATTTCAATTTTACACCCAGAGAACATAATTAAAGCCAAATCTGAGAACAAATATTCTTTTCAAAATAAATAAAATGTGGACATAAAAGAATCTTTACCCCTTTTTTTTACTGCCCATTCTTGATTCTTCCTTTGTCATACTATTTGGTTTACTGCTCATTCCTACCTGTTCCTGCTTCATAGCTTTGGTTTACAGTTCTTTCCTACTCATTCATGTGTCATAATATTTTGTTTACTGTTAATTTCTGCTTGTTACTTCTTAATAATGTTTTGTTTAATACACGTTCCTGCTTCATACTATAAATTTTTATTATAATGACCATTCTTGCTTGTTACTTCTTAATTACATTTGGTTTAGCCTACTACTTGTTCTTACTTCCTACATTTGTTTACTGCCCATTACTAATCCACACGTATGTATTTACTGCCTATTCCTGCTTCATATAATTATATTTATTGCTCATTCCTGCTTCATACTGTTAAAATTACTTTCGATATTCATTTATAATTCACACTATTAATTTACAGGTATTATTTACAGGCCATTCCTGTTGGTTACATTTAGTTTCTGATCCTTACTTCTAGCTCCCACTACTATCCTCTCAATTGCTTCTAATTTTTGCTATATCCAGCGCATCTTACTACTTGTTCAGGATAATGTATCCTCTCAGGATATGTAATAATTACGCTAGTGAGTTAGGAATGAGGAAAGTTGGCTTCTGAGGATGTGTACCCGCACTTGCATGAAGGGAGAGTGGAAAGCAATTTAAAAAACTCAATACACCCGACAGAGGTTCAAACCCCGATCTCCCTGTCATTGGCAGTTTAGTCTAACACAAGAGCCAATTCTAGGTATGTCAAATTCGGCTTTTCTTTTGTGATAAAAATCAAACTCAGAGTCATTTATGGAGCTCCCTTAGCATTAGTTTATTCAATAGATGTTAAACCCTAGATATTTAAAATTACATTATTCTGATTTTTCATGTTTTCTTGGTGTTTTTTTTAAATGGTGTCAGTGCTTTTTTAATGCTTAGGCTTTAACTATTCTTCATTTTAATTAATTTTATTATTATTTCATATTTTTTTAGTAACTATTTGTATGTATCATTATTTGGCTATGAGTGTTCATTCTATTATGTAATTATGCTTTTATGTAAGGTACTTGTGTACTTTGCAGTGCTGGCCTGTAATAGGTCTTGCAACTGTTGGCCAGCACTATAATAAAGGAAATATAAATAATTATTATTGTTATTATTATTGATACAATTAAATCTTTGTTATTCTTTTATCACCTTCTCCTCATTTGAACCTTAGTCTTATCTGACAACATGTTTCGGTGTTATATGTTACACCACCTTTAGTCTCATTTATGATGACAATTATTTATTTTAAATACATATTATCGGAAGGTTTGTTAAATTTTGAAATAGTATTATATAAGGAGCTTTTTGATTTTTAGGTTGATAATCATACAAAAAGCTATTAACATACAATATTTCACAATACAATGGTTTTCCTCAGACCTGAAGATGGTGTAACATATAAGACCGAAATATGTTGTCATAGAAAACTAAGGTTCAAGTAAGAAGACGGGAATAAAATAATAACAAAGAAGTTTTAATTTTATCATTTTATTACTCTTTGCCAAATAAGTATGAACATTGTTAAAACTTATTAAGAATTATCATCATCATCTCCCAGGGCTATCAGACTCAATCAATTTCCTTTAGGAGGTTTTTAAAAAAATGTGGTTTTTCATTTTATTTATGTAAGGATGCTTAAAATTTGAACTAATTATTATAAACTCTTATTTAATATTATTACTCTTATTAGTTTATTAAGTGATCCCCACTTGAAAGAATTCTGGGTTCATAGACATTTTATTTTTTACTCTTATACATTAACTAATCAAAACTCACGCCAAACTTGAAAACGTGCTACCACAGGTTTTTATAACGTTTACTCTATGAACATCAAACATTACCGGATTGAAAAGTAGTTTATTAACCGAAATATTATTATGAACTAAAAAACTTAATACATATCAGGTAAGAACATACTATAAACAGAACTACCAACATATTCATAAATAATTAATAAATGTTAAATTACTATACCAACACTTCACCTCAAATTAACATGCTTTAAATGTGCACTGCGAGGAGGCGAATGTGTTATACATGGATCAATCCTAATAGTGGGTCCAAGAAAAAAAGGGGGTGAAAGGAGGTAAATGTTGGGAACATGGAGAAATACATAATCTATAATGCATTCAATCCCAGCCACTTACATAATTGTTTAAACTTAGTAACATTTAAGCTTCTGGTTAAAATGTCAGAAATTTGAAATTCACTTTGAACATATTCAATCTTTAGAACTTTATCACACACTAACTCCCTTACAAAATTATATTTCACATCCATTTGTTTCAATCTTTTGTGTTCCCACTTCTCAAGACACTTGATTGCAGGTTGGTTGTCCTCATATATGGTGGGCACTTTGGGGTTGATTCCTATCTCCAGTAGTAGATTGCGTAGCCACAGGACATCAGTACAGGCATTGGCAAATGAGATGAATTCTGCCTCACAGGTACTCAAGGCAATAGTGGGCTGCTTTCTAGTTGTCCAAGATAAAGTTGAACCAAAAACTTTCAGAATAAATCCAGATGTTGACTTACGATTGGAATCATTGGCCCAATCTGCATCAGCATATGCAATTAGGGGTGACCCTTCTTCTTTAGGAAAGCGCAGAGCTAGGTGTGAAGTTACTTGTAAATAGGGAAGAATGCGCTTCAGTGACTCCCAATAAGTGTTAGTTGCACAGCTTTGAAACCTGCTGAAATAATTGACAGAAAAACTCAGGTCAGGTCTGGTGCATAACATTAAGTGCATCAAACTGCCTATGAGCTCTCTGTATGGCTTGATGCCAATTATAGAGGTTGATCCTCCATCTTCAATAGGGGGATTTGTCTCCATTGGTGATTTAGCTATTTTGCAGTTTTCCATGTTAAATTTGCATAAAAGTATTTTGATATAAGATGGTTGACTAAGATATATACCAGTGTTTCTTTTCTCAATTTTTATTCTGAGGAAAAAGTGTAATTTACCCAGATCTTTCATGTCAAATTTAGCTTGAAGTGCAACTTTGATCTTCTCAAGAGGTTGTATATGAGTACTGCTAATGATCAAATCGTCAAAAAAATCAGTATGTAGATCTTGGTATCACCGACAACGTGTAGGTACAGACATGGATCATTCTGCACTGGTTGAAAACCAAGTGATCTAATAAAAGTGTCAAGGCACTTATTCCATTCTCTGGGTGCCTGCTTGAGGCCATACAATGATTTCTTGAGCTTGCAAACAAGTTCTAATTTATTTGAAAAACCTGGGGGTTGTTGCATGTAAACTTCTTCGGACATGGTTCCATGCAAAAATGCATTCTTCACATCCATCTGACATGCATGTAAATCTTCTTGATTAATGATGGCTATCATTGTTCTCACAGTAGTCTAACGTGCTACTGGGGCATAAGTCTCACTAAAATTGAAACCTTTCTTCTGTTGACAACCTTTAACCACCAACCTTGCCTTATTACCATCTTGATCTCTCTTGATGCTGAAGACCCAGCGACAGGAGATAGCTTTCCTACCAGAGGGTAGGGAAGTCAGTTCCCAGGTGTCATTTTTCTTGAGAGAATTCATTTCCTCTTCCATAGCTAGCCTCCAGTTCCTCTCATCAGGTCTACCCTTGACATCATCAAAATCTTTAGGCAAATTGTCAAGAAAGCTTTCTGCATTCATAGCAAATGCTACATAATCTTGCAAATAGCTTGGTTTCATGCGTGGGCGTGAGCTACGACGAAGTTCACCTTCATCTGATAGTAGAGGCGTTTCTTTGTCCCACTCTTCATGAATGGCATCGCCTCAAGGTAGGATTCCTTGTGATGGAATGGTAACTGTTCCACAAAGTAGTGGTGCTCTCACTGCTCAGGATGTGGTCATGCTTTCTCCACTCCAAGTGGCATTTTCATCAAAAAACACATCATATGCCAAAACAATCTTTCTCGTGATAGGGTTCCACATCCTATAGCCATTGGGGCAATAGCCGACCATGATGCACTTTCGGGTATGATTGTTCAGTTTCCCTTTAAGTAGCTCATTAGGAATACGCGTACATAGCCAATACAGCCAAAAACACGCAATTTTGACAAGTTTGGACGTTGACTATACCAGACTTCAGTAGGAGTTTTACAATCCAAGGCTACTGTTGGGCTTCTATTAACAATATATACTGCTGTCATCACAGCTTCTGATCAGAGATCTTTTGAAACATTTGCGCTTAATAACATACACCGCACACGCTCCATTAGTGTTCTATTTATGCATTCACTTACTCCGTTATGAGAGGGTGTATATCTGATAATATATTCAAACTGTATACCTTTGAATTCAAATTATTTTCTCATCTCTGAGGATAAGTATTCTCCACCTTGATCACACCTGAAGCGGCTTATTCTTACATTAAAGTGAACAGTTGCTAGAGCTTCATACTTCTTAAAACACTCGAATACCTCTGACTTTTCTTTGATCGTGTACACATAGGTAAAGTGACTGTAATCATCAATTAGGGTAAGTATATATCTATTACCGCCATATGATGTAGGACTGATCGGACCCATGATATCACTGTGGACAAGCTGCAAGGGGCGCTTAGCCCTTGAGCGAGTTTTTACATGAGGCAATTTAGTCATCTTACCTTGGATACAGTGCCCACATGAAGATTTCGGGGTTATAAGTTTTTGTTTACACACACCGTTCATGCTATCAACCATTTCACTAAGAGACTTCAAACTGGTATTGCCAATATGTGCCAGTCGTTTATGCCACAGATTTGTACAATCTACCTCAGAAACATTGGCACAGGTATTTTAAACAGAAAATGTCAATAAATAAATTTTGGCAGACTCTGATGCAACTGCTACAAGTTTATCATGCTTGAAATTTTTTGCTACACCTTCTTCAAAAATTACCTGGCATCCATTGGAATCCAGTTGTCTGACTTATAAGAGGTTATGTTGTAGACCAGGCACGATAAGAATACTTCCCAGCTTGATCACATTGATTTTTCCATTAATCTCAAAAGATGCACAAAGATCAACAACTTCTGTCGCTTTTAAATTTTCACCTGATTTTGCGAGCTTGATATTCGCAGGACTTGGGAGATTATGAATATTAGTTAGAAGATGAGAATAAGTAGCACAGATCATGTGTTCTGAAGCTCCTGATTCTAGATACCAGGATGTAAACAAAAAAGAATCCACTTCCAAGGACGTGTTGGCTGCCAAACTGAAGTCTGCTTCCTCAACTTCAGCAACTTAGGCTTTCTTTTCATTTTCACTCTGTTTCTTCTTAAGTTTACGGCATTCTGTGATCATATGTCCAAATTTTTAAAAAATTTGCACTGAGTTGACTTCGCTTGGTGTTTTGATTAGGCCTAGTTTGTTGATAAAAAGATTGAGACTGTTTCTTATGGCTCTATGTAACTTTCCGGTTTGCTTGGGTCATAAAGGGATGTGAGGTTATGACTTCTGCTGCTATACCCTCCGAAAATCATTTCTGTTCCTCATCTACCTATTCGTTACAAAGCTCAATGTCAATTTTTAGGCCAGAGTCTCAAGAGCAGTAACAACTACATTGTATTCGTTCGGCATGGTAATTAAAAGATGACAGACAATATCTAATTCCTCTAATGTAGCACCCGTTGACCGTAATTCACGAATAAACTTATCAAATCTATTAAAATGTACCTCCAGAGTTTCACTTGATAGATCGAACTTCATCAATAAAATACTTTTACGTAAAAGTAACTGGTTAGCTATTCCTTTTCTTGTGTAGGTATTCATAAGGAAAAGTCATATCTCAAATGCAGATTCTTTATCCTTGGCACATTCAAGAACGTTGTCTGAAAGTTTCTGGACTAATTGAGACTTGCATTTTCGATCTTTTTTCTTCCACTCTGCCAGTTCTTTTGTCTTCTTATTTGATATTTCAGAACTATCTGCTTCATTGAAAATTACTTTCATTCGGTAATCACTTTGAACTACTTCCATCAAAGAGTTCATCAAGCAGTGTTTCCATTCTAAACTTTCAGTTATTGAAGTTTGAACCATCAAATAATGGAACACGATACTTTTCTTCATCTGTCATGGTGGCTAACAAGGCTTCTTCTAGGCTAAATCTTCTAGAGGTTAATGTTAATGTTGATTCTCGATGCACACAGACAATAATAAATGTTCATTCATTTTAGAGGACTCTGGACCCGTAACCTGAAAACGTGCCACCACAGGTTTTTATAACGTTTACTCTATGAACATCAAACATTATTGGATTGAAAAGTAGTTTATTAACCGAAATATTAATATGAACTAAAAAACTAAATACATATCACGTAAGAACATAATATAAACAGAACTACCAATATATGCATAAATAATGAATAAATGTTAAAAATGATATACCAACAAAACTTTTATCTAAATTTGAAATATTATATTTATTTAAGATATTTATATGTTAAAAACAGTTTAACCAAAGTATTTTGATTTACAATGTATACATATTGTTTAATACTGCCAAGCCAAGATCTTCTTTACATTCAAGTGTAAAGTGTTTTTATTAGAAGTGTTTTGTGTGTATTTGGTACATACCAGTAGCTGTGGTCGTCCAAGAGCTGTCATTTTAATGGCGCAGATTCCAGTTCCGTATGTTGCACCTACAAGGTTAATTAAATTATTAAATTTTTTATATACTATTTTTAATAAAAAAACTATTGATAAACAATGAAAATAAATAATCGTCGTTAAATATAATTTGTAATTAATAAAAAAGTGTATATTATACGTGTGGGTGAACACAAAATTATATTTAATTTATTTGGTAAAGTTTGATCTCAAATGAAGTATTAATTTGAGCCAATAATTGTTAGTTATGATGATTAATAGAATAAAATAGGATACATCGGTTATTATGCTTCACATAGGGTAAAAAGTATGTGAACATGTGCAGCAACTATTCCTCTCCATTTAAACTATTTTGTATTCTGTATCCCAAAGGGAAAATAAGTTATGACCCATGCCAGTGGGCGCACGGTCTGAATACCAAGCATATTTAGTCTGGTTTGCCGGTGAAGAGCGGTAAAGGTTCATTGAGGATGTTTTTTCCTTTTCAACTTTACCTCCATACAACTGCATGTACATTTTTTCTAAATTCTACCTTTCCTATACATAACATATTAATTTAATTAATATTTATGCTTACAACCCAAACAAAGAGTGAGACAGGGTGAATAAAACAACTGTGGATTATTCTATTTATGAGTTCCTGATCTATCTACCTCTTTCATGGCCTTCTAAACAGTTTCATTCCACTTTAGTTTTTATATTATAAAAAAATTCTGATCATTATAGTGTGAATATACTATACAAGAATCCTTGTTCATAGAGGGAAATATGTTGGTTTGTTTATGGATCATCTTATTTTATAATGCTGTGGAGTGTTGGCTAGTATAGGACAATTAATTAGTCTTGTGATATTTATGATCCCAATTTAGTGAGATAGTGTTGGTTGGTTGGATCATAGTGTTGATTATGAATTAAAAGTGGAGCTCAAATTCCAGGATGTAAAATAAATTTGGATGACTATAAGTTTGGATTAAAGAATTATAATAATATTTATTATTATTATTTAATGGCATTTATTAAATAAAATTTTAGTTCAAATTCTACTAGGATATATATAATTGTTTACAAAAAATTTTGTATTGCAAAGCAAAGTTTAAAACATTAAAATAAGTCGATAAGAAGCTCTTTCGGTTTAATGATAGGCACAGTAACCATTATTACAAAAACGTACACCCTCAACAAGTAAATGAAGGGGAAAGTGAGTGATAGAGAACATTAAGAGATACAAGAATCATGTATTGAAGAATATATATTATTTTACACAAAGCTCTGACAGTTATTACTATTTTACCTGACACTTTTTCCAAGCACTCTTGAAAAACATCTAAGTTTCGTTCACATTGAGCTTCATTGAGATAGAAATATGTACGGGCACTCTGTACTTTATATCGACGGTCAGCAAAAGATCTGTTCACGTGGTATTGCGGAATGGTACCTATAAAAAAGCAAATTAATTTTAAAGGCTAATCTAAAACTTTGAGTCTATTTCTACATATAAATACAAATTTAAGATTTTTTAACATAATAGAATAAGAAAGATATGCCTCAAAATATTTTAAGTCCAGAAAGATTGACAAAACTAGCTAATTCCATTCAGAATAAAATGGTATACCTTAAATGTATGGTAATCTAAAATTATGCTGGGAAGATTGTAAGATGCATAGAAAAAATGGTGAAGTGACAGGCCAATAAAATAGATACAGTACTTACTTTTTGTTGAAATGGATGAATAGAATTTACCCATAAAAACCAAATATACAATATATACACAGACTAAAAACTATAGTTTAAGTTTATGTGAATTATAAATCAAAGTAAAAAATTAACTTACTGTGCTTTATTGCTCAGTGTTAATACTAGAATCTAACTCTGTAACAGGTATTTTATAGTAAAGGAAATTGATAAAACTAAAGAAAAAAGAAAAAGAAACTACTAAGAGTAAATTTTTCCTGGTGGAGCTGGCTAGTATGATCCTTCAATTTAAAATCTTTCATTTTCTAGAAAAACATTACCTACAGAGAAAAGGGCTGAGCTATGGGTACACGCATGGCTCCTTCATATGCAATTCTTTACATGGACTACTAGAAGAAAGCTTTCTACATTCTCAGCCCATCAAACCCTATCTATGGCTTTGCTACATTAATAACATTTTCATGATCTGGCCTCACTCTTAAGAATCCTTGAACATCTTTCTAGATAATCTCAACTATTGCAGCCCCTTAAACTTCACTCACAAAAAATCACAGCATAGTCTTACCTTCCTTGATGTGAATCAGTTCCTTGAAAACAACCAAATTCGCATCAATGTACACATAAAGTCCACCAATCACCAACAATACCTTCACTACCATAGCAGCCATCCTTCTGACACAAAAGGTCTCTACCATTCAGTCTTGAAACCCGAGCCAAACTGGTATATTCAGAACCCAATGATTTAACTGAATAATGTAAACAACTCTCCACAGCTTTTCAAAGCAGAGGTTACCCCAAGCCTTTAATAGACAACCAAATCTCCAGAGCACTCTCCAGGATGACTATGACCTTCCAAAAAACGTTGAGGACATCCCTCTCACAACACAATACCATCCTGGTCTACAATGTATCAACACCATCCTTAAAAGTGGTTACAAATTCCTAACCAGTTTCATCCAGACCCAAAACCTTCTCAGTTCACCCCCAAGAGTCACTTTCAAACGGCCACCCAATTTCCACAATATTCTATTACATCCCAAACTTCCTTACCCCAAGAGAATCTGAAAAGAAAAACCTACTACCAAAGATCATACCCCTGCGGTAGCACCCATTGCAACACATTTGGAATCCACCTACCAGCTACATCCTTCAACAGCAAAGTAACCAAATTGGAATAAAAAATCCATGGTTATTACAATTTCAAAAAAAAAAAACTTGATATATCAACTTCAGTGCAAATCATGTGATGCAGAATACATAGGCTTTACTACAGGTTCTCTCAGACAGAGAATGAAAAATTATCGTTTTGACACAAACCACAAAGATCTGGACAAGCCTGTACTGCCTGGTACTCACAACCAGGACTTTCAAACCTGCTACACCAGCAAAATATTAAGAACATTTCCCAAACTGTCCAATCATTCTCAACTTAGACAGTGGTAACTGGCCCACCAATGGATTACCAAATCAAGATTACCACCAGGCCTCAACTGAAGATAGTTTCTTTCTTTCTACTGTACCGTGGCTACAAACCTGTTCACCACATAACCACCGCCACCTATAAAAGTGCTGTTACACTTACCCCGTTTAACTGGAAAACTAGCGGCACTCACGAGTCCTCAGAGCACATCATCGCTCAGCTAACACTAACGAGAAAAACAAAACTGTTTCCTCGGAATGTTATGTAGTTCGGCTCAATTTCCCCGAGTAACGGATGCTGCGAAGGCGCTAAAACTAGGATGAAGAAGCGCTCTGGGTGATCACATGGTGTTCCCTACCCCCGTATTATCTCCCTCTTGGCAATGTGCGCAGGCGTCAATGAGGGGAACTCGCGCTAACTTGCTGATAGTGACATCATGGAACTTGTGTATCCTCCCTCTCATATTTTCCCCACTGTGCAAAACTGAATATAAGCGTGTACCCAGCGAGGAGCAGGCACTCTTTAATGCTTTTAGGATGTAAGATCTTTCCACGTGTAAGTGTCTGTTATGTTGGAAAAACTTTATATAATCTGTAAACCTGGGGAACTGTTAAAATGTTAATTATGTAGGGACCAAATTTGAATTTGCTTTGGCATACTTTTTTTTATGAATAATTTTACTAGTTTAGTTCTTTTGGGTAATTAGATTTGTTATGAATTGAGGCACTTTTTGGGCTTATCTGCTTAAATTTAGTATCTATGATAGTATAAACAAGTTCAATCATGTTGTCAAATATTGTAGGGTATAATGCGCAATATTATGGTTGGGTTCCTGTCTTACTGTGACAGGCGTTCTAAATGAAACGTATATGCATTATTATCTTACTTTCAATTGTTACCCAAGGATAATTTCAATTAATGTTTGCCAACCGTTATTATACACTCAGTATGGTTGTAAGATATATATTAACCTCTTATGTAGGTTGCCCCGCTTCTCGGGTTGTCGGGCAATAATCATATCTTCATTTATTTTTAATATAAACATGTGTATGGTCAGGAGCATAATCCTACTAGGCGATATAGATAAGATATGAGATGTTATACAAAAAGACTTTCTAATATACACGTTTGCCAACTTTCATTTCTTTTTCAATATTGTTCGCTATATTTTAACTTTTGGCGCGTATATAGTATAGTCCAGTTAAATCATCATGAATATTCTTTATATTTAATTATACGCGTAATACTCTGAAATTCTATATTAATATCTTGTACATAGATTCATTTTATTTTTTTATGTATAAAGTTGTTTTTGAACATTGACAGCAATCTAAAAACGCAATATTGTTAACATTTGGATTATGTAAATAAAACGGCCTCTAGGCCAATGTTATCTTCTATAATGTTGTTATGCTTTTGCATCAATCATACACTTAAACTCCAATTAACTTGTATAATTAAATATTTATTTTTACTGATAGTTTAACATCTAGGTTCAGGTACTTGGGCTTTGGCATATTTGAGTGTGGATCACATTAAGGTCCCTGGTGTTTCATTTTATTATTGTGCTTGTTATTAGTAAGAGGAGCACTATCAAAGTACGACATAAAAGGGGGATAAGAGGCTTGGCAAAGGTTCAAAAATTGCATGGTGGAAGAGGCAGAGGAGATATGCAGAAGAACTAGTGGCAAGAGAAGATGGAAGGAAAATCCATGGTGGATCAAAAAGATATAAGAAGCAGTGAATGCAAAGTACAAAGCCTTTAGAGAATGGTTCACATAAAGAACAAGAGAGACAGAGGATAAGTATAGGGAGAAAGAGAGAAATGCAAAGAAAATAGTAAGAGAAGGGAGAAAAACATAGATGGAAGAGTGGACAAAAGTGTTACATATTGAGTGGAAGGGAGCAAGAAGATATTGTATAGTCAAGTGAGCCAAAGGAAGAGGAAAAATAGGAAAGAGGCTCGAATGATGGATAAAAAATGAAGGGATGAGGAGGTAATGAAGTTGTGGAAATTATATTTTGAGAGACTGTTGAACCCTGAGAGGGAAGGATTTATAAGGACGGAAGAAAAGGAGAAGGAAATGGATGGAGAAATTGAGGAGGAAGTAGTGGACCTAACCTGGAAGGAGATAAAAGAGGCCTTGAAAAGGACGAGGAAGGGAAAGGCACCAGGAATGGATGAACTCACAGTGGAAATGATAACATCAGCAGGAGAAATGGGTCTACAGTGGTGGTATATAGTAGCAAGCGCAGTGTAGAGGGAGAAGAAAGTGCCAGAGGATTGGACAAAAGGTATTATATTACCAATATTCAAGAAAGGGGTTAGAAAGTGGTGTGAAAATTATAGAGGCATAACCCTGATGTGTAAATGCGCGAAAATATACAAAAAGATTCTGGAAAGGAGAATGTGGTAATGCGTGAAGGGAAAATGGAGAGAGAAGCAACATGGGATCAGAGAGAATAGGTCGACGATAGATTTAATATTTGGAATTAGACAATTGATGGAAAAGAGATATAAGTTTGGAAAGGATCTGGCAATGGCATTTATGGATGTAAAAAAAACCTATGATAGTGTGGATTGAAAGAAATTATGGAAAGCAATGGAAGAGGCTGGAGTAGAAAGAGGAGTGGCAATGAGAGTAAGGTATATGTATGGTAATAATTTGAGTTGTGTAAAGATTGAAAGGGTGGAAAAAATGGTTCCAATTTAAAAGTAGAGTCAAGCAGGGAAGTGCCCTCTCACCATTACTATTTGTATTGGTGATGGCAATGATCATGAATAGAGTGGAAGGCAAATTGGGTGAGGAGAAAATGAAAGCAATGCTGTTTGCAGATGACTTGATGGTATGGAGGGAAAATGAAGAGGAAGTACAGGAACAGTTGCAGGAATGAAATGAGGAGGTGAAAAATTGTAGAATGAAATTTAGTATGATGAAATTTGAAGTTATGGTACTGACTATGCAGAGAACAAGGCCAATACAGGTGATAGAACTGGATGGAGTAGATTTGAAAGAAGCAAAGACTGTGAAATGTCTGGGTAGTGTGATTGAGGCAAAATGGGGCAGCAAGAAGAGGTATTCTACAGGTGTCTAAGAGACCTACCATGGGAAAGAGACGTGCCCCTAAAGTTTAAGGAAATGCTGTATAGTATGCTAATAATATGCAGCGGAAACTTAGACTTCGGATAAAAGAGATAAAAGAGAAAAAAGAAAAGTGGAGGGAATGGGAATTAAGTTTTGGAGGAGCCTGCCAGCTGTCACAAAAATAGATAGGATTAGTAATAAAGATGTACGGTTGTGATTTGGGGTACAGGGGGTACATAAGATAGTAGAGGAAGCTAGGATGAGATGGTATGGACACATAATGAGAATGGAAGGGGAGAGTATTCCAAGAAGAATGATGGATATGAAGTACGTAGGGAAGAGACCACAAGGAAGACCAAGGAAGCGTTGGGAGGAACAGATAGCAGCAAGTGTGCAAGTGAAAAGAGGAGAGTGGAAGAGAGTGCAGGAGGAAGAATGGCGGAAGGACAGAGGGAGATGGTGGTATTTTATTAAACAGACCCAACCACAGTTCATGATGATGATGATATGAAATATAATATATTTACATACAAATAGGAATAATGTTTTAAGCCAATTATAATTTATTTTTGATTTCATTAACAACATTAGTATTATTTGCAGTAAAAAAGTGTTTTTTAGCATTCCTTTCCCCCACCACCCTCCTAAAGCATGTTTACTACCTGTTTAAGATATGCGACTTTTTAGTAATGTTTTTGGGCCAGTGATTCGAAAATTATAATGAGGAAATGTATGCAAATGTTCGTAGAGAGAGAGTGGAAAACCATTTAAGAAAAAACTCTTTCAGTACACCCAAACTGCTTTGGTGGCCGCTTAGTTTAAGGTGCTACTCTTGCACTAGACTAAACTGCCTAAGAAGGGGCGATTAGGATTCAATCCCAGTCGAGTGTACTGAAGGTGGCTTTTCCTAAATGGTTTTCCACTCTTTCTCAACACAAATGTGGGTACACTTTCTCTGAGTTCAACCTTTCTAATCCCTAACACACGAGTGTAATTAGTATATATGCGTACAAAGTGAACGGGTTGTAAGACGCAGTGCTAAGAAAAAAAAATGTACACCCCCCGCGATTCAAATCTCTACCATCCGTCACAGGAAAGAGAGACTAAATAAGCCTGAGATTTAGTATGCATACCTACCAATGCAAATTTCAATGAGAAGGTTAAAGAGGTTCCTTTCATATCTATTCCTCACAATAACGTCATAGTCATGCATAGGGCTGTGCCAGGTGTAGCCTACACAGTTACACCCCAAAGTCTATATAAAAAAAAGTGTCTTTACACTCTAATTTAATCGCATAATATGCTTTTTGAGTTTCAATACACAGCTTTTATGTATTACGCATTATACGGTGAATAGAGTAACATAGCTGCGCAAAAGTGTTGTCGAAATTAATGTACACAAACCCAGCATTCCTTAGTAGGAGCATGTAAAAAAACAACAAGAACTACAATGACTCAACAAAACCCTAATTCATGATTATGTGCATTGAACAATGATTGGCGTAGTCATTTGAATATGATGATATGATTGAGAAAAAGTCATTTTTGTTAGCTTAGCTATTTTATATTTTTTATCTAAATAAAATATAAAATCTGCACTTTAAATTTTGATTCTTTTTTTTCTATCCTGTTTAGAATTGAAATAAGGAACTTATATACAGTATACTTTATATTTTTTTAATTGGAAAGGGATGTTCGGGTAATTTACCATTGGTTGTAATCTACCTACTTTTCAAATTTTTAAACTATAGGATGACTATAAAAACATGATAATTATATTGGCCTACAGGAGTAAGTGATTCTGTCAGTGAGTTGATGAATGAATAAGTTCCATCTTATTTTAAGATTCAATAAATAGTAAGTGATATTTTAATTCAAAAAGATACTCTTAAAACTTTGGAAGTTATATTGTTTTCCCTAAGTCGATAGCTACAATGTGTAATTGATTTGTAGGTGAATAGCCAAATCAATTTGTCTGCCAGACCAGTAAGTAGGTCTATTGTCTACAAACAAAATACTAAAAGAAAATGACATTTCTTTTCATTTCTGAATAACATATAATAGGCCTATAACCTTAAAACAAAAGCAAATTTGGAATTTTAAACATCAACAAATGTTTGGCATCCACAAAATATACGGTTATATATTATATGATCTTTTGCCAATAGCTTATCACATATGTGTCTGTTTGATCCATCCGGGTTATATTAAACTTACAATAACTAGGGACACAGGAAGAGAAGGGTGAACTATAAGGAAATATATCAAAATTAATCTGAAGATTAAACCACATCACATGAAAAAGTTATTGCATAAGGCAAGAAATCAATCTCTGGCCTCTCTTTGAGAGTGTTTATATATTAAACTGACCTTGTGTTTTCTCATCGCCACATTCAGATACACTTCCCCTGTGAACAAAGAAAACAATAGGATTGTTATAAACTCAAGGGTGGTTAAATGGCTCTAAAAAAAATTTATGCAAAAAAATACTCAATAGTATTTCTTACAAATTAGTTTACTATTAGTTGGTTAGTCTTAAATCATGTGAATGTGTTAATGTATGAGATATTTAATTGCTGTAAATGCATGTAAATGCATGGTCCATGCCCTTCTTCCTATTAATCTACTCACGGTTAGTGAGTATGTCTGCTGAAGAACTGCACAAGCTGCTCATTCAATAATCATCTCGCATTGATAGTTTAATCTGAGAGAAAACTCCATCATTAAGCCCATGCCATCATAATTTGTTTACACTTAGCAAAGCAACACTTTATAATATGGATGATGTTTTCTAATATATTTATTTTGTGACTTTATTACTAAAGGACCCTTCTAGAAAGTGCTCGATTGTATATAGTTTGTGAAACCAAATCAGTTTCATTCCATCGAGGTAGGAGAAATATGTATTTTGTGGTTGTTAAACTCCAAATAATATAGGCACAGATTGTATAGGATTATTTTGGGCTGAATAGAATTATAACAACCCTGTCTTAGCTAACTCTACTTGCTTTAATTATATGCGATTGTAATAAAGAGCTTATTGCATATATATTATTTACGTCTACATCTTTATCTTTATTGTTAACTGATATGGTTAACGTGACTTGATCTAAAATTTATTTAATTTTATTTTAAAACTACTTTTTAAATTACACTTTTACATACTGTTATTTGATACTTGTAAACAATAGGAAACCACAAAAACAACATTACTCACTCATTTAAGGAAATGTTATAATGCTAGACATTTCAACATTAGTTAATCACTAACTTCCAATACTTAATTCAAATATTTTTAAAGATTAGACACTTTACAAAGATTTTTGTTTATTAATAAATAAAGACGTGTTTAGTTTGTCATTGGTTTTATTTATAGTTCTTTCCCTAACGCTAAAGGACTGGAATTTGTAATTATTATGGGAATTAAACACACATGGAAACAACTGTTTTGTAATGTATTGTAAAATTTCACTTAATATAATTTTTATTTTTATTGTCTTTAGGTTGAGTATACTCTAATTTTGATCGTAAGAAGAGTAAATGACAGTCACAAACGTTAGTAAAACTACATTGATTTATTCATAACTCAAGTAATGCGATTTAAATCTTTAACTCTTGATAGATTTTATATATAGGCCTACCTTTAAAATAATAATTAAGTAAAATGCCATCAACGTTGACTACTATTTTTTTTAATGTATTTATTTGTATTTTCTAAACCTGTTCTTCCTACAAGAATTAGAGTACATCTGGCCAAACGCGGTGGTGGTGGTGGGGGGGGGGGGGTAGTTTTCCACTTTATAGTTAACACATTTAATTCTTTTCATCCTCGCCAGAAGAATGTTGGTACATTTATTATAAACAATCCTTCTTAATTTTAAATTATTATAAGTAAAATCGTTGTATATAATGTTGATGTAAAAATAAATTATTTTTATCCAAAGTAGTTTTAATTTGGTCTATTATGAATTATTATTAAAACAATTTAAAAGATTTACCCACACTTTAATTTATTGGACCCCTTTTATTTTAATGATTAACTTTCAATTAGAATTAGTTATTGTATTAATTAATGCAGAATGTCAAGGTTTTAGGCCTACACCTTAATTATAAATACAAATCTAATATACTATTATTGATGATTAATAATATACTGTATTAAACAAGTGTACAAACTGAAAGAATGTTGAATGAGAATTACTACAGCTATGTAGAATTTTGAAATAGAAACCGCCTTCCAAACATGAGCCAAAAAAAAAAAAAGGAAAACCAACCCTCTCCTTTCTTTGTCTCGGTATTTTGTTTGTTGTTGTGCAGTGTTGAAGGAATCTATTTTTGGAAAGAATGTATACCTGCCAGTCTGTCAACCCTACAGGCGAAGAAATGTCTAGCTGTACACAAGTTGAATTAACAGAGGGGGAAATGGAATTGAAGTTCTCTACAAGCTAAGCGTCCCGGGTTCAATTCCTGTCATGGCCTTCTCCCATGGGGTTTTCACTTAAGTTTATCTCGTCAAAACTTTATAGCAACAACATCGTTGTCACCCACTCTAATTAGTTATAAATCATTTTATATACTTTAAGTAAGCTAAAATTAAGTGAGTTTGCGATTTCTATTCCTCTGTGTAATCAGATCAATCTGGTCAACCAGCAAAGCCCCTTCTAAAATGGTGGGGGTGCAGGAAGTACAACCGTTCTACAGACATAAGCTGTGCTAAAAATATCGAGGTTCGAATCTCGGTGTGCACGCCGTATAAATGTCAGGCTCATATAAGTCTGACGGGGCCGGAAATCGAATCCCCACCGTGTAAACTGTAGGTATTTCTCCCTCCGGAACATTTTCTTAATCATCTTTACCGCACGTTTTGCCAGAAAGGGTACGTGTCACTCATATAGTTATGGCGGGGGAGGTCGTGGGTTCGAATCTCGCTCGGATGAACTGGGGTGGTTTTCTACTCTCCCTCACTCCAAGTAATCTCTTGAACATTACTACCTTACTCCTCAGGTCCATGGCGGATACCTACATCCACGCATGTCGACGCACGTACCAAACAACTTTGTGTTGGCGGATAGCGGCCCTAACTGAGGATTCCGAGGCCCCTGATTGTGCATAATTAGAGCTGTGTCAATACTCTCTAGTTGCGACATCACCGGGATAACCCATTAACACATAGGGGGTTGCGACATTGCGATGACTAGTTGCGACATCACCGGGGGAAAAAAAATACCGAGGGGAGGTTTGCCAGAGTCAATGACCTAGCTTACGGTTTCAAGGTCACGATCTATTCCTGTCTTGTCGAGCCGCCAAACTGGCGCCAGTCATCAGGGAAAACCCTTTGCGACATCATTCAAGGTCACGATTTATTCTTGTCCCGTCTACCGCCAAACTGGCGCCTGTCATCAGGGAAAACCCATTACCACATAGGGGGGGTTGCGACATTGCGATGACGATACCTGGAAAAGCCATTACCACATAAAAGGTTGCCACATATGCCTTGAAGGAGGGGGGAGTGAGGGGAAGTGAAATGGGTCTCAAGGCAGGGAAACCATTTATCACACTCTACCCCAAACCGTCGTTAGGAGAGGTTCGTGCTGTTTGTTCCGGGAAGTGAAAGGCAGTACAACAGAGGGAGAAAGTCAATGTTCACTCTACGCTACGCTGCCGTCAGAAGATGTTCGTGCTCCATGCCAACACGCCACGGGAGGAGCACCCAACGCCGTGGACTGCATAAAATAAAATAAACTCCCGCATACATCCCAATCCTACCCAGCCATAAAAAACAAATGAGCACTAATAAAAATATAACGAACACTAATAACAAATATAATGAGCATAAATAAAACAAGAAAATACAAGTACCAACATGTTTGGAATAAAAACCAACATGTCTGGAACACTGAAAAGGGGATCAGGGGAGGAGAGGGGGGAAACCAACAGCCAATAAGAGAGCGAAGAGGAGTGGTCACGTGACCAAATCTGGCCAATCATAGCAGAGTGGAATGAAACGCCTTGCTAGCTACTCATGAGTTTAAGGACTTGTGCTACAATACACGAATAACATTAAAGTTGAATAGGCATCACAATGTTTATTTATTAAGCTAGTTTAGTATAGTTTAAGTAAAAATACATAAAAAATATATAAAATTAATTTAAAATAATAGTATACAAAACAATCTTTAAATTATACCCTAATTAAATACAATGAGTTATGTTTAGGTATTCTAGTCACATGTATTATGTATTTGGCAAACATATTTAATCACTCTTTCAAATTTAGGCATTTCAGCACTGATAAGAGTGGGGTAGGGGGTGGGAAGTATCGCGAGTAACGAGGCTACTTTAACCGTAGTTGACGGTAATTCTTTAGTAGAAAGGATCGTGGAGTTTTGATAGTGTTCTTTTAGTTTTTGTTTTCAATGACCTATTAGTCATTGTGAATTTTATAATTATATATATATATCAAAGAATCCCAAAAGTCAGGAGTGTGATTTCACCATTTCAAGATGATTTAGAAGGAAAAGGTAAAATTAAATATATTTTCATATAATTTACTTAATCAGTGGCGCACCCAGCCATTTATTTTGAGGGGAGTCATTCATTCAATCAAGGCTGTAGCAAGAATGACATTTTGATACAGAGAGCGGATTTGTGGTTGCACAGCCTCCTAAGCCCTGAAGGCCGAGAATATTTATAGATATTAAATGCTTTTATAAATCATTTGGATTAGTTTTATAGTAATTAAGTAATTTAAATAATGCAAATGGTGTCGAAGCTATTATTTATATGTTTTTTTCAATTGTTAATTTTGTATGTAACAGTAAACCTTTTGAATATTAGGCTTAAAACTGAAGCCTGGTCTTAAAATGTAGCATATACATTCAATACATTTTAAATGCTAAATATTTTAGTTATATTTAATATTATTTAAATTTCTTTTAACAATATTTGTGGTGTTGTGGAAAGAGGGGGGGGGGGGGGGGTCAAATACCCTGTTTGCCCCTCTCCCACTTGGGTGCACCACTGAGTACAGCAAAAAGATATGTGTAAATATCTTAGAAATAAACCAATGACCTAGCGATAGAGTATTAATAGTCAGAGATAATCTACCTTATGTTAGTCAGAGTTTACGCATCTAAGTAGCTTCTGGAGCATAAATTCTCAAGTTAGGAGATTCATTTGTTTCCAAGCAGCATTGTGTGAGATAAGTTAGGGTTTGAGAAATAGTTTTAATTGAAACGTGAGTTGGACAATCCACCTGATTCCCGTATCACTTCATTTTACTCTTATTATGATCGTTTGCTTTGAGAAATGCTGTATGCTTTTAATTATACTAGGTTAATTGAATAGAATCTGTCTCTCTTAAACTTTCAGAAATGTGCCCACATTAATATTTACTTAAATTTCTAACCATGTAGATATCATTATAATTTGAGGACCGCCTATGTGGTCTAGTGGTCATAGGTTCTGGCTACGGACCCAGATGTTCCGGAATTGATTCCTGGCGCGTCCAGATTATCTGAAAAGCAGTGTGTTTGGAACGGGTTAGATTCAGCCTAGGGCGGATAAATAAGGAGTTACTCGAATAAAGAAGTAATGTCTCCGGTATAGAAAGCCGAGCTTAAGGGCTGGAGTCATCGTTATGCTGACCACATGACACCCTCTATCTGTAAGAGTTGGCACTAATTCGCCAAACATTTTGGTAGCCACTCGGTAGGTATAGCCTGAATGCGGGCTGACACCATGGCGTTACTTTTATTACATTTTGAGTGGATGGTAATCATCGTTATGAATAAATAAAAGAAGAGAGAATATGGGTGTGGGGAAGGTGGGGCTCAAAAATTGCTAAGATAGCATACAGTTAAAGGGAAATAATAAATGTTCGAGAACCACTGTTCTATATGGATATAATCCCTTGACGTTCTTGGACAACGGTGGTTGAGGGTTCTTGGCCTCCAAATCTCCGTTGAAACTTTTAAAGTACAGCATACCTATTAATTTTTCTCAGAATATGCCACTGGCAACAGCTATATTGAAAATATACCACCAATAATAGTTTCAATAAAACAGCAACATTAGACAAGCTTCTTTATAAGGGACTTGGCTAACGCGCTAGTCGTGTTGAGCTCGACTGCTGAGGACGGGGAGATCGAGGTTCGAATCTCGGTCTGGTGAACAGGGGGTGGTTCTTCCTAAATTGTTTTCCACTCTCCCTCCACACAAATGCAGGTTCACTTCCTCTAATTCAACCTTCCCAATTCATAATCCGTTAGCGTAATTAGTACTTAAAGCGTATAACCCGAATGGGTAGTAAGACGCGGTTCTAAATAATAATAATAATTTATAAGGGATACTGCGCACTGGGCGACCAGCGACCAGTGAAGGTTGATTCACACTGATAGGACTGTGCTCAGGCCGTGCTGGGACTATGTCGTGTCGCTACCATTCACACTGATAGGACTGTGCTGGAACTGTGCTGTTAGCGCTGTTTTGCTCATCGTCAGCAGTAGACATGGATCAAACAGAGGAAGATGCGATTGTTGCATGTGGTCTTTATCTTATTTCACTTGATAAAAAGAGGAGAAAACGAAGAAAATACTGGGTTCATCATTTGTTTAGAGCAAGAGAATAAGAATTCCACAATATATTTGGGCAACTCAGAGATGACCATCAAAAGTTCCACAAATATTAAGAATGAGTGTCCCGAACTTTGAAACCTTACAGAAACTTCTTGCATTCAGTTTTTCAGCTATCTCCTTCCAAATATTTTCTATAGTGAGATTATTATCATAATTTTTATGCTGCAAATTATACAAACCAACATTATTAAGTTTTCTTCATCCATAGTTTTGGCTTATTGCACACAGTTGTGTTAACAATGTTGGAATGTTCCGCAGCCACTGTCAGATTGTAGATAAGAACCTTCGTGAAGGTTCGCCGTTTGCCGGAAGAATCCGAAGTAGGTGAAACGACACTAAGACGACATTAAGGCGACATCGTCTACATTCACACTGATAGGACTGTGTTCGTACCGTGCTGGACCGTGACCTTGGGAAATCACTTTTGAAACGATCCAAGATGACACAGTCCTATGAGTGTGAATCAAAAACGGTCTTACAAGGTAACTCTTATGGGAATGACCTGTTCGAGATTGTTGGCAGCACGACACAGTCCCAGCACAGTCTGCGCACAGTCCTATCAGTGTGAATCAACCTTTAGTGTGAATCAAAAACGGTCTTACAAGGTAACTCTTATGGGAATGACCTGTTCGAGATTGTTGGCAGCACGACACAGTCCCAGCACAGTCTGCGCACAGTCCTACCAGTGTGAATCAAACTTGAGAATGCTTGTAGTAAATGGTACGGCGCGCACTTGACTTCAGCGACCAGCTGGCCGCGGCGACCAATGGGACCAACTGGACAAATCCATTAGAAAGAAGAAACGAAATGGCCGGTCGCTTCCTTGGTCGCAAAGCAAGTGGACGGTGTCTAAAAGATCACAGCAGCTGGTCGCCCATTGCGTGGTGCCCCTAAACAGACACACGATGACGTGTACGGTCCGTGTTCTAGCACAAATACCTTTGAAGTGAAGAATAGCGTCAGCTAGTGATTCCATTGACCAGGTAAAACGTCTTTTAGACAACAAAAATCAACAAACAGTCAACGTCAGTATGTAGGATATTACAGTTCAATTAATCTAAATTTGTTGAAAAATGACGTCTAGACAAGGTAATTGAATACAGGACCTTTGCCTTAAAACGCAATGCTCTACCATTGAGCTATTCAGTGTAATATAACGTTCCAAGGAGCTTCTAGCCAGTGCCAATAATGTATCTGATGTCAATGTAAAACCTTACATAATTCTATCTGAAAGTGCATAATTAGAATTTCTCTTGCACGTAGATATGCTTGTTTGATATTCAATTAAATCTATTGTCAAAACCATGCATTTGTTTTAAGTGTGTTTGTGTATGAATTATTAAGATTATCAAAGCCTATTTATTTTAGATTTATTATTATTTTAGTGTATAAGGTCGAATTATTATATAATATCGACACTTTAAGTTTCATTATTATAGAATGTGTTTACGTTTACAATTTTAATAATAAATCCAATAAATTCATATAAATCTTAATATGTTTAAAAATTTGTTTTAATAACAATCAAGTGAAAAATGACAATATGAACACGGGAATCGAACCTGAGACCAGTATCATAACTACCGGTAACTCTTATTGTGCCCGGTGCAAGGTTTTATTTTCGGGCCTTTTAATTATTTTTTTTGATAAAAATAAAAATAAACAAATACGATATAACAATTGTTTATAAATATCTTTAGCGATATTATATTTTATCTATTCTTGTCCGATAGTAGATTTTATAAAAGTCTTGATTAATTTTAACGTTTCTCACACGAGGCAATAAAAACGGTAAGAGTGAGAAATATTCGGAGAGCTGCATCGATATTCTAATATGATTCAATTAATCTAGTCACGAAGAGCCTTTAGGATATCAAGAGGAGTTGAAGTTTTAACATTATTTAATAGTGTCAAGACTTCAAACTTAGAGCTTTGAATTTCACATGTGAGCTTGTACACATTTAAAATTTCTTATACTTAATAGCGAGATCTACAACCGATTTTTGTAAACCAGTAACGCTCATCAAGTCAAATAAAAATGGGCAAGTCAACAACAACCACACTTACCCAATCTCACCGTCCAGGCTATGTACGAACTAATAACAACACGTCTGGCCACATTATCAGCCCGCGAACAACTGCCAGCTCCGAGCCGAGAATCAAACTTCGCCCGCTAGAGACCGCCGCCATACGCAAATCCAACTCCAACGACCATGAGAAGAGAAGAGATGCCAGTGTAGAAAGGACCAGTACCACCCAGTCGTTTTGAGAATAAAATAGATGTTCTTGTTGTCACGCACGTCCCCCCTTTGTGTTAAACTCTTTGAACCCCACCCTCTTGATCCCGTCTCACCTGTACAACGAGTTTTGCGCATCGTATAAAAGACCGTTCATGAAAAAAAGACTGCACTCTTGGACTTGACTTGGAAGTAGTAAGACGAAGCCTAGGCTTCAAGCACTTATTTAAAATGTAAGGAGAAATTCACTTTCGGCGTAATGATAAATTTGTAATTATTCAAAATTCTCTTTCGGCCATTTATTTTTAAATTAGTAAAGTCCAGTATTATTCTTCGTTTTATAGGAAATTGAGTTAACTTTGAACTACTTTACCTGTGAATGGTATTTCACAATTAATTTGGTAATGATTTACTTGGGAGAGTTCATTAATAACATTATGTCAGAATATTCAAAAATTAGTAATGTTATGCGTTATTCTTGGTATTCATAAACAGTGAATTAATTTTGAACTACTTAACTTGTGAATTATATTTCACAATTAATTTGGTAATGATTTACTTGGGAGAGTTTATTAATAATATTATATAATAATATTCAAATTTAGTATACATTATGCTTTGTATTCATAGAAATTGAATTAACTTTGTTTCGCGTAACATTCCTATGGTTTTAAATGAAAACATTTCAATTTGTATGAAATATTTTCTTTTCGGAAATATCGATGTTTATAGTAGCTCATATTCGATATGATGGCCCGATATAAAATTTAGGACTTAGGCTCTTTACAGCTAATTAAGATTTGATTGAATGTATGGATTGGTTTTTTGACGCCGTGATTAAACTTTTGAATTTTAAGATTAATATATAATTCTGTGGAAATTGTGAGCTATGATAGAGGATAATCTAGAGATTTTCCTTACTATTTGTTATTATTGAAGATAGTTATTTACCCGATCCATTTGAACGGTCTTAATGTAATGATTCTAGATTCTTACGAATTGTAAACGAAGGTCATTGCTGTTTATTGCATCTATGCATAACAAGTTTAAATTTCTCTTAAATATATGCATGTTCTTAAAATTTTGTATACATTTAATAAACTTGCTATTTATGACTTGCAATTTTTTAATACTATATTTAAGCCATGTTATCCCTAGGTTTAGGAAATTCCACTATCCAGGCACCTTTTTTTAAGTTTCAACTTTAACCTGTCTATATAATTTTTATAAATGTCTGAAGGGGGACCGTAATTTTTTCCGCATCTAGGATTGAGTTGCGTGCACTGGGGACATATTATGTACCCAGCATTGTCAAAATAGTAACTCACACTGCTCACTCCTATTTGTTTGTTTACCTTTTTAAATAACATTAGATTATATTTTCTTTTAGTGTATTTGGGCCCCTCTAATTTTAGAGCTAGGGACCTGCGATTCAGTTATTCAGAAGTTCCTGAGCAGAGTGCGTAGAAGGTGCCCATGGACTGAGCGACGCAATTACCCATCGCTAAATCACTAAAATAAAGCGGTGGGCTTCCTGGGCCCACTCGACACACTCGGTTCACCGACATCTGAACCGCACAGCAGAGCACGGCGACGACATTTAAAACTTGAAACCTAATTATATTTGACAATTTTTTGTGTCGGTTTCATTTCAGAGCCCTCTTTGTCTGGGGTCCTGTGCTTGTGCACCTGTTGCACCTGCCTAGTTTTGGCACTGCCTGGTACGTTTGGCTTTTTGTTCCAATGCTCTACCACCGAGCCATTAGGGTTTGTCTCGTATCTTGGGCAAGCTTTTACTAATAACAATTATGTTTGTATTGAGTGAAATATGGCCCCGGTTACAAGAAGAACCAAAATTTCTCATTGGTAGAGTAATGGCGTGAAGTCAAACGTCCTTCGGGTTTGATTCCTGTGTCCATTTTGCCATTTTTCACCTGATTGAATTTGATTCATCTATCGGGACTGATCTTGTGGACAGTCATCAAGTAGCAAGCAGTTCGTGATATAGATGATTATAAATGTTTATTTTTTGTTTGCACCATAGTAACAAAAAAGTGCGATACCAGCCTTCGTCCCTATAATTTTATTTTGTTTCATATCTTACTGCCCATAAAGGTTTTGCGCTTCTCTCCAATATAAAATTGTTGAACTTACTCCACCTCCCGCCTCTCAGCCTCCTCTTGGCTGATGTCTTCCTCCACCGAATAATCCAAAATTGGCTTCACACCAAATGAACGGAGCCTCTCCAAAGTTGGCCGGATGGCGATGGTGTCCTCACCAGCAACAAAGTGGCCGTAGAACGTCCCTTTCATGAGAACCTTGAAGAGATAGTCTCCAACAATAGCTCGGGTAATTTTCATTATCTGGAAAATTAATAAATGTATGTAGATATAAAAAAAATAGATACCTTGATGACCAAGTAACAATGATATAGGGGTTATTAAGTTCTAATGATATTTGGCAACTTTAAGATTAATAATGTGTGTTTTCGATAATTTATCGGGTGTTAAGCGTCTGAAATCTAGTAGAGTTTACTCCGAACTCCTATTCCTTTTGTGACGTTAGAACACAACATTTAGAGTAAAGACTTACAGTTCTCAAACAAAGTAAGTCTGAAAAATATATGCAAGACAATTTTTGTTCAGGATGCTTTGTCTTATTTTTCTCACAATAATATTTGAATTGAGTAGTTTTGTATCAATGTTTACAAAAAAAACAACATATAATCACGGCAGTCTTTAGTAATAGGACGGAATAATGAGGTTTTGCAACACCGCGAGAGAGGCCTGCTCAACTACACAGCCCCATTCTCGGCAGTTATTATTCTTTATTTGTTTAATTTGTTTTGTCATGTAAAACTTTTATCATATGAGTTATCTGTTTGAATTGATTCAGGGTATGGTATGTGTGTATCACATTATTAACTACTATTGTGGTTATATAAATAACTAAGGTAAAAAAATAATAATGCTATATATATAGGGTGTAAAGGAATACATGTTACAAACTTCTAGAGTACGTAAGGGGTCCAAAGTAGACCAACTTTTAATAAAGAACTCGTGTCAGGGAACGCGCCATTTGCGCGTTTAGGATTGAAACTGTTAAAAAAAACGATAACGCGTTGGATCTGCCACGTCAGGATCACGTGAGGTGACTCGACCAATGTAACGACCACCGTAAACGTCGAATGTTTTGCTAAAAAAACAACCTAATCTCTCTTAACGTTCAGTCGCAGTAGATAGATCATGGATGGATATACTTTTATCGATTACGCCAACATGTTGTTAATATACGGCGAGGCTCGTTGTAATTGTAAGGCTGCCCGCCGGATTTTTGCAAACAATTTTCCATATCGTCCAACTCTATCTCATACAGTGTTTGGCAACATTAACAACAGCTCCACCTCGCACTATGTTCAAGGAATGAGTCCAGCCGATTTTCCGCTACGAGTTTACTTTTCTCGCTGGTTTGTACAACATTGCCTGTTGCAAGTTGAATTTCCACAGATTGTTATGTTTACTAATGCAACTTCCTTCACCAAAGAAGGCATTTTCAACTCTAGAAACATCCATGTTTGGAACGAAGAAAACCTTCACGCCACTCACTCCACTAGAGTCCAACAGCAGTTCAGCATCAACGTATAGGCTGGTATTATAGACGATCGTTTAATTGGTCCGTACCTTCTTCCACCCCGTCTCACCGGCCCTGTTTATTTGATATTTCTGAAAGAAGTATTGCCAGAGTTGTTGGAGGTAGTAACGTTACGAATTTGTCAACCGATGTGGCTGCAGCAAGACGGTGCACCACCACACTTTTCACTCGCCGTTCGAGACTACATCAGCGAGGTATTTGGGGACAAATGGATTGGTCGAGGGAGACCAGTAGAATGACCTCCACGCTCCCCAGTCTTAACTCCACTAGACTTTTTCCTGTAGGGCCATATGGAAAACCTGGTCTACAAGACACCTGTTAGAACCGAGGAAGATCTTCTAGCACGCATTTTCGCCGCAGGGCAATAAATCCATATGAGGCCCGACATTTTGAAAAAAAAGTACGAGAACATTCTTCGCAGGTGCAATGCTTGCATCGCAGTTGGTGGACGTCATTTTGAACAATTATTATTGTAACCATCTGCTTTGGCATTACTAATATTTTTTTAATGTAATGTAAGACAATAAAGCATTATGAGAATTATTCATATTGCAAACTGTGCGTTTCCAGACACAAGTTCCTTATTAAAATTGGGTCTACTTTGGACCCTTTTCATACCCTAGAAGCTTGTAACATGTTTTCATTTACATCCTCTATAACAGCCAAACAAAAGGCTCAAAAATATAGTGTTCCCAACTGTAATAGCGATTACAGTTCCATTAAGTCTTCAGGATGTTTAAATGTTTTTAAGTCTACCGTTGGTGATTAATTAAATAAAAACTGATGACAATATTCAGAAGAATATAACATATTTAAGAATAGTTTTATTAAAATAAAAGCGGCTATGTCCGAGAATAAACTAGAGACCTACTAATTTTAAATACAAGAGCAATTCCTTGAATATTCCCTTCTTTGACTTTTTGTTCAACTTGGTTGTAAAAATTGAAATTGCCAAATTACGTTACTACCAACACACTCAATGACATAAATCATAGCATTGTCGTTTTAATATAATATAATTAAATGTGCACTCAATTACTTTTATGTAGATTTTTTTACAGCAAACAAGTAGGCCTAACCTGGAATCGTAGTTCCCAAACTCAATGGTACACTTTAACACGCTTTAGCAAATAAACTTAATTTCTACATTTATTTTGCTATTGTTTGTAAATTATGTTGAAATATATTATCCCAGTCCTATGAAGACATTAATGAGATCAAATATTTTCCCAAATATTTCGAAACTAGTTATTTTCTTTGATTCTGTCAACGCTTAAAAATATACTTAAAACAAACTACAATTTAAGAGTGGAGCGGCCTATAGAATCCAACACAGCTCAGTCGGTAACGTGTCTACTGAGTTAGGGGTCCCGGGTTCGATTCCCAGCATGACCAGAAAATATATCATCGGTGAAATGTGGGTTTACCCTTTCACGTTTATGAATTAACGGCAGGGGACTGGATGCCGCGACTGTTCTAGTATTAATATAGATTATAAGGCATATGAAGCTACGACAGGCCTAGCAAGCCGATAGTGGAAAATATATGGCTTGAATAAAAAACTGACCCAGGCCACAGGCTGGAAACAGTAATGGAGGTAAAGTAAAAAAAGCTGCCTATATAGTTATGGCTGTCAGGCTTGTCCATTGTATAGTTTAAATCCATAACTGTTTCCAGCCTATGGTCTGGGTCAGTTTTTATTCAAGCCATATATTTTACAATAACGGTGCGTATAACCCGAACGGGTAGTAAGACGCGGTGCTAATAATAATAATAATAACAATACAATAACGGCTGGCTAGGCCTGTCGTAGCTTCATATCTATACTTATAAAATAACATGTCCTGACTGACTGACTGACTGACTGGTTCATCATCGCCGAGCGCAAACTATCAAGGCTACAAGCATGGAATTCGGACTGTATATTCATTTTGTTATGTAGGCACCCACTAAGAAAGGATTTTAGAAAATTCCACCCCAAAGGGGTCAAAATAGGGAATGATAATATGTATGAAATTCCGTCATTTTGAAAGTTACACAAACAAAATTTTGTATTTAGGTTATTGACGTAAAACAAATAAATACGTGTTTCAGGAATTTTGGAAATTTTATTTAATAAGGGATGAAAAAGGGGGTGAAAGTTTGTATCGGACTTGCATTATTTTTGATCTGAGGTCAAGTTATGGTCATCAACGTAACGTAATATTTTAAATTAATCTGTAAATACATATGTATATTTTCGTATTTGTATATAATCAAGTTCCACGCGAGCAAAGCCGCGGGCAACAGCTATCTAGTGCCTTATATGCTATCTTTAGACTAGGATGGGAACAAACCCAGTCCCCGGCCGTTAATTTATCAATGTGAAAGAGTAAACCCATATTTGAATCAATGGTACATGTTTCGACCATGCTGTGAATCGAAACCGGGATCCTTAGCTCAGTAGGGCAGACACGCTACCGACTGAGCTAAGGTGTCAGACCCATAGTATGGTAAAGGTATCATACCAAAGGCGCTGAAGATTTCATCCGTAAGTTTTAGTTGGAACGGTTTCAAAATCCTTCCTAATATATTATTATCAAAGCTGTAGGCTATTCATAGTATATGTAGCTTAAGAGAATCAAATGTATTACTATTAGTGCCTATCAAACTACGAATCGTACGCGGTTTAATTTGCCTCACAAGTCAGTTGATATGTCATTAGTACACTTTACTAGAAACGATTTAATAACTAACAACGTGCTTCGGTGGCCACATGGTCTAGGGCGTCACTCTCACAATAGACTAGACTGCCGAAGACGGGTAGATCTTAGTTCAATCCCTCGCGGGTGCACTGACACTTATTTTTCCTAAATGGTTTTCCACTCTCATTCCACGCAAATTCGGGTACACGTACTCTCAATTAAACCTTCCCAATCCCTAAACCACTAGTGTAACTAATGCATAGGCGTATAACCCAAACGGGTAGTAAGACACGGTGCCTAAAAAAACTGAAATTTATGTCTCACTTAGCTTTAAGTCGTTAACAGTATATGTAACCCAACAAAGGTTCAAATATCATCAAAATACCCTGTACAATCCTTAGTTAAATATGCCACAAAAATTACTCTAACCTCGTGAGTATGGTCCCAAAATGTTATGTGGATTACACTCTGTATAGTCTTAGACCAGACACAACGTATATAAAATCGGTACATTTTACTTTGCAGAGTTTCCTAATCGACTATTTTCTATGTTCCTTTAGCTGAAGATCTTTTAAAGCATACATAACCGAATGAGAATTCAAGCCTTGCCATATTTAACTAAGGTTATAAGCCGTATCATCTGAGTGATAACTAAATCACTGAAGATTGTAAATCTCATAAGTAATTTTAGCGCATTTATGTTGACATCGTCTCCCTCTCTGCCTACAATAATTCATAATCTCGAGAGTGGGTGGACTCCTGAACATTCCTAGCTGCTGTAGACGGTAGAGTGTAGAGCAGGGGTCGCCAGACCGTCTATGGCGAGCTACTGGTAGCGCACGGCGGCATTTTCAGTAGCTCACGTGGGTAATATATTTTGAGCAGCAATACTCATTTATATTTTACTTTCGAATTCTACCGACCCAAGTGACAAGTGGCGCCTGAGGTGACTTAGGAATGTGGTCAGATAGAGAAGGGTTGCTGTAAGCTCGGTGGCAAAACATGCATCGTCTCGGGAGCGGCACTGAGAGTTCTTGGCTTACACTAGCTTTGTGTACTCAGACTCTGAATTGTCGAATCGTTAAAGGTCCGTTTACACGGTATTAGTTGACTAATGCAAGTACATTAATTTGGCTGCGCGCACACAGCTTGCACCGTGTAAACAGACAAGCAAACTATTAACAAACAAGTCCACTTGCAAGTGAAAGAGTTGGTCACTTTCCAACTTTACTAATGCAAGAAGACAATTCAAATTGGCAGCAACTAAAAATTGTGTGCGCGGGACACTTATTTGTGGAATATTATGAAGAGAATGAGTGTTTGTGGAATTCTAGGCACCAGATTTATAAAGATAAGAATGCGAGGGATATTGCACTAAATAATATTTGTAAAGTGATATCAGGCGTACATATTCTCAAGAAGTGTCCAAAAGAAAATGTTACGTAAATATTGCAAATGTGTCTTGTGAGAGATATTATTTAATAATGGTAAACAAATTTTATAAATAATTTTATCAAACTTTTATTTCCTACTAATCAACGTGGCATGTGTATGTTTTTATATACAATCAAAAATAATTAAACATTGTAGTACCATAATTAGTTCCGGCAACATAATATTCGTGTTACCGGCAAGTAAGGTATGAATGGCTAGCGATTTTCACACGAAATCACCGGCGTGCTTTCCAACCTCCGTATATGACACTTTAACGAATCTTTATAAGTTTTAATCAATAATGTTCAGCCCATGCACTTCTAACACTTTGTAGTAATGCTTTGGAAACTTGAGTAGATACACAACATAATATTAATGTCTCATAGCAAACCAGATAGTTTATATCAAAACCAATTGTAGCATGTCTTCTAAATAAAATAAATCTACAATCGTGTCAATGGAAAAATAAAGTACAGGGATTAAAATAAGAGAACTAAAATTAATATATTCCTTTATAATAAAGCAGATATCAACTCACACGGACTGGATGTTAGCGGATACGATCACCACGCCATCTTCGGACACACGTGGTTGAAAAGAAAGACGTTCTCCCTTAACTCGACGGTCCTTCGAAAGAGTGCCACTGTCCATGCGGAGCCACCTTGAAACTCCTTTTCCTCTATCCGCCCCTCCCCCTTGTCCTCCTTAGATCCTATCGTCTGGTTATATTCTGAAGTAGATCCACGGTATATAAAGAGTAAGCTCGAGACCCACTCCACTGATGGCCATGATGTGTCTGGCGTCTTTTTCTCCACCGCGTCGCAGAAGAAATATACTCTAATTCATTGAGTATTGTGTCAGTAGTTATACTTTAGATTGATATGTCCTTCAGACATAGTTTGTAGTGATGGGGAGATTGTTTTGATGTGTCTTTCAGACAGTAGTTATAACTATGTTTTTAAGTCCTTCAGACATGTTGTTTTTAGTCAGGATGACTAACTATGATTTGTAAGTCATTCAGACGTGTTGTTTATAGTCAGAGTAACTAACTATGTTTTTTAAGTCCTTCAGACACAGTAAGGTCCTCTGGCTGTCCTTTTATCCTATGTCTATCAGACGTAGTTTAAATATGAGGGCTCTATGCTCTATATATATATGTGTAGGACCAAGTGTTCAAGTTTCTCTATTCTATGAATTCATATTTCTTTACTAAGACTTTAAGACATATTAATATTTCATGACGCCCTAAACGGCAGGTTCACGTTTGTTATTTTTGTATGGCTATAAGAAGGTCATCTAGCACTTTCGTCTGGGACCTAGTTAGATCAGAAACTGTATGCTGTCTAGTTGGCACCTTTTGTATTACTATTTGCGGTGTGCAGCTTGTGAGAAATACTAGTGTAAAGTAGTGACTCGCGTAAATAGTATCTACTATGTGTTTTTGTATAAACCAGGGTATGGGTATTGATTGCTCTGGCAGTACTCATTAGGAAAGGACCGGCCATAGTATAATTTGCTGTTGATGCCTGATTGTTAGCCAGTTGCAGTAAAATATATATATATATATATATATATATATATATATATATATAAAGATTTTCTTACAGGACATTTCTCCGTAGGTATATGTGACCCTTCTTGAGGTTTAATACAAGCTAGCTAGCTTGACTGATATTCTCCTTAGCAACTCTAAAAATATAGGATATATAAGTATATATCTACTAGAAATTGGTTCACTAGTATTCATGACCAGGCCTTTCTAGTTTTTGTCCAGCGACAGCCCGGTAATAGTGTTTAGAAGGTATTCTATCAACGTAACTGCCCATTTTACCGTGGCTGTGTTGACTTAAGACACTTGTTCTCCCAAGCAACAGTCAGTACCTGTATTTCTGGAGTTATTAAATCCAATCACTTGTTCTATCCTACCTTGATGTTTTCCCTTTTACTCTGTATCACCACCAACTTTTATAACTGTCAACCATTTAACATAAAAGCTTGTTTATCTGATGTAATCCTATATCTTATTTGTTATTTATAATACATTTATTTATGTTAGTTAATCTTTTTCTTGTACCTAGGAAATATGTTCCCTACTACTTAGAAAAACAAAATAGGTAGACAATCTACAAATTGATTTAGGTCTATTATTTTTGTTTAATATTTTAGGCCTAGCTAGAATTTAACAAGATATTTTGTTATTAGTATACCAACATTTAAAATAGGGTTGAAAAACCTGGGTTATGCCTATTAAAAAAAATTCCCAACCGAGTTTGGTTGCATTGAGATTTATTGACCTTATTTGAGTTTAATTTTATTTGCAATGTATGCTAAGTGAGTTAACAAATCAAGCAAAATAATTTAATAATTGTTTGGGATCAACTGAAATATATATTTTAATGTGTTAAGGAATTAAGAAATAAGACACATACTGATCACAAACTTTGTTATGTTGACTATATAAAACATTTTTTTAATAGGTAAACTAATTATGATTAATTGCGTTGACTGAAAAATTGTAATTTATCTGGCCGCCCATTCTTAATCTAAAGTCACCCTTTCTAGCTCCCAACATATAAGCGTAATTAGTACATGCGTATAAATAACCCGAACGAGAAATGAGACGGTGATAAAAACAAAATGGCTCCAATAGACAGACTAGTTGGCACCACTTCATTTTCAGCCATGTTTTTAAAAGAGATACTACACCTAATTTCATTGCATGCTTACTATTGAACAACAGCGTTGTCATTCTTTTGTTTTCCGTGATCAGTCGAATGTATATCAAATTTGTCAATGCTGGGCTGTCGTTGTTGCCAGTAATTGGGACTTCTTCCTCCAGCAGTCGTAAAGTTACAATAGTCTAAGTCTCGTATTACTAATAGCTAGCTCAAAAACATTAACTAAATAACCACTCATATTTTATTATTACTCTGCGTAGAAAAATATTTGTTAGTGATCACGTTAAGATTTAGTGTGTATGTGTTGGATGTTCTTTTTTTTTTTTTGCCGTTAAGGCTGTGAAATTATAGTGTTATGTGCATATTAATATATTTATTTGAATAATAGTGTATTGTTAACAGTTAAAATATACCGTAACACATAGTATGGAATCTCCGGCTTGTTACAAACGATTACATTCCAAGAGGAAAATATTAAGTAGTAAAGAAAGGGCAATGGTGTATGGGGATACACCTATTTTTGTTAAGACGGAACGTGTTCAGTAAATCAAGCGGCAATACAGACTGCAGAAGCTACAGGTGTGTCTTATAAGTTAGTAATCTCTTTTAAACAAGAATTCAAAACTAAGGGAAAGTTACTGACACCAATCAAAAAAGGAAATAACTGCACTCAAATGAAGCGTTTAGATAAATATGACACTTTACTCAAGAAGCAATTCGTAGAAAAGTACATTCAATTTACCGTTACAATGAATTACCTACTCTAAAGAAAATTAAAGCTTTGATTGATATTGATAGTGACCTTACTAATTTTATGATTAAGAACAAGTAAGAATGTGATTTATAGCATTTAGTATAAAATGCATGTTGTAATATGTATGTTTGTATATTAATTATGAGGAAAAAAGCTTTATACATACAATAGCTTTAAGAATAATTACTTGGGGAATAAAAAAAAGTTAATAAACTTCAATCTTGAAAAAAAAAGTATTGTGGAAATAGTTAATGTTTCTAGAAAGGGCTGTACACCGATAGGAAATGTTTTTGCCTGTCAATTGAACCCCCAACCTCCCATGCCGCATTGTTTACAATGAGGGATTTACAAGTAAACCCTTCCCCTCACTTCCCAACAACTGAACGCTAGAAGATTTGGCAATCGGTAACAGAGAGCAAGCGAAGATACATCTTTTTTCCATAAGACCTGCAGTTCTCTCGGTTATGAAATTAGGTGTAATACAAGTGAAAAATGCGTGTCAACACAACTAGAATGTTAGTAAGCTAATACTAGTAAACTTGCATTAGTCCACTAACACAGTGTCAACGGGCCTTTAGACTTTGATTGCTTTATGTTCGTTTCATAGTCGCTTGTTTTTGATTTGAGTGTAGGCTGTATACTTTTTGTTTTTAATTGTATTAAAAACTTATAGTGAATGTAAATAAAAAACAAAAACTTTCATTTCCATACAGAATGGGAGGCGAAATACTTTTTCACGCAAGTTTAGGAAAAAAGTGTTGGCTTACTGTGCAATGTAAGTGTATCTGTAGGAAAAAAAGTAATATAGAACGACATTATAAAACGATTCATTCAGCAATAGACAAAGATTTTTCATTGAATGCAGCTTCAAGGAAAGAGAAAATAAGACAGTTAAAACAATCTGCTGAGTGAACAGCAGTCGGTTTTTACTAAGTATACAGCTAAAAATAAAGCTGCCACTCTCGCATCATACAACATAGCCCAAATCATTGCTAAAAAAATCTTACAAAGATGGTGAAATAATAAAAGAAGCATTTTTAGAGGCTGCAGATGCATTATCTGACAAATTTAAAATAAAGATGAAAATATCTGCGATAAAATCCGCCCAGCTTTCTGTCAATACCGTGATGAGGCAAGTTGAGAGTATTTCTGGTGGTGTTACTTCACAGTTGAAAAACGACTTAAGTGAATATTGTTATTTCTCACTTCAACTTGACGAATCAACGGATGTGTGTGACTCTTCTCAGATAGCCGTGTTTGTAAGGTTGGTTTTCAGCCATTTTTATGTAATAGAATAACTTTAGAAAATTATTCCCTTAAAAGGGCGCACTACAGGTGAAGATGTTTTCTCCAAATTCAAAATATTTATTTATTCTGAGAATGTTCCTGTACACAAGCTTGTTGGTATCACAATAGATGGGGCTTCAGCTTTTACTGGTGTCAAAAATGGGTTCATTGCTTTGGGTAAGACTGGTGAAAGTTTTCCAGTGTTTGTTTCTTACCAGTGTATTACTCACCAGCAATCACTTTGTGCAAAGTTTTAAAAATTCAATGAAGTTATGAAACTTGTCATAAAAAATGTCAACCAAGTAAGGGCTCATGATTTTTCAGACACGTTTGTTTAAAGCACTGATATACAAGCTTGATTTCCAATATGAAGACCTCCTGCTTCATAAGAAAGTATGCTAGTTGAGCAAAGAACGAGTCCTAAATAGTTTCAATGATCTGTTGCCAACAATAATCATGTTTTTCAAAGAACGTGATGCACACTATCCTAAACTTGAAGATTTTGAGTGGCTGCGGGATTTTGCGTTCCTGCTAGACGTTGCTAGACTCACTGGACCAAACCTCCAACTTCAGGGCCAGGACAAGGATTTAGGGGAGATGATATCTGATGTAAAGGCATTTTCTAATAATTTTAACTCTTGGAGAAGAACCTCTGCCAAGGAGACTTCAAACATTTACCCTGTTTGAAGGATAAGTTGGATAATGAAAGATATCTTGATCCCTACTCTGGTGAAAATCATATTGAAATACTCTCCAACTTGAGAGCAGTGTTTCAACAGCGGTTGAGTGATTTATAAAAAAGTTGAGCTTCTAACAGTTTGTTTCAGCTCCTTTTATGGAGCGACACTGGAATCTTATCAAATTGTGTAACGCAACATTTTTAGGAAGATGGACCTTCATTATAAATGGAGCTGATAACTTTCCCAAGTGAAATATCATTGAAGAGTGTTTCAAGTTTAGGATAAGTATGTCCTCTTGTTCCGAAGGAAAAATATCCAGTTCTAGTTCGTGTTGCACTACAAGTGAAAGCATTGTGAGTCATCATTTTCAACTAGGAAAATTGTGAAAAACAAATATAGAAGCAGGCTTGCAGATGAACATCTCGATAACTGTATTCAAATGGGGGCTACAAGCTTCTCACTTAACATTAAACAAATTCTGGATGAAAATGAATTCCATTCGTCTTAGTAAGTTATAGATAATTTTTTTTTAAATATATATATTCGACTTTCATTTAGTTTTATATATGAATAATAATTGTACTTTCTGGCGTTAAAATTAATTTTATTACAAAAATATACATTTTTATATTATTTGAATTACAATAATGAAACCAAGCCACAGAACCCACCTCTGTTTGTAACAGTTGAGTTATTATTGTCTTTGCACTGGTATTAATTCTGGTAAATAAGACTACGTGGTATGTCAAATTTGTAATCTGGGTAGTTCGCGAAACAATGTGACACTTTAAAGTAGCTCCCATACCTAACGAGTATGGCGACCCCTGGTGTAGAGCCTCTCCGCTTCGATTCCAAGATTATACAATGATTTAGTTCAAATGAATGATTCTTCCAAATGAATCGAACCATAGTTCACCCTCTCAAAGTGATCTACATGGTGACATAATAGAAGACAGGAGTTTTTTTTATTTGGTTGATTCATATCACACTAACAACGTGACAAAAAAAAACAACTAAATAAAGCCAAACGTCTACAGTAAGCTATGTTATTATGGCAGGGTTGTTAAAGAGTTAAGTTCATTGTTTGGCACTTCCCCTGTTCAGCAGAGATGACCACCCTTCTCCCCATCCACTCAGTTTCAAGCATTAACTATCAATATCTCAAAATCAATGGTTATATATTGCGGGCATGGGTATATTGTTTTATTTTTCATTTATTTGATGTACTTAGCCTGCACTTTCTGAACCGACTAATCATATCAACACACGGGAATGTCTATTAGCGAGCGCGAAAGAGTCTAACAATTTTGCCGGGAAAGCTATATTCACACACCTTCTATAGTTCTTTTACATACCACAATCGACATTAAACCGACGGATTTACTTAACCTCCGAAAGAAGTTGTGGTACGGATTTTTCTTGCTCAAGAAAAATCCATCAAACCCAGCTGGGTTTGAACCCACGAATATTGCGTCCTGAGGCAATCACTTTACCTCAATACCACCGAGATCAACCAACTGGTGAACGACTGTTCTACAATTGCAGTTCTTTTAGCACTGTGTCTTATTATCCACTCGGGTTATAAGCTTATGTACTAATTACGTTAATGGTTAGGAATGGGGAAGGTTGAATTTACAGGAAGTGTACCAAAATTTGCGTTGAGAGAGTGGGAAACAATTGAGTTAAAATCACCCTCAATACACCCGTCCGGGCTCGAATTACGATCTTTCCATCACCGACAATATAGTCTATTGCGAGAGTAGCGTCTTAGACCATGTGGCCACCAAAGCGGGCTACAGTTGTAGTTCACGAACGACTAAATTATTGAATTATATAAATTAGTTGCTCATTTTAGTGAAGTGAAACACTTTGAAGTATTCCCTGCAGTCTGGGTCTGCACATCTCTAAAGTGACTGCTATTTCGGAGCGGTGCTTATAAATAGCACCTTTTTGCTCCCCTGCGGTTATGAAAGCCTTCTGACGTTGAAACAGGAGATAAACTGTTTTCTAAACTTAGAGGTCGACAGAGGTGATTGTTGTTTTTCTCAGCATCTCTGTTCGTCCCAAGACTGCCAAAATTAAGTCGGTAAGACGTGTAGTTGTTTCTTTTGAGGCAGGATTGTTGAGCTATGCTTATAGCGAAGATCACATTTATTCGGAAAGTGTTGGAAACCACCCGATAAGGAAACTTCGAGCAATATTTTCCTTATGTATGTTGACCACATAAGTTTAAGGACTCGGAAGATGGTTTTTGGCGTCCTCTTGAAGCATACGCATAATAGATTATTAATAATTAGTCACTATTTGTGAGAAAATCATATCACCAGTATCAAAATGTAGGCCTATTCGTTTAATCCATTAATGAGGTCAAGAGGTTCATGTTTTAAACCGATAATTTATGTCTCAGAATGTTTGCATCTAACAAACCATTCCATCTAAGTTTATATAGTGAGAAACGCGGTTGAGTTAGAGTCTCAGATTAAATAAATCTAAAAAAAGAAAGTATTCGTATGTTGATATGAGGATCATGGTAGAGGTCAAGAGTTCGAATCTCAGATTGTATACATCAAACCAATCATTCCATCATTTTCCGTTGCATGTAGCATATATTAGTATAAAAATATATAGTAAAAATATGTTATTCTCTTATCATCTAAAAAATTTAATTCTTTTAAAATGCGCACTTTAATTAAATGTAGTATTAGTTTTAATTTCTGGAAATGGAACAATCCAATAATTGCCCCGTCCTTCTTTTGGCCATTGCTTATTTCACACACTGTATAGTTTTGTCATGCCATCTGTTTAAGGACACGAACGCCTTGTGGAATGCTCCTAACACTAAAGTCAATTTGAGAGAAGTGTTTAGAGCATTCCAGGCTTAACAGTGTCAAGAGGTGACCTGGTGTTCTAGGGGTAAGGTGTCAGACTTCTGTGCTGGCGTCCGGGGTTCAATCCTCGGTCACGGCACAGATTTATCTGATTTCCAAACCCTTCCTTCACCTCTGACAAGACATCTTGTGAATGTGGGGAATGCCAGGCCACCACCGTGGTTCGGATTCCACGTTAAACTGTAGGTCCTTCATTTCATCTCACAATCACCCTACCATTACACATTAGCGTAATTGCGTATAAACCAAACGGGTAGTAAGACGCGGTGCTAATAATAATAATAATAATAATAATAACAGTGTCAAGACAGATATAGTTTTTCCAACACGAGATTAGCGCGTTAGACCACGAGGCCACCGAAGCGGCGGGTTACTATAAATTAAAATCTTGGTTAAATAAAATTATTAAATCATAATTGTAGTAGCTTTATGAAAACCAATCGCCCTCCTCTACAACAGGCCCTTGTTCTGAACCAACTGATTTTATAAGCACACGAGAATTTTCAGATGAGCGAGCTCGAAAGGGCCTACCAATTTTGGCAGGAAAGGTATTTTCACATAACTTTCAGAGTTCTTTCACATGCCACAATCAACATGAGACTGATGGCTTTACTTCCCTTCCGAAGGAAGTTGTGCTAAAGTTTTTATCGCTCAAGAAATATCAATACACCCCGGCGGGGTTTGAACCCACGAACATCGGATCCTGAGACAAACACTTTACCTCAAGACCAGCTAGGTCGACCATTGTGGAACTGTTTGTTGCCAGGGTCGCCATTAGGGGTGTGCGAACGGTGCGGCCGCACAGGGCCCCACACTTGCTTAGGTGACAAAAGGAAAAAATCAAGCTGGGGCGGTATTTTTTTTTAAAATCTTCTGCTCGCATAGTCGGCTCCCTATAAAAGGCAATCTAACAAATATTGCCAGATTGTATTAAAAAAAGAAAAGAAACCAAGATAACCATGTGGTTTGATATATTGAACGAGTGAAGCAAGTTCTCCGTTTTAACTCCAGATTTATATTTGTATGTCTGTTGTGGATATTTCTCACGATAACTTTTGAACGCATTAACTGATTTAATTCAAATTTAACAAAGTTGCTCTTTGTACCTTTAAACAGCTCACGTTTGAGGAAGAAAATCGAACAAAAGGTTGGGAAGAAATCAACCTTTAGATGTATAAAAACACCGATCATAGAATGAATTATGACATGCATTTGCCTTTAAGGGTATTTCCTGATTACTTAAACGGCTGAAAATTTGTATATAGGTGCAAACTAATGTAATAACACTAAATAAACCCGCTTCGGTGGTCACATGATCTAAGTAACTACGCTCGCAATACACAGGGTGGCCCACGAAAAAGTAGCCCGCCTCCTATATTCAGCAGGCGCCTCACTCTGAATTGGAGGAGGTCAATCCCCTTCCACCCATATTGTGTGACATGAAGAATGAGCAAGTGAATTGCTTGTCTAAATCTTTATTGACTCATTCTTCATGTCACAATATGGGTGGAAGGTGAATGACCTCCAAATCAGAGTGAGGCACCTGCTGGATATAGGAGGTGGGCTACTTTTCCGTGGGCCACCCTGTACTAGATTGACGAATACGAGACGTCGGGGTTCAATTTCGGTCGGGTTTACTAAGCAGGGCTCAATGCTTGTATTACTGAGACAATCACCAGGGATCATGTTGGTGTGTTTGAAAGCGAACACGGCAGAAGCCGCGGCGTAAGTTACGGCTTTGTATAGAGATTGATGGCCGACATTTTTAATATTTTGTCTGTGTGCCATGATATTAACAATATACTTAACATTTACTATTGGCAGTATAAACCCCTATCGAGTCGAAGGTGGCTGTGTTATCTGATAGCTCGTGATCTTAATAGATCACACATTTCTAGATGACGATTTACGTACGTCCATCACAGACTCTGCCTTAAGTTATGAGCGAAGAACGACCCTGAGCACGAGACAACTCCTGGATAGCTCAGTGGTTAGAGAATTGGCGTACTTGACCAAGGTTCACGGGTTAAATTCCTATATCAAGGTGTCATTTAAAGAATATATTTATATGCAGCTATAACTGTAATAAACAAATAAAATAGCTTGGTTATTTAATCCATTTACTAATTTATTTACATACCTAAGCAAAACTCTCTTTAATGGTGGTAGTATGTAGTTACATTAGGAAGTCCTTCCGATCGATGGTTACTTTACAAATAGTGGTATACTATAGCCCCACAAAGCTTGGACATTGAGAGTTAGAATATATCCTGTATAAAATGTTAAGCATCTCAATAATGGCAGTACCGAGCTTATCTCTGAAAGGTTTAACTTAGCGTAAACACGGTCTATGTCGATAGTCCTCCACCATACCACAAGCTAATGACGTCATTGCCCACTGTTTAAGTTTATTATAACTTCTCGGCGTGTTTCTTAACTTAACCTGGCTGGCCTATATTCTTGTGACCGTCGATTGGTTTGAAGTGATTCATCAAACATTATGTTCACAAATCTAAGGATGATGAAGTGGTGGTCCTATATTATTCTGTGTTTAAAATCATGTATAACGCATAGCTAATAACGAATAATGCAAAATTCAAAATCGCAACAAACCCATTTATAATGAAACGTAATGATCAAAGTCTTCTTCAAATCTGTTATTTTTTATTCATTGACGTTGGCTTCACTTAAAGATTCATTCGAAAAACAAAGTTCACTAAACTATCGTTTGAAACATAACCTTAAACTAATGTAAGAGGTGCCTGAAGCTACCATTAAATCAAATCGGATTTTATTATGATTCTTATTTTATTATCGACATGAATATAATGGTCGACTTAACTCTCAATAACAGAATAAAAATGTAATATTCCCCTTTATTTTCAATCATATTTATAATTGTAGTCATTGACGCTAAATTTGTTTATAAAAAACAAATATGACTACCACAAGGCATTTCAAAATGAGCCGAATATATTTTCAGTTTGCTCTGTGTACCGAACTTTTTGGCTAGGGTCTCTTATGGCATTCTCACTAGGCAATATGTTTCAAATTAAAGGGCGGTACATGCTAAAGTTCATGCATAATGCGTAAAATGTTAGTGAGTTAAATTAGAAACAAATAAGTATTATTCCTAGATCATTAAAAGTACTAGTATAATGCTCGTTCCACTTGCCTGTGTGCTTCCGCCTCTTTTATTACTTTATAATGAACAACTATAGGCCAAACTTGGGAAACATAGGTACTTTTAATAACATGTGACCCGCTTCGGTGGCCCCATGGTCTAAGGCGCCACTCTTGTACTAGACTAGTCTGCTGAAGACAGGGAAATCGCGGTTCGAATCCCGGTTGGGGTCTACAAAGGGTGGTTTTTCCTAAATGGTTTCCCACTCTCCTTCTACGCAAATGCGGGTAGATTACCTCGAAAATGCTTCCTTCCTCATCCCTGATCCTAGAGTGTAATTATCAAATAACTTACGCGTGTAACCTAAACGGTTATAAGACGCGGTGATAAAAAAAAGAAAAAGTCCCAATTTGGTAAATTTGGACGAACCAATCTCAAACGTTTTCATAGTGTGAAAAGGCCTCTCTCAGCTCAGTTAATATATCAACAATATATTTGGGGTATTTTATTTGAAAAATTGAGTTTAGTATATTTATATTGAGAAATATATATATTTTTGCCGAAATTTTAATCCTTTTAAGAAATTATTCTAATTCCACTCAAACTGATGAGCACGCAAAGATAGGTGCTAGTTTCGTTTAATTTGGTACGTTTGTTGATGAGTGAGAGATCGTGGTTCGATACCATGCCGCGTGTACAGTTTTTATTACCTAAAGGATTTCCCAAACTTCCTCCACGAGAATACGGATAGATTAATCTAAATTCAAACTTTCTCATCTACCTTATTATCATAAACATGCTTATAGTCCGGACGGGTAGTGGGTTTGGATGCAGATCACAGCATTATAATTTTGAATGATTGATTTGATAACTCGCAATTCTTTAATTAGACACTTTTAATAAGTCCAGTGTAATGGTTCGTGTCATGTTCTGAGCGCCATTCACTACAAGTGAGTGGCTGGCAAACTTAGAAAAGCGCGGAGAGTATTTTTATGTTCACAACCGAGTCGTCATACCTCCCCCTTCCACCTTCCTTCAAGGACATATTGTGGTGACCTTGGTGAATTTAACACATTCAAAGATGACGTGCAACAGCGCGCGTGTGGCAGGTGGGAGAAAGGGATAACATAATACGTGATTAAAATTAACGTTACGTTAGAATATACTGTGACGGAAGGAAGTATCACTCTGTAATAGGTTTTTTTAAGCACGGCATCTTACTACCCGGCAGTGGCGTAACTTTCTTTAACTGGGACCCCCCCCCCCCCCCGCCAGAAACATTTTGTCCCCCTGACCTCTTTACTTTTTGAGCGATTTTAGCTCAAGTCAAGTGGTTGGAATAGAAATAAAATAAAAACTCAAGTTAGAAATATGAAAAAATTACTACTTTAATTTAGGAACCTAAAATAACACATATTATTATAAAATAGCCATTTAATATTTTTTTCATAATGAGTCAAGTCAAGGTGAACAAGAGATTTCCCTTCTGGCTTTTTGAAAGGCATATATACTTAATGTTGGTCGAGGCCACTTGATTTTTCACATTCAATACTTGATACACTGAGAGCACAACGTTTTTGTTGACTCATGGTACGTCTTAAATAGTTTTTTTATAAACTCAAACTGTGAAAAGGATCTTTCAACTGTAGAAACACTAACTTGAGGATTAAGAAACAAAAGAAAAGCAGTGCACAGTTCTAACAAGCTTGCTGCCAAATTGTAAAGTTCAAGAAACAATAGATCAGCTAACTGTTGTATTGATAATTTATTTTCAATTTCACTTTTCAAAGCTGCTCTAAAACCGTTTAGGTCTTAGGTTAAATCATCACTAAGGTCTTCTTTGTACTGCTTAACCAAGAAGGATGATTTATCAGTCACTTCCTCATCTGTTGCTGTTAGCAAAATTTTTGTGTAAGCAATGTAAACAAACTATTTACTAACTGCATACTTTTAAATTTCATTTTTATTCAACTGTTAACTACATCCAATGTATAAGCTCCTCAGCCCATTGGGTCCCCCCGCACTTCGGGGTCTGCTGGGTGTCAGTTACGCCACTGCCATTCGGATTATAGACCTATGTACTAATTACACTAATGTGTTAGGGATTAGTTAGGTCTAATTTAGATGAAATGCACCCGAATTTGCGTGAAAGGATAGTGAAAAACCACTTACGAAAAAAACTCTCAGTGCACCCATCCAGAATCAAACTCCCAATCTCCCCGTCTTCGGCAGTCCAGTCAAATGCGAAAGTAACCCCTTAAACCATATAGCCACCAAAGTGGGTCTGATCTCTAAAGTAATTGATTCACAAACTAGCTTAGTACAAACGGTGGTAATGTCCCAGCTGTTTTAGGTGTTGAGCATTAAAATTCCCAGCCATCAGGGATATCTAAAACATACACTAACCAAACCAAGGAGTCTGTTCAAAAGGGGTAAATCAAGCAAATTCACAATTATTTTCCTTTTATTATATGTACTCAGAATCTTGGAGTAACATTATATTCATCCACAAAATATTTATCTTTGTATGATTGTGTGATGTATTTGATGACCACGTGGTCTTAGGTGTCACTCATGTTAGACTATACTACATATGACAGGGAGATGGGGGTTCGAATTTCGGTATAGTATAATAAGGGAAGTTAAAACAAAAATTGTTCCTCTCCATCTGTGCAACTGGAACTTTTCTCATCCCTAACACATTAGAATAATTAGCACATATGCGTATAATCTGAACTGTTAGTAAGATGCGGTGAAAAAAAAAAGAGAAAATAATACTACTATACGTCACTGAAAACCAATAAGAATATAAATGAGCCTGAAGTCGAGATAAATTGAAAAATATTTTGCTAAAACATTATTAGGTTGATGAATGTATTTACTCTTTGTTGTTTACATCGGTTAACCAGGAAGGTAGCAGGCTTACTTTGATGACTCACAACATGGCCCTATCTTATAAACTGCAACATAGACTAAACAGCTAACTTGCTATGTTTCAAGATATACAGAGTGTATATTTCAATTATGTAAGACCAGCATTTTCCCGCTAAACACTACATCAACATAATAAAATACTTCAAATGCTAGAAAAGAATGCAATCTAATCAAGAGCTGTGTTTTAGGTGCATATGAAGAATCACAAAATAACACAAACTCACCCCAGCTCACATCATGTGCCAACTTATGTACCTGCAACTCCAGCTGTGATGTTTGTTTACTGCTTATGCCAGGTTTTTTCAACACTACTTAGTTCACTGATAAGATAGTGATGGTTAGAGCCTGGATTGGTATGTAATTAAATATTTTAACTAAGACTGGGCGAACCTCAAATCAAAATTTTTAACCTTAGTATTGGAAAATTCGTATTTTATTCAAAATTTCTAATCTAAATGAATCCTTGGATTAGATTCAATGGTCTTGGCTCAAAATGTGAATCAATAATTCATACTTACTTAAAAAATTAGAATAATCAGACCGGAAACCAGTTGCATGGTAGAGCAAATAGAAAAATTAACTTGAGTTTCAGGTCGTAAAGGAGTGATCTGCGTGGCAGACGTTTGCAACAGTAAATATCTTGTATTTTAAATAAGTAGTTTGGCCCACCTTTAAGTAGATATTAAACAACCTTTACAATATTATTAAAAAGTGGTATGATCTATTTTATTTTATTTTTAACCTTTTGCTATTAGTGCTATTTATTAAATTATTTTTTTAAATAAACCAAACCTAAAATGTTTAAAAAATATTTAACAACATTTTTTAAAATATTTTATTACCGGTATTTTATTGAATTCGGAACTTAACATGGTAAAATATTCATCAAAAATTTGATTTGAAACATTATCAGAGCAAGCTTAAAATAAATTATTCCATTCAAATCTGAACCTTTATTTTAGATTAAATATTTTATCCATTTTTTTTAAAACATGGGACTCTACTAGAACTCAATTCGATCAAAGTGATTTAGCATGAGATTCAATTCGGATTCAACTTCTTTTTTTTTAAGGTATGAGATTCAATTTGGATTTGATTCAAGGAAGTTCAGATTTTATATTGAAAATTATAGATTCACACAAGCTTAATTTTTAATCCTGCTAGTTGGATAATATGTGAAAAATAAAATGTCGGCAAATTAGGTTGTTTGGCACTGTATTTTTAGTTTTAAATTTACTTATTTTTTTCTGAATTCTACATATTTTTGAAGATATTACATAAAATTACATATTGTGTGTCCTTTTACTTTTTCATATCATAGAGAAAGTATTGCGATTGTTAAAAAAAATCAATCCCAAGATTATGATGAATCTAGGTTTTATGTGAACACAAACACAAAAAAGTGTGTTTTATATTTCTCTCTGTTCCTGGCCACAGATTCAAAGTGGTTTGATGGGTTTTGTTCACACTTTATATTTAGATTTTATATGTCTATACAACAAAACTTTTTTTTCACCCTAGCCCTTCAATAATTAAAGGTAGCTTACTGATGAGCAATTTTTGGCTTTAAATTTTTCAAAAATGTTTGTAACAGTTTTGTTTAAAATGCATATCTAGGATTTGATTGACATGACAAATAGCTATGTATTGGTTTTCAAGCAAAAATTCGTTGAAGGGTTGTTTACAGATGGGAAATTTTTGAAAATTCTAAATATTATAAAAAGGGCTCAAACTGTTTTGTTTAAAATGTATACCAGGAAATTGTGTGGTATGACAAATAACAACGTGTAATTGTTTTGGGAGTAGAAATTCATTTATGGGTACTTCCTGATTTTCTAAGTGGTGTAAAACAATTTGGTCAAAAAAAAATAGTGCTTAAGTAGATACTTATAGGTTAATTTTCTAAAAGTGACACACACACATATATATATTTAAGCATTGAATGAATTTACCACTACAGTGGATTTATTACACCAGTTAATTCTATTTTTTTGGCACTGCATCTTACTACCCGTTCATGGTATATGCTTATGTACTAAGTACGACTGGTTTTTGGGATTAGGAAGGCTATATTAATAGGAAGTATACCCACATTTTGGAAAAACAACCCTCAGTACACCCGACCAGGATTCAAACCTATATCACTCCACCATCAGCAGTCTAGTCTACTGCGAGAGAATCCCGTTAAACCACGTGTCCACCAAAGCAGGTTACACAAGTTAGTGTTAGTTTTACATGTTTACTGGAAAAGGGAACTTTTATATAAAGTTAATGTCCGATTAGTTCAGATAAAATGTTGAATTACAAGCATCTATAATTATGTATGCATTAATTATTGTTTAGTATAGTATTAAATAAATAAAGTTACTCGAATATATATAAAAACCTTCGACTCATGTTTACAGTTACCCGAAAGTTTAACCAAATATTTTAATCCATTACAAGGTTGCTAGAATAGAAGGGTGTCACCAATTGACCGCGCGACTGCCTCACCAGCCATACATCCAAGTGTTTGATGGAGGTCAACTCTAAGTGTAATTTATTTAATTTAAAAACACCTATTTATTAGAGAACCTTTATATAACTAGTACATAATACATAATTGAATTGTATTTGCAATAGATGTCTTAGTATTCCATTGTGTGTGAACATTAGAGGTATGATATGCTAGTGATGTGCATACTTTTAGTTCAAATCTATTAATATGTAATAACAAAAACATTTTAAATATTAACTAACAACAGTTTCATACATCAGGTTTGTGATTGTATCATACTATTTATTAGTAAGTTTTAGTTAAAAAAAAATTAATACTTTGCTTTGTGCAGAAATTTTTTCGCATAATTTGCTATTAAAGTTTCGGTCACTATAATTAGTAAGCAAATGTTTGCTACTATAAGTAAATATCATCCCAACTAACATAAGATAATCAGAACTTGTTTATAAACACTATATTGAAATTTAACATTAGTACAATCTACAGAAACTAAGCTATTACACAATAATCATATGCTTGAATATCTCATTAAAGTTGATAATATTTGTATGTTGTTATAGAGGCAAAATCCTCCGAAACTACTTATTTCTTCTTTAAAAACAATGCCTCTGACAATTTATACTTACATTTGACAATATGAGCCCAATATATCGATGTTGATACTTTTTCTTAGCACTGTGTCTTACTAACTGTTCAGGCTATACACATTTAGTTATTATGCTAATGAGTTGGGGTGAGGAACGATGAATTTAAAGGCAGTGTACTCACATTTATGTGGAGGGAGAAAGGCAAACAGTTTGAGAAAACCACCCTAGGTCCATCCAACCAAGATTCAAGCCACGATCTCCCAGTTATCCCAGTTATAGTTTAACAGGAGAGTTACACCTTAGTCCATGTGGCCATCAGTGCAGGTCAAAGCATTTGAACATAATGATTAGTATTTGTAATTTTTATTTAATAATTTTGGGGAACAATATTTTCATGATTCCATTTATCTTCACAGGAAATTTTGAGGGAATTGATTACATACAATTATAAGATTAGGCTTGTATTTTTGTAAAGTTGATATAAACACGACAATGGATAGCCAAGTTTACTTTTTAGTATATAAATATGTTCATATGCCTGGATATAGCTATGTAGGAGTTTCCAAAATAACATCTCTCATCCAATTCACTTTATTTTCTCTGTCAAGCAAAATATTATGAACATGGTAGGAATAGCGTTTTATAAAATACAAAAATAAAATGTTGCTATCACCATTGATAGCATTTTACTTTAATATTTTTATATCAGAATTTATAATATACAACAAAAGCTACATCCTAAAATCACATTACTTAACTCATGTATATATTAAAGCAGTTTTAATGATGTTTGTAGTTATCTGTCTTCTGTTCTTACTTTTCCTGATTACGTGTATACTCTAATTTTCTTATGGGTATATATAACAGATTGGAAAAGTTACTAAAGCTACTTTCACATATTCAATGTCAAGTCATGTGATGCAGATGCCACTTTTGATATATATTAACAATAACTAGAAAATAGCAATACTTATGGGCATAGGGAGTGGGAGGGGGTTAGGGGATTCAAACACCAAACACTCAAACTCTATGAAGATTTTAATATGATGCTTAAGAATGACCTTGTATCAAACTTCAAATAACTTATAGAGGCATTTAATTTTAAAGAAACTTCCAAGCAAATATCAGTCTAAATAGCTCCTAGTGGCATCCAATTTTTTAAAAGATATATCTGTAGGGGCCCACTCTAAATAGCTTCCATATGCATACAAGATTTTTTTAGATCTATGTGAGAACCACTCCAATTAGCTTCTTTAGGTTATTCAATTTTCTTTAAGTGTGTTGAGGGAAGACCAATTTCAATGGATCTTAAAGGCATCTAATTTTTTTTTAAAAAAAGTCAGACAACACTCAAAGAACTTCTCTAGGGCATTTAACATTTCACAAAAATTCGGGGGGAGAACTACGTCAAATAGATTCTAGGGAATCTAATTTATACAAACATTTCTGGTGAGCTTTCAGAAACATCCAAATTTTCAAATATTTGCCAAAGGAGGGTTAATTCATATAGCCTCTAGGTGCAACAAAATTTCAAAAGGATTTGGTGGGGGCAATGGGGGGGGGGAGAGGGGGGCGGGGAAGCCTTATTTTAAATATCTGCTAAAGATTAGATTTTAAAAAATACTACAAACTAAGACCTCTACAAATAGCTTCTAGGCGTATCCAATTTTCTAACATTAATTGCAGGAGAGAAAGTCCCTAAAAAATCCTTTTGTTTCTTTCCCCTCTCACTTCCCTCATATACAAATAAAGTTCCACCACTAAAAATAACAAACAATGTTCTTATTTCTTAGGGTTTAATAGTAAGTCTTAAAATCATCTCATAAATGATTTTGAACCCCCACCCCCATCCAAATTAAATTCTCCCTTCGCACATGACAATAATATAGTAAAATGTGATCAATGTTGATAACAAAACATAAGTTTGTATGATCTAAAAGGTGCTCAAATGTCAATTTGTAAATAATTTTGCTCATAGTGCAAACTCCAAAAGTCTTATTAAATTTATCTTACACAACCTAAAGATAGTTCATTATGAAGTTAAATAATTTTGAGGGATTTAATTGGATAAATGGTCGTGTTTCTTAATTATATAATGTCGAGTATTTAAAAAGAAATCATTTTAAAATCAATTCACTCAAGATAAATTGATTTTTGGTTTCTAACAGCAAATTGAACACTATTTACTTACTGTCTGGATTGTTATGTGAAATAATATCCTTTATTTAGCTTTCTTTGATGCATAGCTGATTGGGTTGGGATGAGTTTGTTTGCCTTGCAGCTCACTGCCCCTTCGGCTATATGCGTAAGAATTACGTTAATGTGTTAGGAATGAGTAAGGTAGAATTTATAGGAAGTTTACTCGCTCTTGTGTGGAGAAAGAGTTGAAAACCATATAGTAAAAACCACTCAGTAAACACAACAGTGACTTGAGCCCCAATCTCCCCATTATTAGCAAACCAGATCAAATGAGCTTGATATTTAGACTGTGTGCCCATCGGCTCAGGTGGGTTGAATTTTTCCTTTTTTCCTTCATACCAGTCAATGAATCATTATGCTGTTTTAAAATGACACTGCTATTGGTTCTTACTTAAAACTAATGACACTAATATATACCGGTAGTATGATTGTTTTAAATTCCATTCTTTTGAAAAATATAAACAATGTAAACACAACCTAAAGAACTATTTTTATGTAATTATCTTCAACATTATTGAGATTACTAATTATTATAATGAACAAATAAATCATTTTTGTTTAAAATCTAACTTATTGATAACAATAATAATTATATGAAACAATCAAGAAAGTCCCAAACCCAGTAATATAGATGTTAACACTGATCACTAAAGTGGTCATGTGGTCATCAAATGAAAATTTTTACTCAGAGGTAGTTTTTCAGAGCCAAACCAAGAATCATTTTAGTAAATATATATTGCCACTATATTTTATCTATTTAATTTGTGCAGCTGTTTTTTTATAGCATCAAAAAAAAAAATTAAATGTCAGTAGGACCATTTTGTATTAGGTACTATTTGTGATTTTCATTTTCGTTAAATAGCAAATAGGATAAGCTGTTTCTGTTCCAATTTTGACACACCTTACCCCTCTTACTATTTTCGACTTCCAAAAGCAATTATGTTTTGATGGCAGATTCATGTGCCCACATTTTTTAGCTTAGAGATGCTACAATAAGAATAAATAGGTGGGAATGTGTTTTGACACTACATGAGCATGTTAACAGAAGATTGGAAAGCAGTTTGTGAATTAAGGTGTTACAATTACCCTCCATTTTATATCCTTCAATGATACAATCCAGGCTAATATTTAACTCTATTACTTTGATCATTTTTACACTCTGTAGTCTTAAAAGGTTTAGAATTAATAATCTATGGTCGTAGCCTGACCAAGAAGTGTAAATGCAGGAGAAATATAAACACAATGAGTTTTTATGTTGAAGACTGTGTAAAAAATGCAATGGAAACTTCCAAATATGGCATTATCAAAAATATTTTGTTCTATGTAAAATAATATAAACAAAAAACTACATTACGAGTGCATATTTGTGAGTGTTTGTGAAGCATTGCACTTGGTTCAACATGGTTGCCTTTGTAATCGGTTGTTCCCACCGTCCCGTCGTGCCACCGGATGGCGTCTCTGCAACCCTAATAACACGGACTTGGCTCTACAGCTCTCACCACCTCCTGACACCTATGTGATCCTGCTACTACGGACTGTTAGATCCTGGCTTACAACCCTTGTTAGGAGCCTGCTGGCCGTCTCTCTTGAAATAAATTTGCGGGAGGCCTCCAGAGTGGCAGAATGGAGCAAGAAACATCACCTACAGAGAGATTGGTCGTGCACCTCGTGGGCTTGAGTGGAACCAAGAACAAGAATCGGAACGCTGGGATTGGATCGCTGTGTGGCCAGCCCTGGACCTAGGCGACAGCTTGGTTTAACGGCATCGAATCAGGAGGGCAGCCAACATCAAGAACATGTGGCCACGAGCGGAATTAAAATATGAAACACCCGTTCCGATTGGAGCGCGTAAATTGAACTGTGGAGACAGTGTGTGTGTTTGTGTGTGTATGTATTTTATATATATATATATATATATATATATATATATATATATATATATATATATATATATATATATAATATTGTGATTGGTGAGCTTCCTGGTCACTATTTTGTGGAGTGGTTGACAATACAGACATATACATTATTAGCAAAGATCACTCTCGTTGGCAGTACTAGACTAGACTCAGTCTATCATCACGGACATCATGTAAGCATGGAACTTTGGGCTTATCTCGCTAAGTCCTTGGCCGTTATTTTGAACGTAACATAATGCGGTTATGTTTCAGCCGTATTTGTTTTCACACCAGAATCTTTCCATACAACTTTTCGAATATGAGTGTTCATTTAAAGAATGATTTTTGTTTGGTCTTCTCCCATTTAAATGTTATGTTAGTTATTAATGTTTGGAGCTTAACTCATAATATATTAAATTTTGAGTTTCTCCCATTTAAATGTTTTGCTAGTTGTTATTAATATTTTGGGCTTAACGCTTCAAAACTGATAAATCACTTTCATATTTTTGATCCTCCTTTGAGTGTTGTTTTTGGGGCTTTTCCCATTTAAATATGTTGCCAGTGATGATAAGTTTAAGATGTTGTCTCATTAATAATTAGTCAAAATCTATTATAGTGTTCCTAGGCAACTCATTGATTATCAATAGCAGTCATCTCGACGGCACTTCTGTATTTCTAGTAAAATTATTTGTTTTTCGTTTGCTGACTAAAGTATTTCTATGTTGATATATTTCCTGCTTCCTTTTAAATTTTCATGATATCCTCCCATTGCATTACTTGTATCTTACACTTTTAAGGGTTATAGTTACATAAAACACAGTAAACAATTGGTTTTACTCTTAAACCAGTATTTATTTTTTAATTTATTTAGCATTGTGTCTTACTGCCCGTTTGGGTTATATGCTTAAGTACTAATTACACTAATGGATTAGGAATTGGGAAGGGTGAATTTAGAGGAAGTGAACCTGCATTTGCGTGGAGGGAGAGTGGAAAACAATTTGAGGAAAACCACCCTAGTTCACCCGACCAAGATTCGAAACTCGATCTCCCCGTCCTCGGCAGTGTGGCTCTACACGAAAATAACGCATTAGCTAACTACGCCACCGAGGCGAGTATAAGCTTGTATTAAATTTAAATATCAAATTATTCCTAAGGAAAAATTATGTTATTTTAAATCAAGGACTCTTTACATGTGGTGCTCATCGTGTGGCATGTATGCTAAGGTCTCATTGCCAATAATAGGGAGGTCAAAATTTGATTCAAAGCAGGGTGTGAGGGTTGTTTTTCCAAAATAGTTTCCCATTCTACCTATACATACTAATACCAGTACATCTCCTCTAAATTCTAATTATCATTTTTACCCTAAATATACAGGTTTCAAGGTGCACATATAATAATAAAATAATAATTCAATTTCAATTAAGAGTAATGAATTAGCACTAATAAAATAAGTTAAAGTGTAACTAAGTCTGACACCTTAGCTCAGAGACAGTTGCGTGTTTATCTATTGAGCTAAAGGTTTGATTTCCAGAATGGCCAAAAATTTATCGTTGGTGTAATGTGGGTTTACCCTTTCACAGTGGTAAATTAATGGCCAGGGATTATATATTGTGCCTGTCCTAGTCTTAAGTTAGATTATAAGGCATATGAAGCTACAACAGGCCTAGCAAGCCAGTAGTGGAAACTGTATGGCTTGAATAAAAAACTGACCCAGGAACCAGGATGGAAACAGTAATGGATGAATGATGAACGAAAGTGTCTAAGACTATATTTAGAATTATTTAAGAATTTATGGTTTTTGTTTCAACGTTATCTTTAAACTCGCCAACTAAAACGTAAATTCACTAACATGGGAAATCCTATCTTGACCGGTCGTACCGTGTCGTTACAGGTAAGCAACGTCCTTCAACAGGTAAGGAACTTATGATGTTGCTGGTTATAGTTTTAAAATTCTCCGAATAGGGATATTTATAAAATAAATAAATAGTATTATGTGGTTAAAAGACCAAATTAAAATAAATAAGTTTTTAGTACAATACTATTTAATATTTTCAAAATTAATCAGTAAACTACCCTTATTTTGAGAGCTGGAATAAATATAAAAAATATAAAAAATCCTCAAGGTATGGTCATACAACACCCAAATATAAAGTTTGAACAAATTCCATAAAATATGTTTTGGGTGCAGCCCTAGGGACAGACAAACATATTGTGGAAGACCCTTTTTTGGTGTTGTTCAAGCGCACATAAAACATTTAGGATTCATTATATTCTTGAGGACAGAATTGTTCTCTTTGAGAAAGTATAAATCCATGCATTTGGGGCTAGCCTGGAATATTTTTGGTGGGGTCTTAGAACGTTCAACCAGAAAGTCTTACCCATCATACTTCACCAGAAAGCCAAAAAGTTTGGTGAATCTTGCCCAGACTGTCCCATTTAACTATTGTCAGGCACACACAAGAGACATAGATAAGTTGTTGACAAGGAATAACTCAGGGTAGAGAAGACTATAATAATGCTCAAATGTAGATAACGTAGATTAAATTGTATTTTCAAATTAATATACAAGAAGACATCAATTTTAAGTTCACTTGAGTCTTGTTAATGTTTCCTTATCTCAGTTTTGAGTTTAACAACCAGGGGATTTGTTGTGCTCAACACATGACACTCTCTATCCACAAAAGTGAGCCGATTTCTTTGTGAGAGTGCTCAGCGCTGCTATTATATTTGTTCCCACACAGATGGCTGCGCACGATTTAAATGAGTTTGGAGGTTCTGACTGAGCTGTTCACGCACTCTGGTCTTGAGGTTTTCTTAGAGCAAGTTAGCTCGATCCTGGTCAGGGCAGTAGTGATGTGTTTAATCTCTCTCTCTCTCTCTCTCTCTCTCACACACACACACACACACACACACACACACACACACACAGGAATGTGCGTAGTTGTTTTACGGGTTGTGAACTCTTAAGGAGTATGTATGAGCTACTTAGTTTTCTAAGGGATTCTCAAACCTGTTATAATTATTTCTATGTTGTAGCAGTGAATGGTTGATATATTTAACTGTGCATACACGCGGGCATAGAGAAGAGGTTTCTGTTTAAAGTTAAATTGTGTACCCAGATCAACCATGGGTTTGTGTTAAAGCCCTGGATAAATATTTAAGTGACCATATCTTTTTAAGTGCTTTCTCTGCGTAAACCCCTATCAATAATGCTGTGTTGTACCGTGACTCAAGTCGGGGGCTGCAAACCTCTAATTAACGGTAATGGGGTCAACGGGTGCAGATGTGAGCTGTCTCCACGAGTGGTAAAAGTGCCCACGAGAGATGTGGGCACAAGAGTTGGTTCTAGCTTCACCAACGGGCAGCAGCTGCTCAGTTGGTATGGTTCCCATGGACTTGTTTTTCCTATTATAATTGTGAATGACCTAGTAGTTCTCAATGAGGCTAATGGTCAATTGATAGAAAGTTGTCTAGTTTTGGGAAATTTCTAACTTTGTTAATTAAATATTGCCATGATCTTCAAATATATTTAATTCCACACCAAGTAAATAGGATCCAATAATCTTTTAAATCAACAAATGTTCAGGAAATCGGAAAATATATGGCTTGAATAAAAAAAACTAACCAAGGCCAAAGGCTAGAAATAGTAATGGTTGAAAAAAAAAGTTCCTATTTTCATTGTAAATGCCATGGTGTATTTGTTGTTTTTATGTGTCTTTCCTGTACCTTCCTCCACTTATGAGCCAAGACTGTACAAAATAAAATTATTCTTTCCCAACAGGTCATATAGCTAATTGCTATGGCTACCACCACTTTATTTCTAGAACTCTACTTTGGTATGGGTGTCAACTGAATTAACATTAAGATATGGATAATAGCTCAGCAGCACTGAAAAATGATATTTTTCCATGTATATAGCTTACCCTCTCAGAATGATGTCGCAAATTGTCATCTGTTGTGGGAATCTCCCACTAAGTGCATCAGCTTTGACCATGTTAATATTTCAACAGCAGTTGACTTAGGACTTAGCCCACACTCAAAATCAGTTTTTTTCAGTTAATTTTAGGTATATCAGAGATGATTTTTTTTTTACAATAGTGTTTAATTAAAACTTCATAGATATTAGCTAGCATTTAGTTGGTTATATTCACCAATTTTGACAATATATTAGTGAATGTATGTGGCCACCAAATATACCAGTTTTAGTCACATTAATTTTTCATCATGGATTTCCCTGTATTGGTTTAAAATATGAAAAGGTAGCTAAAGTATAGTGATTAAAATTACATTTGAACTTAAATTAGCTTTTTATTGTTAAATATCAGCATAATTAGGAACATGATACTTATCATTATGTACAATAATAAATTTACACTGTCAACAATGTAACATCTATCAATAAACTCTTTTTTATTTATGTAAGCTTAGATGAATTCACATATTTTGATAGCTTGCCTCTATTAAATGTTATGTCAAGTGATTTATTCAATACTTATTTGTCATAGTGTATGGTTTGATAAGCCGAAGAATATCATTTTATTGATAACAAATCAGCATATTCAGAGACTTTCAACTAGTAGGTCCACTTCTTTGCATTGCAATAATTTTGAATAAATAATTTTAATATCAATCACCATATCAGGTAAATCTCATTGAGAGTTTATGAATAAATAATAATATCAGGATATGGATTATTTTCATTATCAAATTTTACAAGATACACTAGCCTAAGTTGAGTTTTTCTCTTGTGTTTGAGCAGAAGGTGTATTCCCCCCCCCCCCTTTTCTGGTTTCTTCTTTTAATGTTCCTTCATATTCTAATCAATGAGTAAATTTTATATTTGGAGTTTTAAAAAGTGTCAGCCATATTCTAAAATTGACCACTCTACATCTATTGTTCTGGCAATAATTACTCTGGTGAATGTGGAGGTTAAAACAATGTTCATCTAAAATCAATATTCTTGAGTTTTTCTATTTCATTTTCTCTTAGCCAGTCTATAAACACATTTGCAATGCATCGAAAACTTGCATGTCCAAACATTTTCCTGTTATATTATTAACTCAAATGATAGGTGTTAAGAGGTAATGTTTGCTTTGGAATTGAGGTACCATTAGACTTGAGCATTAACATCATAAAAGTTGACAGTTTAATAATTATTTCCTGAAACATTATTTAACAGAATCTCTCTTAAAAACAAGTAAAAAGTTCCCACTTGGGGTTAAATTAAATCCCCTTTCATCGATATTAAAAACCCCGCTGAGGTCATTCAAGATCCCAATGTCTTTTATAAAACTCCTTTCAGGAAGCTGTTGTTTTCTACTTCAGATATTTCAGCTCTTAGCTTTACTTAAGTACTCAAGATATTTATGGTAGACTTCCAGGTATCTTTTTTGAAAGCTAGCAAACACTTTTCAGCAGGATGACAATTTTCAAACTTGTGTTGAGGTTTTTTCTTTTAATTCAATGATCAATGTGGTTTAGTTAAATGGAAACTCAAATTATTGCATTTTCTAAAACCCATGCTTTAAATTCTCCTTATACTTCAGTTCCTAGTTCAAGCTAAGGACCTGTTTCTCAAAAACTTTGTAAACTCACTGATATATATATATTTAAAATATTCTTGATACTTTAAATGTGATACTATCTCCAGTGTGTTCAAGTTGCTAATTTTTAATGCATATAGTGCATCTTAATCTTTAGGTGAGAAATATGCAAATAGCATGTATTGCATTTTTATCTTCAAAATTTTCATTTTAGGTGCCATGATCTGAAACGGCAAAAAAAAAAGTTATCACTTATTTAAATTATTAAAAGTCAACTGGAAAGTTAAAAAATAGACAGTATTGTTGACAAAATATTAGGTATGTATAAATGAATTTGAACTGAAATCTAAGATATTTTTTGATTCACCCATTAACATTCTGAACATTTATAATTTATTAAACACTAACTCTCCTAAGTAAATTATAAAATTTCAACTCACTCTGTGAAATCACAGAATAGGTATACATTTGAATATTTCATGCTTTATAAAGTAGTACCTAGGCAGAGACCCACTATTCAAAAGAATACAGAATTTTAATACTTTTGGAATCCATTACATGGAATAAGAGAAAAATAATTATTATAAAGTAGAGGCATATCTATACAATTAAATTTTATATAACTATATATCATATGTTAAGAGTATATGGCCCAAAGTGATGTAAGATACTTTTATATTAGTAGTGAGGTCATGTACACACTGGCACATTAAAATTATGGAAATGTCACTGCCAAAATATAACCTAACTTGGACTATAAGATTGTCAAAGAAATCCAAAAACCCTTTGTTAGTAGGCAGACGATAAAGGACGAAAATGAAAAAGTAAAAAGATTATTATGCTAATAAAACACACATTACATGTCACCACTTGGTTAGACATTTTATGTGTTTGAGAGTTAATTTTTATTTAAATAAAGAAATCATTTGATTACAGATTGATTGAAAAACTTAAAATGATTGGTCCTTGAGAATTTTTTTTTTAAAATAATTATTATTATAGCTGTTTATAAATGTGTTGACAGATGCAGTTCATTAGCGCCTTAAAAAATAAATGCATAGTAAAGTTCCTGTAGGGAAGCTATTTAAACAAAACAGAAAATGACCACATGTGATACACCCACTTTAGTTTTGGTGAAGGAGAGAATTTTTCAAGTTAACATAAATAAAGTAGGAAAGATGTTTTAAGGCAAACTAGAGGATTTAAACACATAATTCAACATCTTCAAAATCTTTGGACTTGATCTGAAAGCCCTCTCAAAATTACTCATAGAAACGTCCAATGTTGGAAAATGACCTGCTTTGTTTAGGACACCTTTTGTGCTTCATCTACATTTCATAAACCACCACTTATTAGTTTTACACATGTTGATGGTGCAATTATGTACAAATATATACTTTATTAATTTGATTGGGACGAGGCAAGATATTTTATCTAGATTGATTTTATATTGTATAAACAAATGTTTACATATTTATCTATTTATTCCACTCATTTAACAATGATAGGAACAATAATAAGTTAGTGTTATTACAATAACAACATTTTGAGGAAAAAACCAACTATTTTTGTTTTGATATTTCATACATAATCTTCTCGCAAAAAAGTTTTAACATGACATGAAAATTCATTTTTATTGAATTCTACAGACAGGATCTATTATATTATTATTCTTACTACCCGTTTGGGTTGTACGCACTTAGGCTAATGTGTAATGGTAGGGTGATTGTGAGATGAAATGGAGGACCTACAGTTTAACGTGGAATCCGAACCACAGTGGAGGCTTGGCATTCCCCCACATTCACAAGTTTTGATTAATACACGACTTGTCAGAGGTGAAGGAAGGGTTTGGTAATCAGATAAATCTGTGCCTGGACCGAGAATTGAACCCCGGACCTCAGCACAGAAGTCCGACACCTTACCCCTAGACCACCAGGTCATCAATCTATTATAAGAAGTATATGTTTATAGGTATAAAATTTAAGTCCTTAATTTAAAATAAATATAAGAGGTTTTTAAATCTGACAGCTTAGCTCAGTCGATAGCATGTCTGTCTACTGAGCTAAGGGTCATGGGTTCGATTCCCGGCATAACTGCAAAATTTATTGTTGAGTTAAATGTGGGTTTACCCCTTTCCCAGTGATGAATAAACCGCCAGGGATTGGATGTTGTGCCTGTCCTAGTCTTAAGTTATATTACGAGGGTGATCCCAAAAGTAAGGTCTCTTATTTTTTATTAATTAAAAAAATGTATTTGCAATAATCTTTACATATTTTTTAAAGTTTGAACAATTATCTATTTTTTTTACATAATCTCCACTTCGGTCGATGCATTTTTGTAGACGCTGTGGCAGCTTTTGTATTCCAATGTCATACCAGCTCGCCACCATGTCCTTGAGAAATCGTTGAACCTCTTCTTTAACCTCGTCATCGTCGGAGCTGAATCGCTGTCCTGCCAAATGTTCTTTCAACTTAGGGAGCAGGTGATAGTCGCTAGGTGCCAAGTCCGGACTATAGGGTGAGTGACTAATGATGTCCCATCTAACCTTTGCAGAAGCTCGACAGTTTGACAGGTGACGTGTGGGTGAACGTTGTCATGGAGAATGCTTATGCCCTTGCTCAACATTCCTCTTCTCCGGTTCTAAATTGCCCGTCTGAGTTTTTTCAGAGTTTCATAATACCGATCAGCATTTATTGTGGTCCCAGCAGACATAAAGTCGACCAACAATACTCCCTTTCCATCCCAAAAGACGGTTGTCATAACTTTACCGGCAGACTGTGCTTATTTTAATTTTTTCGGCTTCGGAGAAGAGGAATGCCGCCACTCCCACGATTGTTGTTTCGTCTCTGGGGTAAAGTGAAATGCCCAGGTTTCATCTCCTGTGACAATAGAGTCCAAAAAGTCTTCATTGTCCACATAGTGGCAAAGAAACTCGCGTGAAGAATGAACACGTTGCCACTTGTGATCTGTCAACAATCATGGAACCCATCGAGCGCAAACCTTCCGATATTGCAAATTTCGGTTAAGATGCTTTGCATGGTGCTTCGGGACACCTCAGGGACCAAAATGCAAAGATCATCCAGAGTGATCCATTGATCTTCACGCAGGCTTTTCTCGATCTTCTCAACTGTCTCGTTGGAAATTGACGGTTTCCCACTCCTGTGCTCATCATGAATTTCATTATGACCAGCTATAAACTCTCTACACCATTTGCGAACATTTTTGATGTCCATGCATGACTCGCCATACACTTCGGTCAACTGGCAATGAATTTCAACAGGTGTAATGCCTTTCACACTCAAAAACAGAACAGCGCGGATTTCGCACTTGGCGGCCAAGTTAAACAGGAGCGCCCTTCTCAATGGCTGCCAGGACCTGACAGAGTCACGGGGAGAGGCGAGCATGCTTGGGTAGGGGTGGGGGAACTCTCAATCACAACAGATATTCAACAACCGACAAAACAGTTTCGTTACGCCCCCAGTCCCTCTGAGACCTTACTTTTGGGATCACCCTCGTATAAGACATATGAAGTTAAAACAGGCCTAGCAAGCTGGTAGTGGAAAATATATGACTTGAATAAAAAACTGACCCAGGCCACAGACGGGAAAGAGTTGTGGAAGTAAAAGTAAAGAAAAGTTTTTTTGCAATACTTTTTTTAATTTGTTTTTGTAAATTTTTGCAATGGACTGGCAAAACAATAATGTGACATTATTATTATTATCACTATGTCTTACTATCCGTTCAGGTTATACACACTTCCCCTAATGTGTAATGGTAGGGTGATTTTGAGATTAAATGGAGGACCTACAGTTTAACGTGGAATCTGAACCACAATAGAGGCCTGGCATTCCAAACATTCACAAGTTGTGATTAATACACGTCTTGTCAGAGGTGAAGGAAGGGTTTGGAAATCAGATAAATCGTGCCGGGAACGAGGATTGAACCCCGAACCTCAGCATAGAAGTCAGACACCTTACCACTAGACCGCCAGGTCACCAATGTGACATATCTACTAAAACAATAATTTACAAGTTTACACCAATAATAAATATAATGTAAGGCTTCTTGAAATATTCAATAAAAAATAAAGTTCTGAATTTATTGACGGCCAACCAAATAATTTTCCCCATCATACCCTCAATTTCAAATACAGCCTTTATTCACCTTGAATCGATGAGTGCATCTTCCTTGGGATAATTTTAAATTCCAGGGTTTCATTTTATCTGAAAAAAAAAAAAAAAAATACAATAGTTAAAAAAAAACTTTATTTAAAATTAGACTGCTGGTAGTGATAATGTGGTACTATCTCTTCTTTCAAGGGTGCTTCAACTATGTAAATTGGCAATGTAGTCTGTGGTTTGGCAATTAGTTCCCATAAGACCTGTAGTTGTGACTTTCAAAACCATATCATCCATTATAAATCAAACAAAATAGATGAAAAACATTTGAGAGTGATTTGCACTGTTTTCTTTGACATATATTTCTTAGTATTAAGTTCATCAAATCTATATTTTTACATGCATGACACCAGTTGTGTTATTATAAATATGTGTGTATCTCTATTTGTTTGCATCTGCTCTATAACTTGAAATATTACTTTAAATAAAGGTAAAAAATATCGATTAGTAGTAAAGATATTGAAACCACAAAAATATAGCCAACACAATAGTTAGGGTGGAAAAAATATGTATATGTTCTTTCAAGTTTATATAGAAATGTAGCTGTCTTATCTTGACAGATAAAACTATAGTCCTATCTTATAAGCATACCATAATGGAGCTGAATAAGGCAAGATTGCCACCTTTTAGGGTAAAAAAAAACAGGAGGTAAATATTTTTGGTCATAAATTCATTAAATTTGTGACTAAATGTGTTAAACTTAACTGTGTTGACTAAAATTTGTGATGAAAAAACCCAATAAATTTTGAGAAAATGTGCAATAATGTGTTAAAACCCATAAAATGGGTTCAAAAATGAAAAAATAAAAAAGTAATTTACTGCTAACCCTTATTTCCAATGCATTTAAAAAAATACAATTTCTTTAAGATTGCTAAAATATATGTTTTTATTTATTGCATTATTTAATAAGATTCTATTGCCTTTGAATTTAAAAAAATATGTTGATACAAGGCTATGCCCAATACTAAGATTTTACTAATATTAATGAATGAATAATGATATATCTTTTTTTAAATATGTGTTACAATGCTTAGAAGTGTTAGCCAATATGACTAGAAAATTAGACTTGTGAAAAACCGTAAAATAATATAATAAAATTATCAAAATGTATAGTACTCATTTCTGAAATAAGGAAATAATAACAATTATTTAATTCATCTATGACTATAGAGACCAATATCAGACAAGAATTTTGAGTAAATTAAGAGTGCACCTATCTAGAGAAACAAAGTATACTGAATATTTTAAGGGGTCAATGAACGCTTTTACCCAATCCATTATCAATATAAATTTTTAACACCGCATCTTACTCTTACTACCTCTTCAGGTTACACACATATGCACTAATTAAGCTGATAAGTTAGGGATGAGGACGTTTGGATTCAGAGGAAGTGTACCTGCATTTGTTTGGAGTGAGAGTGGAAAATCACTCTCAGAACACCCGACCAGGATTAGAACCCTGATCTCCCTTTCATCGGTGGTCTATTCTATTCTATTCTATTATGAAAGTGATGCCTTACACCATGTGACCACTGAAGCAGGTAATACATGCTACTAGTAATGATTAGCATTCCTGAAATCTCTCTTCAAAAGAGTTTGATCGTTATTAGTGTATATATTAATATGCACTTTCTGGACAGCTGATTATATCAACATACAAATATTGAGAAGTATGATTTGTGGGTAGGCCCTATATTTTCATCCTTTTATTGTATATTTTTTTTATCTATTAACATCAATGCAAGTATTGGAAATAAAAAAATCAAATCTTTTATTTTAAAGTGTTAGGTTAGTTAAATATATATTAATTTTTATTTAGTAAATCTTTTAGCTATGCTATTGCAAGGCCTATAACACTTTAGGACACAAACAAAGTGATATAAACTTGACCAAAAGGGACTACATAACATTAATATATTTGCAATAATGAGCTTTGAGTTCTCATGTCCAAAAACATTTACTATGGAAGACTAAGACTAACTGTGATTGTTTACTATAATTATAATAGTGATAGCCTGGTTATTATTTTTCTTATGAACAGACAATAATGAATAAATGCCACAAATAAAGGTTATATTGAGATATTAGTATGTTTAACACAAGGGTATTGATAACTTAATAAAAAGATTATGGATGGAAGTCTTAAAAACCTACAGCCACTTAATATAGTGGAGGGAGGATAAGAAAACTACTATAAAAAACCAACCCTATTCTATCTGAACAGGTTACTAGTTTCAACTCTGACCAAATATGAGAATCTGATGCTAACAAGTGGGAGTGACAAATGAATATCAAGATTTTATTAACTCCTTAGTTATGAACATTTTTCACAATCAGAGATAAATGAGTAAGGCTGATTAAGTATTTATAGTTCCAACCACTTGTTTAAATTGAGGAATAGCTCAGTCGGTAGTGTGTTTGCCTATTGAGTTAAGGATCCCAGGTTCAATTTCTGGCATGCTCGAAAAATCATTGGTGAAATGTGGGTTTACCTTTTCACAGAGATGAATAAATGGCCAGGGTGGATACTGTGTGTTTTCAATTTAAATCACTTTATATAAGTTGTGTGCTGATATAATCAGTCTGTTCAGAAAGTACACATTAAATAGCTTAAATAAATAAAAAAATTAAGTGATTAGGGTAAATTTACTCTTCTTTGGATGTCTTATGGATTAAATAATCTTATATTCTGTTCTAAATCAATATAGTAGATTCCATCTCTATTATTTGCCAATTTCTGTGCTACAAAGCTCTTAGCGTACTTTCGTTTTCCTTGGATAAGAATTTGAATGTATTGCACTATCGTGAAGATCTATTTCATTTTTACTCTATACTTAGCTTCCAATTTTTTAGTATAATTAATAAGTTCCAGTAGTTTACATGAATGTTAATAAAGTAAGGTCCAAGTGATGGTCAGTACATTATTGCGGGAGAGCCTACAATTCTCTTGATAGCATTTAATTTACTGCAGGTGCAACAGAGAGTTTTATTACTTAAATATGGGTATTACACCGCAGATAACATGTGCATAGCAAAATTCAGCAAGAATTAGGTGTTATGACATAATGTAGTTTTCTGCATCATTCATTTACATATTACAAACATTACAAACAGCAGCCAAGCTATACTCAGGGAAGTGTATTTATCCATAGCTAAAAAGCCCGAGCTGCACTTGTGTTCACTCATAAATGAGTATGAATGGTTTTGACCAAGCATTGCTTGTTTGTGTCCCATAAAATTTTCTTGCCTTTGATAGTTAAGGAAGAAAAAAAACAGGTTACAGCACTTTCAAGAAATAAAGAATATTCTGATTATTTGTTTACATGTAACACAGTGTTCATCTCTATGATATTGAAATCATATCCACAAACCTTGCATTAATTGACAATATAGACAATGATGCTCTTGCTCCATAGCTCTGGTTTTGAACTTTATCAAAACAATGAAGATAAAAAAAAAATTCAGTTAATACAACTATAAGAGAGTTATTTTTTGGTTGTTTTATTTTTTCCAATAAAGCTGTAAAAAATAAATACAAAACTGTATTTTTTATATCTATTATAATTCTAATTTTATGCATGAAAAAATTATAAATACACATCCTTAAGGAAGCAAAATTACCCAGCATAGTAATATATAGGTTTTTATCGTTAAAAGTGATTTTATTCTAAAAATTAAAAAATCCTAAATTTGGTAGTACCTATTCATCATTTGATTCTTTGATACTCAATTTTTACTACATCATGATCATGATCATCATCATCATCAAACTGTTTCCAGCCAGTGGCCAGGTCAATTTAGTAAAATGCCTCCATCTTCCTCTATCCTTCTTCTCTCCCCTGAACACTTTCTGTTATCTGATTCTCCCATCTCTTTCTTGGCCTACTTTTGAGATCTTTTTCCTACATACTTCACTTCCAAAATTTTCTTTGGCATCCTCTCTTTTTCCATCCTCATTACATGTGCACATACAATTTAAGTCTTGCTTCCTCTAGTATCTCACGTGCTCCATGTACCCCTACTCTTAAAAACTTATAGTTTTGTTTCTACTCATGACAGCTAACATGCTCCTCACAACTTAATTTCCATAGCGTCCAATTTCCTTGTCTCTCTTTCATTCAATGTACAAGTTTGTGCTGTATATGTAACAATGAGTACAAAGTACACCATGTGCAACACTTCCTTTCGTCAGCTGAAAATACGGTTTGACCCTCAAGAAATTGCTACAAAAGATTTCTCAACACTTTTTTGTAGTATCAAGTGTGCTGAATAACATACTAAAAGTTTACCAGAGTTTGAGCACCGGAAAGGCCCAATTTTCAAGATGGCGTCCAAGATGGCCGTCAAATACCTAGCTCCTAAGGTTTTCATCCTAGAAAAGTAAATATGGTGTCCACCCCTATGTTTTTAGGGTCTTAGAATACATTTAGAGGGTTTAAAATAGCTTTGCAGCAATACACACTTATATACAGCCAATTGTGCATTTACTTAGTTGTACTTAAAAAATACTTTTATTTTTATTTTGTTGTTCCTTAGTAGTTATTTTTCTATAGAATTTCCTAGTCAATTGCAGAACACACATCCTGGTGTACATGCCACATTTTTCAATCTCAATACAACAATGTCATGCAGTAATTCAATGACCTTACTTACACAACCAGTCATCAGCATCGAGAAACAACACTGTCAAGGATGAAACGAGATTACTGTGACTTGAAGAAGATCAAGGGAAAACTTGTAACCTTTACGCCATTCTCACTAGACCCGTCTTTGAAAAGTATTGTTATGGGTGTAAATGCCAAAGAGGATGTCAATGTGCATAGTTTTAAGATTGTCGGGAAAAATATTGTACAAAATATGATTGGAAGGCCAATTTTTAATATATCATTTAAACATTATAGGAAAGTAACTTATTTTTGACGGTTACAAAGCTGGTTCTTCCATCAAGGATAATATGCATCAGCGACGTGAGCAAACCACCCACTCGGCCATCAGTTTGAATTCAGCAACAAAGTTTGTGGGAAGAAAAGATGATTTTCTCTTTACACCTTGCAACAAACAGGCACTTATTCATCTGGTGAGAGAATAACTGTAGAAAAGGGGCTGCAGTGTTATCAATGTGTCAGGAGATATAGACGTGGACATCGTCAAGACAGCTGTCAAAGTCATCAGAACACCATCCAACAATGTTGTTAAGGGAGGATACAGATTTGCTCATCCTTCTCTATTATGCACAACCAAACAATAGAGGCCTATATTTTCGTTTAGATAAGTCCATACTTCATAATGTATATGACATCGGTGAAATGAAACGAGTTTTGAGTAGTAATGTGTGTTCAAACTGTTGTTCATTTATGCTTACACAGAATGTAATTCAACTTCGCGCTTATTTGGTGTAGGCAAGAAATCAGCATTCCAAAAACTTATTACTAGTAAACAAACAATTCAGAATTGTTCAAATGTGTTTCTGCTCCCGCATCAAATAAAATATGTTATCGAGGGGCTAGGAAGCAAGGTAATGGCAGTCTTGTTTGGGGGCAGCAGTACTAATTCCCTTGCCTCTGTGCGCTACCAACTCTTCAGTAAAAAAAAAAAAATTATTCTGCCACGTCATTCGTCACTCCAAAGCATCCTCCTCCTATAGAGTCCTTGACAAAATACCACAGCTTTAAAGTATATTATCAAATCATGGTTTGGATCATAAAGTACAGCGATATGAATGTGGTTGATTGGGGTGGAAGCTTTTGGACAATCAGTATGTAACAGTTATGACTAATAAACTTGTTGCGCCAGAAAGCCTTCTTCATATGCTCCATTGTAATTGCACAAATGCCTGTCGAACAGAACGGTATAGTTGCACAAGATATGGACTACCATGCACGTCTGGTTGTGGACCATGACAAACAGAAAATTGTGAAAATCATTTCAATGAATTTGTTTGGGACAACAAATGTGATAATGACTATATGTAAATACGTTAACATTAATAATTTTGTTAAATTTTGGTAAACTAAGGATAAATATAATATTTTTATAATTCAGATGTGATAAATGTATTCTAAGAAATTAAAAACATTGGGGTGGACACTAACTTTACTTTTCTAGTATGAAAACTGTAGGAGTTAGGTATATGATAACCATCTTGGACGCCATCTTGAAAATTGGACCTTTCCAGTGCTCAAACTTTGATAAACTTTTAGTATGTTACTCAGCACACCTGATACTACAACTTTTGAAGCAATTTTTTTAGATTAAAGTAGGTGGCCTTTTCTCATATGTGCAGCCAACTTCTTACACTTTAAGGGCATTTCTCTTCTCCATGTCAGGTCTCTTCAAGACTTAGAGAATAACTCTTCCCGCTGTCCTCATCTCATTGCATCATCTTTACTTTCACCTTTCACCTCAATTACACTTCCAAGGTATTTTACCTTCTGCACTTTTCTCAGTTCTGCCTCATCAAACTTTATAATTTTACTAGGCCTTATCCTCTTCATTGTCATTATCATCACTACACAATGTGCCATGCTAAATTTGACTCTACACTCTTTAACTTTCTCATTCCAGTCTTGTAATTATTCTTGTCCTTCCTCTTCCTTCTCCCCCATACCATCAAGTCATTAGCAAACCTCATGGCTTTCATTCGTTCCTCCCAGAGTTTTCCTGCCACTTTGTTCATGACCATTTCCACTACCACTAAAAATAGAAATGGCGAAAGGGCACTCCCCTGCTTCACTGAATTATGTGTCAAAAACAGTAGAATTGAGAGATTTTTGAATTTTGATCACAAATATTCAAACAAAATCAATATTTTAAAACGAAGACAACTATTTAATTCATAATAATAAGTATTTTTTTACTGAAGAAAAATTTGTTTTTAAGTTAGTTGAGAAAATAAGAGTAACAGAAGGTTTTCCTGCTTAAATGTATTACTTTAAATAAGTAACTAAGCAACCAAAGAAAAAGTTTTATATGAAAAATTAGAGTTTATTATTCATGGTGTCTACTCAACTTGACCAATTAAATTCCCAACCTTTTCCCCCCTGATCATTTCCTAAAATTCTCAAATCAAAAGTATGACACACCCTTCTATCCCTCCCCCAAGATTTTTGTCAATCTTTTTTTATAAATAATAATGTTTTAAGATTTAAATAAAAAGTTTTTTATATGTATTAACATAGTCTACTAAGAATTAGAGAAATTATAAAATATATTAGCCAACACAGCTACAAAAAAAAGTTTTAATAACATTGTAATTTACTGATTTAATGATTTCATATTTTGAGTAAAACAACATTTTCCCGAATATTTTTTGTAATTTACTCAATTTCAGACATATTTCCGTTTTTTCCTGACCACTTCAAATTCCCGGCTAATTACAGTTTTCCCTGATTTTCCCAGATGGTAGACACCCTGTTATTTAAAAAAATAAAAGTGACCCACTACTGTAGCCAAATGGTTTAAGGAGTCACTCTCGCATTGGACTATACTGCTGATGACAGGGAGATCGAGGTTCAAATCTCACTCAGGTGTATTAAGGGTGGTTTTTCCAAAATAATTTTCTTCTTTTCCTCCATGAAAGTGTGGGCACACTTCCTTAAATAAAGCCTTTCCCATCCCTATATCTATTAGCCTAATTAATATAAATGCATATAATCTGAACAGGTAGTAAAACCAGGTTCAAATTTTGGTCAGGTATAGGCCCTGCAGAGGGCGTTAAAAGAATAATATAGTTTTTACACTCCCCCTCCACACAAATGTGGGTACACTTCCTATAAACATAACCTTCCTCATCCCTCAACCCATTAAAGTAATTAGTAGAAAAGAATATAATCCGAACTAGTAAAACGCAGTGCTAAAAAAACACAACTAAAAGTAACCTTTTTTAGTCACAAAAGTGACTTCTATTTCTTTATCTTTTAAAAAGGTGATTTATTATTCATTAGTCATGACATTACATGTTTAACTACTTTACTATGTCAAATACATTTATAATAGTTTGATAATGTATATTTAAGGATTGAGTAGAAAAATATTTGCCTTCTTTGGAGGCAGTTTTTATAAATGTGTTTCAATTTTCATCTTTTATTAATAGTTTTCAATTAGAAGAATGCAACATTAACGTTTGACTTAATATTTTTTAGTACCTTTTGAGAGTAAAACACTATAATAGCCATAAATACATAAAGTAATTATAATTATATATTATTGAAACAAAATTAGTGTCCAACAGCAAGATGGGCATGCTTCTTGTAGTTTACCCTAACTGTGCTCTCTGTGCTTCCTATCTTCCTTCTTGTTTAAAAGGTATGCAGTGGCAGTCTCACTGCCAGAGAGATTAGCGGGGACAAGGGGCAAGAAAAGGTACATGTGTGGAAGAGTATAGGTTCATTTTATTCTAACCTGATAATCCATAAGTGGAGGAGTCCATATTCTTAACTGTAACCCCTATATATATATATATATACGCGGTTGGCGATAGCCCGAGGAGCCACAGTCAGAGTTGAGGTTAGCGAAATGAATGGACCACATGTCCGGGAGTGGGTAGTTTTATCAGTAAGTGGGTCAGCGTGTCTAGACTGTGTGGACCAGTTTATCCAGTGTGTAATGTAATTGATTTGCCCCTGAAAAGTATGTGAAAGCATTGACAAGAATATCGTCCTAATTTTATAAACATATCTTATTTCATTTAAATTATATAGTATATTAAATGGCGCTTAAAGCACTTCTTCTTCTAAGAAGGCAAAAGCCACTGAACAGTGACGTCACGCACGTGACACCAGTCAAGTCATTTTGACCATATAATATTTCAAATAATAACTTCCTCTTCTCGAAGGTTCGAAGAGAGATTTTTAAATGTAACTTGAGTCATTTTCCGGCTCTAGAACCTCCCAGTAAAACAGAGATGTTTTTGTCTTGTATTTTGTTTTTCTAAACTAAACCTTCTCGAAGCTTCCATGAGAAAGGGATATATACAAAGAATGGTGCAACGTAAAGGCAGTTGGTGTCCAGAACTGACAGAATTCACTTGGGGTCCAGCAACACCTGTCCGCGCTCATACAATAGGCCGCGTATATATTTCGACATGATCTATTTTCTCATTAAATAAACAGATTCAGAAATAAAAAACATGTCAAAATAATAAGTGTTTATTAATTATAATTCTTCAATTGGCGTCCATCGCGGCAGTAAAATATCAGAACAACACAATTGGCGCACAACGTAGGGACCCGTATTCCAGAACGTTTCAAGTGTATGGGCCAGCGTGTTCAATGTATGGGTTGGCATATCCAGCGAGTGAATTAGCGAGTCTATCGTTCGTGTATTGTGGGTCAACTCTGCGCCGTGCACAGGGGTCAGTGGGGACTCAAGTGAATGACACAGATGAGGGAGACATTTATGGTTATTGTAAATTGTGTTACTAATGAACATTTTTGTAACTTATTTAAATATATGAATAAGTGCTTTATAGTAATTCATTAGTTTATTTAATTTAATCCTATATGATGTGTTTCTATAAGGTTATTAATTAATTATTACTTGTATTATATTAAGTGACTTGTTTGGTTGCAGTTAATTTAATACTATCAGTGAATTTGTTGTGTTATTTTTAGTAACCAAAACCTCGAATATTCTGTGTGCGTTTTCAATCTTGTTTAATCAGAAGCGTATCCCAATATCCTGCAAAGAACTCGCGGTTCACACAGTGATGTGTGAACAGTCTGCGACCCCACAGTCGCCCATTACAAGTAGAATCTTTTGACTTGTTTTAACAGAACAATGTTAACTTTTATGCAAAAGCATTCGTAAGAAAAGAATGGAAAAAACACAGCACATAATAAGATTACTACCATTGTGTCCAGTGTTTGTTGAACCAGAGTCAAATTCAAAAGTGCAGAACATTACACCAAACCTGTGAGCATCTATTTTTCTTTATCATACAATAAGGTTCTTGAATAGAATCATCAGGATTCTGTTTTAACATTGATGAATATTTGGAAACATTAACCAACTATAATAAGGATGAATAAAAACAATGTGATGTAAAAGAAACATTTGTCACAAATGCTCACAATTCAAACAAAATAAATTGTTACTTGTAGATTAGAGCATATCAAAAGTGGTTAACTAGTTTGGACTGGTAGTAAAGTAAATAAATGTTATGGCACAACCACATAAACTTTCTCATATTTTGTATTTTAACTTCAAAGGAAATTTTCAAAAATATGTTTTTAGTATATTACCCTTAAATAAGTTTCACTGATAAAAACAAACACATCATCTTGTTAACCATAATAACAACTCTTTTCATATGAATTTTAAACCAAATTGTTTAAATATTTTTAACAAAATTCACATTTTCAAAATTAAATTATTTATAAACTTCCCTTAAATTATTTGTTGTTTGTAAAAGTATATTCTTATTTATAATGAAAGACTGACTATTCACAGTTTCCTGTTTTGTATTCAATCTTCAAAGTCAATTCCCTAAACATTCATATTTTCTATAATTTGTTTAAAGTAGACATTATATTAAATTAGTTTATTTTGGATAAATAAAGATACATTATTGTTGATATATAAAATTGTCTCCTGATACCAATTTTAAATCAAATCGCTAAAAACATATTTATGTCAAGCACAGCCCAAAGATACATTTTATGCAAAATTGTTTAGCCATTTTAAAAATCATTCAAATTTTCAAAAATTACTACTGAGTAAAAGATCCTTAATCAAATATTTACCCAAAACAAAGTATAAAAGGTTAATTGTCATGTCAAACACTTTCGAGATATCAATTTGGAACCAAACCGTAAAAGCCATTAGTAAAATAGTTAAGAGTTTTTGAAAAATCCGTCATCAATAAGCTACCCCTCAACAAATTTTTGTCCAAAAACAAATTATATGGTGCCTTTTTGTCATGCCAAACAAATCCTATGTATGGATTTTAAACAAAATCGTTAAAAGCGACTTTTGAAAAATTTAAAATTAAAAAAAGTTAGTCATTAGTAAACTACCTTTATTTGAAGGGTTAGGGTAAGTAAAAACTTTTGTGGTACAATCCTATACTATTTAAATATAAAGTTAGAAACAAATCCAAGAAACCGTTTTAGATCCATGGCCAGAGAGAGAAAGAGAGAGAGAGGTAGATAGAGGAAGGACAGACGCAAGTTTAAGTTCATGTTCAAATAAAACATAAAAACTTGTCATAATCTCGAGATCAATTTTTTTTCATGATTACAATACTTTTTCTTGAAATTAGAAAGTAAAAAATCACACCTTAGCCTGTCTTTCAAACAAAGTTGTTGAAATGTACAGTACTAGCTTCTTGTAATAAAAGTGTTTCCTTTTGATTTTGACTTTTTTAATCTTTGGCGCATTTTAATGGAAAAGCAATCACAATTTTTGCCTTCGGCGTGCAAGCAGTATAGCTCATACAAAAAAATTGTTTTTAAAGTAAAACTAAAAATATCTCGAATAAAAGATAGTAAATTGACTTTTTATACATGGTTCAGAAGGTGACACTTTAATAAGAGCTGGTTATAAAGATAGCAAAATAAATTAGCAAAGTACAAAAGTTGCTTCAAAAGTTAATGTATTCAATTGTTTTTCTTGAATAACCCCTCAGTGATCCAAGTGAAAGTTATGTGTTATATAGTGTTTAAAGTATTTAGTTATTTTTCAACATATTCATACCCATTCCATCAATGAACATGGGTATGCATCCTTATGTCGGCCTGATACAACCAATTCTTAACAGCCATGACAGAGGTGTTGTTACTGGGGTAGCATTTCCCTCAAAGAGCATCCTCCACTGTACCAAACATGTGAAACTATGATAAATCAAGATCGGGACTGTGAAGTGGATGTGGGTGGCATTGTTATGTTTAACAATAACATTTGCTTTATTTTATGGCCCAACTTTTGTAAACCAGGATTTCAGTTTCTTCAGTATATCCACATAACAAGCTAGATTTATTGTTTGTCCCTGCTATATGAAGTTCCATGAGGATTACCGCCTTTCTTGCCCAAGAAAGTGGTACATATGACTTTGCCAGCATATTTTTTAAGCCTTGAATTTTCTATTTGCTGGTGAAACCAGGCACAGTCTTAAGTGACAACACTGTCAAGGAAATTGTAACCTAAGTATCATATTGCTCCATTAGATTAGCACAAGCCTGCCTTCTCTGATCCTAGTGATCTGGTGTAAGCATTTGTGGTACCTGCCTGCCATACAGTTTCATAAATCCACTTATCCAGGTTTGTGTTCAGAGCATTGAAACCTCTTCACAAAGTCGCATACAATTCCTGGGTTGTGATGCACTGGTCATCATAATTCAGCTGATTCAATCTCATTTTCTGCTATCAATGTCAGTGCCTGACCTTAGAATGTCTTTCAAACCTCTACCAGCATCACTGACATGCCTAGCCATACCATGCCTAAGGCTCCTTGAACACAGCACAGTTTTTTCCTGTGGCCGTACACGGCACAGCACCGGGTAAGCTTGGCAGTTGCCATAGTAAATCCGGCATGGTTATTGCAAGAGTTCAAGTCACCAAATGAAATCAGTTAACTCTAGACAGTCAGTACTATGGATCACAGATGGCAATTACTTTGTATTCATTATATTTATGAAGAAAAAACAACAACAATTTAGAATGTGGTTGGTTCATCCTTTGAATGTGTGTGTGTGGGGGGGGGGGGGGGGGGGGGGTACGGGACAGAGTGGGAGCATTTGTAGCATTGTTCATAGAATTATGTTGAGTTTTACTAGTGTATTTTAGACAACGTACAAACTGGCATAAATGAATTATTTAATATTTGTTTTTTGTTTCATTGATACTGTGATCTAAAATAAACCAAATTGGATGCTTTAATTATATGGAAAAATGGCAGACGTAATGAAGTTTTTGTTAAAGATCTACTGCCAGTTAAAAGAAATATAGTAAAAAAGGGACTAACGTTAAAATGTTATATAAAAGAAAATGCTACTATGGCAACGTAATGGATATGGAAGATTCAGGCAATAGCATATATTTAACTTCCGATGATGATGTTATATTTACACTGATGAAAATGAAGAGATGCCTGTATTTGGTGTTGTGAAAGTGATAATTCTTAGAATGATCCAAATTATTCAGAACGTTGCCAATTAGGAAGTGTAAAAGTGAAGGGTTGAAAACTTGCCAATGTGGAAAAGTAGTACGCATCACCCATTTAAATGTCAAACAAGTGAAAAAAGAAGAAAAATAGAAAAAGAAAATACTTAAAATGCACAAAGAAGCAAACAAAAACACAAATTTACCATGAAGAAGTGACCAAAACAAATTTCATTGGTGAAAATGAAAGAAAAAATTATTAGGAAGTTTCTACCAGCATTGTTGAAGATAATATCAGCAGCCAACAAAATGTGATAAAAAAAAAATTCAATAGATGTGAACTAAAAGACTGTAATGATGAAATATTAGCTGCCTGTGTTAAATGTCTGAGCCTGCTGTGCTTAAAGTTGAGGATTGTTATAACCATAATAAATACTTTAGCAACATTAGATCAAAACAACCTGAAGATTTTACCATGGGGGGATCATTGCATGAACAACCACAGCCAAAGAGACATCGTGTGAACCAAACATAATTGAAGAAAGAGTTAAGAAATGCAGTAAAGTGTTACATGATTTGTGTTTAATCTAATGTAACATTGTTGCCCCTCTAGTAATTAAATAAAAATGCAAAGAAGACTCCTGTAAAAGATCAGAGGAACAATGCAATGAATTTACAGAAGAGGGGAGAGTGAGCATTTTAACGCCTAATAGGATTCAGGCACTCTATTGCAACAAAGAGAATACATTGTGAGGTACACAACTGTTGAAGCAAAAAAGTACATTAACAAAACTGAAAAATCCAGGAGACAGAATACTGTGTGTTACACTTTGCCACTGAATGGAAAACCTCCATCAGTGTGCAAAGTTTTCTTTTTAAATACTCTTGTGGTAAGTGAAAAAACTGTAAGAACTGCACTCGAGAAATTGGAATCTACTGGAGTTGTCGAATCAGAAAAACGAAGGGGTATTAGATATCTGTCCATGGTTGAAATTGATAATAAGTTAAGAGAAGCTGTTGTAAATCATATTAATAAATTCCATAGAGTTGAATCACATTATGTTAGATCAGATACCAGTAGAGTGTATTTACATGAGGACCTCAATCTAAATTTAATATACAGCATGTTCTGCAAGGAGAACCCTGATAATAAAGTAACCAGCATAAGTACTTACAGCTACATATTCAAGCAAGTGAACTTGAGTTTCCACTGGACAAAAACAGATCAGTGCAGCTTATGCATGACGTACAAGGAAGGAGATACCTTTGTGAAGGAAAAACTTCAAGATAAATTTAATAAGCACAATGATGAAAAGAAAAAGGTGAGAGAGATAAAGGATACCTGTAAACATATTCAATACTGGACAAAAAAAATAAGTTGCTGCTGTGTTTGATCTGCAACAGGTAATATACCTTCCCTAGAGTAATCAAAGTGCCATATTTTATAAACGCCGCTTGGCAGTCTTTAATTTTACAATTTACAATCTGGGTAGTAAATAATGCAACTGTTACACATGACAAGAAGCTATAAGCAAACGTGGGGCCTCTGAAATATCTTCCTGCGTGTATCTTTTTTTAAAAGCTTGTGATCTCCAAAAAGCTAAATGTGTAAGTTTATTTTCAGACGGATACTCTGGCCAAAATAATAACACTATTATAGTAGCAATGATTCTATACGTAGCTAACAATTTGGCCAGTGACGGTATAACCCTGAGATTTTTCGAGCCTTACCATGGCCAAAGCGAGGGAGATTCAGCACACAGTGCTATTGGGTATGTTGTATCCCATGCAGGATATCTATTTTTACCTTCTCAACTCATCCCAGTAATGAAGCTTGCAAGATTCAGTAATGAAGCTTGCAAGATTCAGTAATGAAGCTTGCAAGATTCAGTAATGAGGCTTGCAAGAAGTAATAATCTGTATAATGTCAATCAAATAGATACCCAGGACTTTCTAGATTTCAAACAGCTTTCCAAGGATTTGAGAATACTTCAAATAAGAGAAGACAAATAAATTGGTCAGTCACTCAACTGGACATAAATGGCTGAATTTCAAGTAAGGAAGTCAGAACCAGCGAAAGTCTTTTTTAAAACATGCCATATGCAAAAGAGTTACATATCAATCACCCTAAAAAGATCTTTGGACGACCCTTTGAAAAGAGACCTAAGCTTGCCAAACAAGGAACCGCCGAAATTATCAGTTGACAAATTTAAAGACTTGATGTGATTGTGTGAAGGTGATACTCCAGTAGTGAGGAATTCAGAGTTTGTCAACTTTTACAAGTCTTTGCCTCATAACCAGTGAGATGGTTATGCGCCAAACATGTTAAAATCAAGCAGTTTAATTATTATTATTATTATTATTATTATTATTAGCACCACGTCTTACAACCCGTTCGGGTTATACACACTAACGCTAATGTGTAATGGTAGGGTGATTGTGAGATGAAATGAAGGACCTACAGTTTAACGTGGAATCCGAACCACGGTGGAGGCCTGGCTTTCCCCACATTCACAAGATGTCTTGTCAGAGGTGAAGGAAGGGTTTGGTAATCAGATAAATCTGTGCCGGGACCGAGGATTGAACCCCGGCCGCCAGCATAGAAGTCTGACACCTTACCCCTAGACCACCAGGTGACCAGTTTAATTGACAATCTGGGTTATTTTTAAATACATGGTAACTGTTAGTAATGTTCATTTCTATATATATTTAATATTTTGTATAGTTTGAGTTTAGGTGATACATCTGTTTTTGAAATTGTTTGGTAATTTAGATTCACTTTAATTATAATATTATCATGTATATTATTTTCCATAAATAAGAAAGACGTTTAAAATTTAATCATGATAATTTCAAACCACTATTTTATTGTTTAATAATAGCTATGTTTTAAGTTATGGACAAAGCAATTTTAGTCAACAAGAATTTGTGTTTTCAATTTTTAAAAAGAAATTAAAAAAAGCTTTTGGTTGTATACTCATAGTGTATAGTAATTCAATGAAAAAGGTTTTTAAAAACTTGGAATTATTAAAAAAATGCAGTATTTTTAACTATTTCATTAATATACCCTGTGCATAAGTGTTGATCACGGGTAAAAAATTGTGATACAAAGGGGCTTAACTGAATTACTACGTATTTAGTCTAAAAAAAATTTTTTTAATAAAAATATCACTATAGCATTAAAATTTTAACATTTTAGAACATTTACATACATAGTTTGAAAGCATTAATAGTAAAAATACCATTAGGAGAGCTCATGGGAAAAAAACATGATTTTTGGTTTCGTTCTTCTAAATAGTTGAGGAAAATCACGCCTGTGTTCCGACCGACCGGACTGAAAAGTGATGATGATGCTGGATGAATGTAAGGCGAAATCCCGTGCCGTGTGAAGAGCTCATATACTCACATGCCCTGCTGTGATCAAACACGACCACGGCACCGGATTAGTCCAGTGGGGCGCCATGAGTGCAACGGCAGCCATGTATGGGAAATAACCGTGATGTGTGTACAGCTCCATTGCACCTAATGGTCGACTGGACACACAGGACTGTGTCGTGTACGGCCAGAGCGTAAAAACGTGCTGTGTGTAAGGAGCTTGACAGTGCTCACATCATTTGTCAAATCCCCATACACACTCTTAAAATGCTGATGATACTATGGGTTAAATGTTCTTTACATTCAAGAACTTGAAAATCTACTATGATTTAAAATGCATATCGAGGCAAACTTCCATTTTGATTAACTACTATATTCCAGCTATTTTGTGTGCAGTGGTGAAACTTTGAGGATATTGGCAGGAAGATTTAAATATTCACCTGGCACCATTAAACTTTAGGTATAACCTTTAACTTATGAAAAAAACATTGAATTCATTGCTTTTGGAGCAAACCCTTTAGCATAACCTTGCTTTCACATGACCTCAAAACACTTTGAAGATCATCTATTTAAGTACTGTATATTAAAGTCAAGTTGGATGGTGATATGTAATTTAAATATAACTAATTTTTACTTTATTGCAACCCTTCTGGCAGAGAACATCTCGTCAAAAAAAATTAGATTTGAGATTTTGATGACCCTTTGGACCTGAAAGTGTTTTTTGCAATGCCATCTGTCATAGTCTCTGTTACTGGGACAAGAGCCGACACCGTCCTACAGAAAACTCATGCTGTACACTGTTTAACATTACGTACAAAATGACATCTTATTTTTCCAAGAAAATAACTTTGAGGGTATTTAATTTAGGCGGAAATTTCCAATTTTGATCATATTTATGCAACTATTTACAAAATAGCTTACCATAGCAATGTTGTAAGAGTCTTTTTAAGAATAAAAAAACCCTTTTATTTGAAATATTTTTTTGTAAAACTAATAGTTTCTAAGCTATAAGCAACAATACCATTATTATTTCATTTATGCTCTTTGGTTAAATGGGATGTTTTCCCCATTGTGTTTCTGTAACAATGCATATTATTTTGTTTCACATATTGGTATATTTCGATTTTTAGGTAAACATCTCCCCTTTTAGGTAAAGGAGCTCTGTGCAGTGCAACTTACTATTTATTTATTTTGTTCAATTATTTAGTCAAGGTGACTACTCAAACTTTAGAATAAAATTCCAGCATAATTCCCAGTTTTACTGGTAAAAAAATATATTATTTTTCCGAGTTTTTAAACGGTTTTTCTTCAAGGTTGTGAGACTTGGAAAACATAATTCTGAATGAAAATGTTTTGTTAAAGGTGTGTTGAACATGCCAAATGTTAATACTCGAGCAAATATTGTTAATAAATATCACTACTCTATGGCTAGTAGACTGAGTTTTACCCAACCTAAATTATGTCTTAAAACATCTTAAATTACTTCAGATGGATCTTAGTAAAAAAAAAAAAACCTTAAACATTTCTTATTAAGATTATTCACCAAAAGCCAAAGATAGGATCCCTCCCGCTCTCCAAAAAATTAATTCGGGTTATAACCATGCTTACCCTACAGTCTCATCAGATTTTAAGGTTTATATCAGCAGGCAGTTATTACATGTGTATGTGTGCTCAGTCACAATTAGAGAGTAGGAAAGTTAAACAGTAGTATCATAGTATGTATACAAATGTGCTACACCAAGTGATGCCACAACACTGACTAACACACAGCTCAGAATGCTAGTGTAAAATACACATATTAATGAATTCATGAATCTGCCCCAAAGGTTATAACAATATTAGTGGCTGATATAAGTTAAGACTTTTATGTTGTTATTTAAAGAATTCAGAAACATATGATTTCAAATTTTAGATTTTATAAATGTGAACACTAATGAAAAATTCTATACGACAGAAAGAACTTGGACAAGTCATTTATAATCTTGGAATATAAATTATAGCAAAATTTCATAATATTTAAAATATTTCATTAACTCAATAATTAGTGCATTTAAAAGGGTAAAATGGTCAAACTATCATTAATAACATGTTAAAAATTACAATACAAATGTAGTTTGCTACAAGAATGAAAAATATAAAACTTATTTAAAACAAGTTAAAATAAGGTTAACATCTCCAGACAAAAGTTTTGAATATAGTGTATATAAAAAGTTGATTGAAGTTTAATGAAAAAGTTGAGTTAGGTCTCTAGGTCTTAGCTGAAATAAACGTCCCTTTACTCCTTTTTGGTAGTCCATCTGCAACTTGGGAGGGCAGTTATGCTGCCAAATACACAATCCAAGATAGTAATTAAGTTATGAATTAATAACTCCTAAATAAAGCAAACTATTATAGGTAAAGGTTAAAACATAATTATAAGTATCCATTTAATACATACCTAGTAACAATGAGGTACTTTTGTTAGGAGCTATTGAATTAATTTTATCTGTAAAGGGTCTTACCTTATATTTGAGATATTAGCTTATTCCTGCAGCTCCAACACAATTAAAGCCATCATACTGGATAGTTTCATGTGATGTTACTTTGTTTCCAATACTTGTTTGTGAAGTGTACAAACATTACTGACGCTTCCTTCAGCTGCAACAATTAATAAATTGTATAACTTATGGTTGTTAACTTTATTTCTTTATATCAATGGTAAATAATATAAAAACAAGCAGTTATTTGATTTCAATGACTGCAAGCTTATCTCTATTTAAATAAACTCCACTTAAAAATAATGTATAAAGTAAATATTTAAAGAGTTATGGCTGTAGCGCTTATTTTATCTTGATCTCCATAACTTCAATGATTCTATGAAAAATAGCAAGTGAAAAAATCCCAAACAAAAATTGCACACAGAAGGAACCCCTCTCCTATATATGCACAGAAAGAAAATGCCCACAAGAAAAAATGGTTTTACAGACAAATGCCCCCCCCCCCCCTCCCCATTTCACTAATAATGTTTGGTTCATAAATCTTGCACAGCTGAGGACGAATCTTGAAAACACTCCTGTTTTTTGCATGAAGATAATGAATAACAGCACGAACTACAAGGCAGGCGAGATAATTGATGGTCCATTTTAAATCAACAAAATACACTTAATGTGACAGCAAACAAAATATTTTGTGGGCATTTTTTCTGTGTGTGTATGTTTATATATATATATATATATATATATCGCTGTGCACATGTTTCATGTGGGCTTCTTTCACTAACAATTTTTCCCAGTTACCAATTTCAAAGCCATGTTATTTTATATTATCGAAAAATTGTTAAATATTTTGTAAATAATTATACAAAAATTTCTCTTTTTTTATATTAAATGGTGAGATTGCCATTAAATAATTCCTTATAATCATGATCATATTTTTTCTTTTAATATATCATACAATGTAAAAACAACAATTTTAATCAAATATGTTAAAAACAAGTATAGCTGTTGGTGTCTTCCCACATTCCTAATCACTTGCAGTCTTCCTGATTAAGCACCATATAAGTCCACAGTGGTAGCAAACTCAAGGTCTTTGTAAGGTCTAGCTGTGGGTTAGGCATGGTTATCTGCGGCTAGTATAAATGTCTCAAGTGCAGTTGCTAAATGCCAAGCAAGCATCTCAATAGATACTATTCATAGAGTATATTTTTCACTTAATTCATGAAATCAAATTAAACTTGAAACTATCAATTTTATCATATATATTTTGAGTGGGTTTGCAAGGAATGGTTTAATGCAAGTCACACACCTATGTCTTAATTTGTTAAGTTCTATATAAATTTGAGTAACCATAAGCAAAGTTCACTACAATCATGGGTTTTCTACTAGTGATAGTATTTATTTAAACTATAATTTCATTAATTTGCTATACAAACATAAAAGTTTTATATTCAAGGAGCACACAACACAATATACAAATTGTGCTCCAGTTATAAAATAATTATAATAGTTAACGTGGTGTGGTTTAGTTTGTCAATGCTGCCTCATTTATTTGGGAATAGTGCATCAATGTGACATCTCACTGAACAAACACACAGTGCTCATAAACCCTACTGGTATTGTTTATTCAATTTAGATTATTTGCATATGTAAATTTTGCTAAAAATGAAACACTTCCCATTTTGAAGGTTCTAAAAAAAATCAAATATGTATAGGTACTTCAAATGTAAAATAAAGCACAGCAAAACATTTTTAAATACATATGAAGTACATTTAAAATGTTTTGATTTCTTCCTAAAGGTAAAACTTGGTTAAGGTTTAACAATTAGCTTATTATTCAATACATCACCTAATCTAATACCAAACACGATTTTTTTTATCCTACACTTTATAATAATAACATTTATGTTTGAATGTTTTAAAAGAAAATTATCTAATAGACTGATTTAATCCAGTCATTTATATCATAGCTAAACAGCTGGTTTATGTTTGTAGACCCAGTTTGTATAATTTTGTGGAAACCGTTATTCGGATCATTGTTAATTAATTCCTTGAGAATCACATCATTTTCATAAATTTCAGTAAATTAGATTCTTGTTTTTTTTTTAACAACGCATGATTCTATGACTACCGTGTTTCGGTGACTAATAGTTGGCAAGAGTATACCCATGATGTAACTTGTTTGTGAACTGTAAATCTCCACATAATATTTTGATGAATTTCCAGCTATTAAGATTTAAACCAGTGGTTTTTAGTTTTAATTTACTTATTTTGTGAAGGGGTGGGGGCAGCGTAGTTACTGCATTTGGATTCATGATGGGTTTACAAAATAAAGTAAATTTGTGGTACATTAAAAACTGCTAGTTTTAAAGACTTGCATTGTTTATTTGCGAGTGGCACACACATTCCTGTTTAATTTCACTGCAGCATATTCCAGAGATGTGCATCAAGAAGAGTCTGTGCCCTTCCTACAGTAATCTCTTCCTGTTATTATTGCTGCAATAATTTCTTTCTCCCCACGCCAGTCCCCTCTTTCCATTTAAAATCATGCAGCTGAATAATATTCTCTCTCATTTGTGTATGCTTAAAATAATATATTAATTATTTACAAACAAGAGACCAGAGCCCCGATTCTCAAAATTTCACCCCTGTGGCCTCCTTGACATCCATGTGGAAGTCAACCACCTCACCTAACCCCCCCTTCCCCCACCCCACAATGTTCCCCAACCACCCAATGTCCCCTGCCCCCGTTTCGTTGCAGACAGCAACAACAATTGTTTTAGTGTTCTTTTTGTGTATTGATTAAATCTATCAGTGAGGTCAACTATTTTGATTTAACACTCAAAATATGTCATTATAACAATTAAAATATAGGTCAACGAAATGTTGTATTTAATAATCTGATCGCTCTCCTACAGCCAACACAATTTTTTTTTTCTTGTACTAGATTAAGTCGAGTTAGAAATAAAAATTTAATGTGAGTAAAATTTCTTATGCACTCCTTGGGGGTCGCCACCCACCGGTCTAAGAACTGCTGAACTAGAATAAAAGTGATACCACAGACAGTACAGTTTAAGTCGTGTGGTTCAGAGTAGTTGGCCAGATAAATATCACATCCTAAAATGTTTTCAGCCCATAGCTAAGGGGTGAAGATTATGAGGCACTTTTTATTTAGTTAAGTTTGAATTGTCTCCTCAGTCAATATAATATAGAGTTATTAAAAAAGTACTAGAATGTGTGTTGTGTACTTTCTATAAGCAATGGCACAACAGCAAATATTAATTGAATTTCAATATTATTACAGATATCTCCATCATCTTAAAATATAAACTATCACCTGCGTTAATCAAAAGAACATTACATTTTTGAACAACACTTTCTTTCAAACCTTTGTGGTGTAATTTTGTCATAAAAAAACTTAATGTAAGTTTTTAACACTGAAAGCATGTTTACAGAATTAAATCATATAGTAAAGGATTTAAAAGATATTGTAACTTTGAAAAATAATGGAATTCAAGTTTATTATGTCTTATTAAGAACAAAGAAATACCAAGAAATATCATACAATGATTGAGAACTAAGCAGTTTTTTTTTCAAATGCAATGCATCTTACTGCTTACACGGACTATCCGAATATTTAGACAAATGTAATTGGATGAGGAATGTATAAATTAGAGGAAATGCTAGATGTCTGATTAAAACCCAAACCTCCACACCACCGTAAATACCAAACCAGAAGAGAATTACACCTTTTCTGTGCGCCTATTAATGCAATGAATTGTCAATAGATTCAGGCATTTTGAAGAATCCACATATTATTTATTTAATACATACAATTTTTACCCTGTTGAAAACTTCAGAATTACTATCTAGTCTTAAAAGCAATTTATTTATTTTGTTTCATTACTGCTTGGTAAATAAAAGCATTTTGTGTAGTTTTATTTAAACTAAAAGTTAACTACAATATCACAATTTTAGTTTTGACCCTTATTCGAGCAAATGCATGAAATCGAAACATAATATATTGACATTATTAAAAATACCAATATTAATTATTTATTCAAAATGTAATTTTAATCTCCCACAAAATAAATCAATTATGTTTGTCTACTAATGAATGAGGATGTAAATTTTAAATATATGTTCAGTCATTTGTTTGGAGAACAAGTAGGAGACCACAACGTGAGAAAAAAACTCGTGTACCTGCTATCTGATCATGTCACATTACCCATGAATATAGCTCTTTCATTAAGCATATATACAATATATTGATTAACAGCTAAAATATGTTTTTATATACTAAATGCCTGTAAAATATAACAGGCACATGTCATTTTATGAACTAACATTTTAATTCAAATTTTAAAAAATCATGTTAGATATTCTAGTGAAAAATTGCACAAAATTGTGTTTAAAAAACACCAATAAAGTGGCAGTTTGCTATATAAAGAACCCAATAATTACTACCAAATATAATTCATACTTATTTTTAGTTCATTTACTTAAAATGTTTTAAACCTAAGTTTTTTTAGCTACGCCGAGTTGGTAGGTTGCTCACTCCAAACATGTCACTTGTGTATAAACATTTTATAAATTATAGAAAATGTTAGCTTGGCCATAGGTTAAAAATCCCCAAGCTGTTGTTAGAGTTGGCACTGTTTTCTTGATATGAAATTCTCTGTTTTCAAGAAGGAATTACTATTTTTACAAACATTTTTGAGACTAATACAAATTAATGAAATTTCATATTTAATTAAATTGACTTAGTGTTTAGCACAGGATGGGAAAGATGTTATAAGAGTAGCTTTTTCTTCAGTTAGTCTTTTTTTTTCAGTTAGCATTTTCTTCTAAGCAAAGACCTGCCATTTAGAGTTTCTATTTAAGTGTCCAAATATTTCAGTTTTAATTTATTTTGTGAAATTCCCTAATGTTTCCATGTTTTTTTTCAAACAAAATTAATTCCCTATATTTTTAAAAACCTCTCTCAACTTTTCAGAAGTGTGGCATCCCTGTATTTTGTACCTTATCAAAAGTGTACAAGGCCAAAATAATATTAATTTTATTCCGTGGATAGAATATTTAAATCATTCATGTATGTGCATTTATGTTCAAATAAATACCAACTTTAAAAATGAGGGAAAAAATATTGATAAAGTAAAACCATGGCATTAAAACATAGGTTTGGTAATAAGTCTCTCATCCAATATCATTCCTATATAATTTAAATTTACTTTAAGAGTAATACTTTTAATTAAAACATTTCTAAGGGTTGCAATTACTCTATCCAGAGTCAAATACACAATTACACACCAATTCGGGCTGATGAAATTGGATTAACCAATAATAAAACTTCTATACTGTAATAAAATGGATTCAGTATAAGATTAGAATGTAAAAATGAACATCATTATCTTGTGTAATGCCTGCCTCTTTGAATAGTATTTTATGATTGTAAATGATCGATGCTGTCTTTCCCTATAAGTTATACATATTAAATATTGAGAAAAATATAATCCTGAACAAAGGTTGAGCTTGGATAGTGTGTCAAAAACTAGTGTGAAGTCTGGTGAATGGCAAGTGGCGACAAACACAAATTGAAAACCCCTTATAATTAATTATGTGCCTAAGTTGAGATTTTTTTTTTCCATTGGTATTTACACAACAAAAAAATTGTGATGTGATTTTTCAAAGATAATTTGTCATTATCAGCTGTGAAAGTGATGTTGCTGCTCAGGGCAGCAGAAAAAACAATGATATTTGTAGAATGGTTTTTAAGGTTAAGCCCATACAATATTGTGACTAAACAAACATTGTGAAAACTCTACAAATGTGGTATGAATGTTTTGAGCACGTGAATAAAAAGATACTTAAAGACATGGCGGAAAAAAAATTGTGCAAGGTGCCAAGAAGATTTTTTTATGTGAGTCATGCCGAATTGGGAAATTACACAGACTTGCATTCAAGAAATAAATATCATAAGAACTTTGACAACTTGATAAATTTATCCATTTGAATGTGTGTAGACCAATGTCGATGGAATCTTTCAGAGGTGCAAAGTTTCTCCTGAACATGTGTCATGGTATAGACATGTGTATTTTCTGCAACACAAATCAGATGTGTTTGAGAAGTTCAAAAAATATGAAAGAATGCGATCAGCAAAGTTTGAAGAAAACTATGAGGATTTTGCATACTGATAATGGTACTGAGTATTGCAAGGTGGAAATTAAATCATACATGGCATTGAGAGGCGTAGTCATGGAAAATAGAGCAACATACAAATCAGAACCAAATCAACGTGACAGCAGGTCAAGAGCCGAGAGTGCCAGAATAATGTTGCATGCGAAAGATCTTTCAAACTTCTTGTGGGCTGAGTCCATAAGCACAGCAGTGTACATATTCAACCGTACAATTACAAAACAAGATGGTGAAACAACACCGTACAAATTGTGGATGAAGAAGAAAATCTACTAATGAACATTTAAAATATTTGGTTATGTAGCATACATGCATGTACAAAAACAATTTTGACAAAAACTTTATTCAAAGGCAAAGAAAGTGTTAAATTTTGGATACCAAAGTGAATCAGTGAATTACTATTTCCATGATCCAAAGACAAAGTGCATACAAGTTTCACAGGATTTTAAATTTAATGAAAAATAATCCATTGTTATACAAAGCCCATTAAGATTAGAGGAAAATTTCTGGGAGAACAAGAGTATTATTATTATTATTATTAGCACCGTGTCTTACTACCCATTCGAGTTGTACGCACCTACGCTAATGTGTAATGAAAGGGTGATTATGAGATGAAATGGAGGACCTATAGATCCGAACCCCGGTGGAGGCCTGGCATTCCACACATTCACATGTTGTGATTAATATACATCTTGTCAGAGGTGAAGGAAGGGTTTGGCAATCAGATAAATCTTTGATGGGATCGAGGATTAAACCCCGGATCCCAGCACAGAAGTCTGACACCTTACCCCTAGATCGCCAGGTTAAAATAAGAGAACAAGTGTAACAACATGAAGCAGATGTTGATAGTCTATAGACTCTAGACTGTCTACCTAAAGTCCCACAAGGTAAAGAACAAAAAGAAGAGTATGTCAGAAACAACCCAAAATGTCAGCTGGGAGCACATGCACACCAACCAGAAATCAATAACAATGAGGATTGAATTGATATTAATCCAAGTCCAAATATGCCTCAACAAAATACAAAATTGGACCACTTAAAAGACCAAGGTAAAATCCAGGCAACACTCAGATATGTCAATTTAGTGTAATATGTCCCGCCAGAAACATTTGATGAAGCTGTGAGGGGACCCAATATTTAAAATTGGATTGAAGTAATTGAAGAACTCAAATCCCATGAGAAAAACCAAACGTGGATACTTGTGCCAAAATATGAAAAGATAAAACCATAAGTTCAAAGTGCGTTTTAAAATATTCAAATGGTTTTCCAATCTCTCTTAGAAATTTCTGGTACAATTTCTTTAAATTCAACCTTCCTCAATCCCAACATATTTTAATATCTTGTACATTTGCGTATAACCCAAATTGGTCATGAGAAGCGGTACTAAAAGAAGTACTTTTATTCCTCTGATATTCTCCATGAAAACTCTTGAAACATTACTCTGCTCGAGGGTGTGAAAAGCTAATTTTTCTAGAGGTTAGGCTAGAAAATTTAACTATACCTTTAGCAAATAAAAGTTTGTGTACATATATACTGGGTGGATATGAGCTCTACTGACAAACGTTCAGAGGTTGCTTAGGGATGTTTGCCGAGTGTTTTGATATAAGAAACTCATGGTTTTCAGTGGCACATAATTGCATTTCGATCATTCCCAACGACTTTCGTTTCTGTTTACATGGAATGTGTACCGTGTTTGCAAACAGAACATAGCCGTTGACTCATGGTACGCGCTGTGAAATACCCCTTCTTCCCCTTCGCTCCCAGGCTTCCACACAACTGCTCAGTCCCAGTCAGTGTTAGTTGTACCCGTAGTGACAGCACCCTTATCACAGCACATTTGCAGCCATGAAGATGTACGCCGATCTCTCGGGATGCTAGAGTGTGTGCGACAGTCCGTTACGCATCACTATACAGTGTGTCGTGATCATGGTGGTCGACATTTTGAACAGTAATGTAACAAACGTTCATGCGTTTTATCCAGAAGGTTGTCATACTACCCATGTTATTTGTGGTTATCTGTTCCTGTACTAAATGATATTACAGAAGTCAGAAGGTAATGAGCTGTTTGAGTACTTTCTTTGTAATATCACAATCCATCTGTCAGGGTCTAAGAGACAATAAATCAACTTACTCAGTAGTGATCCACTGGAGACCATGGGTTATCAAAACACTCAGAAAACATCCCTAAACAACCTCTGAACGTTTGTTGGTAAAGTTCATATCCACCCTGTGTATGGACCTCCAATAGGAGGGTCCATCAAATTGACGGGGCTTCGAACCCCCCATGACTCCATTTCTATGACCCTAGTGGGATGTGTGTTCAGATGTCCCAACACTATATATATTTTTTGAATGAGTTTAAATGCTGTGATGTTCTTTAGGTACATCCGTAAATAGGTCTATGCAGTGGTGCACCCAGGAATTTATTTGGGGGAGGGAGGAGGGAGCTTGGGAAGGGAGGGGAGGGCATGGCATATCATCAAGGCCAATGTCAGAACAAAATTTCAAGGGAAGAGGAGGACTAGCCTCTGGAGCCCAAGACAATTTATGAATATTAAGTGCTCATGAAGCTATTTTAAGTTATTTTTATCGTAACTTGAGACAATTATTTAACTTATATATGTGTTATCAGAGACTTCTTTTTAGTTTATAACAGGTAGCTATGATAAAAATAAAATCACTCAAATGTGCTAAATTTATACACTACTCTTTGTTTTATGGTTAAAGGCTGGAAATAAATTACAACATGTCTAAAAAAACTAGCTTTAATACTAATGTTAAAACTATTTTGATAACATTTTCTCTTTATAATTGAAAAATATCTGTTTTCAAATATCTATTATATTTTCTATTTAACATAAATTCAAGATTGTAAGATTTTTAACCATTATTTGAAGATATAATACTTTTTGAAAGAAATTTTAATCAAACATCAGTTTCATATTGTGGCCGAGACCTTAAAAACACTATGCTTGTACAAAGCGATGTTAGCGGAGATACACGGCCCCCCAATAATCTGTTCAACTGGGACAGTCTTAGCACCGTTACATAAATAGGGAATTGTTTTAATTAGCAAATTGAAAATGCACATTTAGAGCAATGCATATATGATTTATTCCATTATAATTAAGTATTATTAGTACAAAATATTTTCTATGTTCTAGTTTGAAGTGAAAATAGGTTCAAGGTTTGTTGTGTGTGTGTGTGTATGTGTGTCCCCACCCATTAAGAACTAGTGACACCTATGGCAAACTGACTCAATGCGTTGACTCAAAATCTGTGTTTGCTTTCTCAGTTGAAATAGCAGTCAGGTAGAGGTTACTTTATTTGAAATTGGGTGTGGTATGGGGGTTTCTTAAGTCTATCTAAGTGTGGTCCCAGGTGCAGCAACCCTTATCATATTCTTAAAACTACTGAAGTACTTAAACATTAGAATGGTAGCAAATAGTTTATTTTAATTCGGAGTATTAGGGGTCCGTTTAAAGTGCATAACGGTGTACCTTTAGAATATCAAGTTGTAATTCTGGCCTAAAATGTTGCCAGTGTAAAAACCTAGATTATATGTTCTACATTTTAGTTACACTTAATATGATTTAAGGTTTTATTAATATTATTTATGGCCAAGGGAACGAAAAAGTTACAGATTCTCTCGCCCCCCCCCCCCCCCCCCCCCCAAACAAAAAGTTCCTTCTGGGTTTGTTGTAACTGCCACTTAAGCTTTGCACAAACAACATTCATAGTATGAATTAGGCAATTTCCTAAATACAGTATTGTGCTTATTTTTGTCCAATATATATGATTTTTGCCATGATTTTTTTGATCAACAGAAGCAGATGAATTGAATATATCAAACCACACATTGAATAATTTTAAAATGCTTGCAATTGGAAGTACACCCATGGCAAATTTGCTTCTTTTAAAGGCATAAACCAATGTGTTTACTAGTCTGCAGGTTTGACTGACATCATACCCTCCCTTGTCTGACCTTGAGAATGCACATGCACCTATCATGTATATTCGTGGTAAAATGGGCATGATATACTGCACCAGGTGAATGAATTCTGGTACAATTACTCTTAATAGCATTTCTTAACTTCATACATGTATTAATGTGTCTGTTAGTAAAGAAAAAAATAATATATAGCTGTTTTATTACTGCTCACAATTAATTGTCAGGTACTAATTAGCCGTCAATGTTTATCGGCGATTATTTGACACTAACCTGTTGTATTCATTAGGGACCAGATTCTTAGGTACCAAAACTGTTTAAAATAGGCAGGCAAATAGGCATTAAAAATATGGGATTTAGGCACCAAAATAGGCACTTAAGAAAAAAAATAGGCACACAATAAGCAATGTAAAATTTATTTTGCTAAAAGTTTGTTACCTGCAGCATAAAAGTAATTTACATTGCTGTGAATCACTACATACTTACCTAGAAGTTTTAAAACGGGTTCTTTTGTCTAAAAGAATGATTTTATAGCTAAAAAAGCTTTGTTCTACATCACAGGATGTAAGGGACAAATTTTAAATTTGACAATTCTGAAGGGATTAAATTTTCATTCTGCAATATCACGCAGTTTCCTCTCAAGATGTCTGCCACTGCTCAATAAATGAGTTTTCCCTAAGTCGAGACCTAGCTAGATCGCTTTCTCGCACCCCAAAACGGAAACCAATTTAATCTGAATCCTTGAGCCCGTTTTCAAGATACAACTGACAAATAAACAACCACCCTTACCCCCCATGCCCCCTAAATAATTTTTCCCAAAGTCGAGACCTAGCTAAATTGCTTTTACGTACCCAAAAATGCTAGATAGCTCAATTTAATCAAAATCCTTATGCCCATTTCAAGTTAAAATGTACAAATATATAATAGGCCTGTATACAAGAATGTCTTGTTTGATAGTGTAAATTATGGGAATTTCTCCCACACGATGCAATGACCAATAAGTAGAGCAGGCCATGTCACATGTCCAGGGAAAGACGTGTCACGTGGCCCTGTATAAACAGTCTGTCAAGGTCAGAGCATGTCGGTTAAAGCCATGTCAAATGCCTTCTATCCCCCACCTCCCCCCCCCCCAATATAGTCAAAACTTCCATTTCTAAGAAACTAAACTCTCTTTCAGAAGAGGAAAAAAAAATAGAGTACAAAGCCGAAATAAGCACATTTAAGGCTTTTATTCATAAAATAAGCAAAAACCAATAAAATAGGCAACTATAGGCACTATAAAATTAGCATATTGTAATTGTAATAACACGAATTAAATATATATATCAACAGCTTATGTTTTACAATCTAGGGGGAAAAAGGCAAATAGGCAAAATCCGGTCCTTAGTAACCATCATCTGACAAAACCCCATAATTCCTATTGCCGGCTCAATACTGACTGGCTAAAAATGCCCTATTACTAAATAATAAAATAAGAGAATAGTAATAATTTACCATCACTATTATTGCTTAAAATGAATTACATTGAATTTCTAGACAGTAAGATAGATTTAATACCATCAGATTAATTTCTGCCCCAGTGTGTTTGAATGGTACATACCTGACTGAACCAGAAGGTCAAACGTTCAAATATAGAAATGTATACAGCTATGTCCAATTAACTTACCAATTGAAAAGAGAGAATTTCGTTTCTTCTTTGGGATTAATATAAACACACAAATTTGTTTAAAATATTTAAACTAAGCCATTTGTTCTGAAATCAACATAGTTAAGGAAAAGTCTGTAAATATAGTTGGATTCTAGTCTTGAGGGGGGCAGTAATTTTTGCTGTGCAGGGCGTTCCATAACGAGTGATTTGGACATAACATGATCAAAGCAATAATAAAGTTTTTTGATAACATAGCCCTGTGACGGCCATTACGCAAATTCCAATAGTGAGTCATTGATTCCCCGCATGTATTGCATTGGTCTTCCAATAATGCTGCCAAGTATAGCATGTGCAGCAGTGCTTTGTTTCTCTACCAATATTACCAGAATGGTGCCTGCGCTAGTTTATATCAGTCTGTTTCAAGCTTGATTGCAATAACACAATTTTTTTCCTGTTTACAGTGTAATCTGCTTTAAGTAATCAATGTATTATTTCAGAATTTTAATGCTTATTATTTAATTTATTTGTACTTTATTTAAGAAATGTGTAAATAAGATACAGTAAACATGAACAGTAAAATATACCAAAATATAAACGGAAAATGAATTTTTAAGCCTTATTAGTATCTAGTACCTCCTGACCTCTTTGTTCTAATTTTACTAATTTGTTTATGATACTTTTTCTGTAATGCGTCTACTGCGTTATAAGAACTTCCTGTATCTTAAGTTATCAATGAACTGTTCTTTTCCCATCTATTGGTTTTCTTCTCAGCCTAATTAGGTTATTTTGTCATACAAATACAACAATCGAAAGGTAGTTAATGATCAAGTTTAACATATTTATAAAATTAATCTTTATGGTAATGACAGTATAACACTGACTAGTAGACAGTAATTCCTAAATTATTATTTTTAATCGTATGTGAGTATTTTAAACGTTATGTTTATAAAATGTGTATTACTCATTTTTATGAAAGTTCTTTTTAAATTATACACTTAAATACAAAGCTGTAAATTAATAATTGTAGATATTACTAAATATTAAAATTGCAAGTCTATAATAGAGAGGAAGATGGAAAACAACCAATTCTAACTGTGCAAGGGTTGAGCCTCGAGTTTGAGACAAATAGTTAATATAGAGCTAGCATTAATAGTCTAAAGTATGATTCCAATTGAAGGGTACATGGGATAAAAGAAGTCAAATTTTAACTTAAATTGAAATATTAATGCCATTTCTCAGAGAATCGTGAGACCCTTCTAGTGCAGTTTAGATTATAATTAAGAAATGTTTTTGTCATAGTTTAAATTAATTTAATAAGGTATTTTCCTGGGGTCTTTATGGAGTTTGAGATAAAAGCTGTTATCATATAAAATGTGTGTGGCTTTACTCCTTTTTATTCTATACCCTTCAATTTGAATGCATCTTATAAATAAATATAGCAGTAGTGATTAGTCTATGAATAAAAAAATAGTGTGTAACAATGCAAAATATTCCGTAAATTCTCACTTTTTATATTTATAGCTGTATTGAATAGATTTTGTTCAAAATTGCATAACAATTTAATAAATTCTATACAGATCTAAGTCCTGTTTTTTATAGGAGGCCCACTTTTGACCACCAATATTGAGAGAACATAACTAAAATTTGGCATTCAAAAAATGTCTTATTTGATTTATAGATTTAATTAAACAAAGGAAAGATGGTGTCAAATGTCTTTATTAAATTGAACATGGAAAGGAGGATAGATAGAAAGACAGGGCTTGCACATTTACCAGAAAATTGTAGGCCTAAAAGTTCACAATTAAAACACAACAAAACACATTATTATGTAATTTTGGGGTACATCAGTCCCCTTCCTTAGCAGAAGAGAGTAAAACAGAGATTGGACTATGGCAGCATGGCTATAGGTTGATCAAGGTCACTAAGATTCTGTTGTTTCCTGGTCAAATTTGTGTCTTTATTCTTGGTAGATGAATAGAATGTTGTATTTATATTATATTTAATTATACAATATTATTAAATTATATTATCTCTCCTTTACTTTCTTTCCAAGCAGGCCTACTCACACTAGTTAGTATATATAAAAGATAATAACAGATCATCTTGTGAATGTGGGGAATGCCAGGCCTCCACCGTGGTTCAGATTCCACGTTAAACTGTAGGTCCTTCATTTCATCTCACAATCACCCCACCATTACACATTAGCGTAAGTGCGTATAACCCGAATGGGTAGTAAGACGCGGTTCTAATAATAATAATAATAATAATAATAAGAGATAATTAATTAAATAATTATATGATTAAATATAATATAAATACAAGTCTATCCATCTACCAATAATAAAGATACAAGTGTGAAGAGGCAACTACGAATCCAAGCCTAAACTTTTTTTTTAAATAAAGAAACATGCACCAACATTATCTAAGTGACCTTTATCAACCTATAGCCATGCCGCCATAGTCCAGTATCTGTTTTACTCTTATGCTGAAGAGGGTGACTGATGTACCCTGAAAATTACATGATTATGTGTTTTAATTGTGAACTTTGAGGCTCACAATTTTCTTGTGTGTAGGCCTTGCCCTTATATACTCCTTTCAATGTTTGATTTATAGATTTATTAACTGTTCATCTAAAGTTTATTAAAAGCTTAAAATAATACTTCCGTATGCACACATAACTGTATAACTTCTCTTTACATAATAATTATTAATTAGCACCGCGGGCGGCTTACTACCCGTACAGGTTATACACCTTTACATAATTCAATGGTCTAAGAATGTAAATAAATATTTAAAAAAATATATTTCCGCCATTGTGACAATTTTCCAGTTTTCAATAACGAGCTTCCTACGAAAATCAGACTATATTCAATTTTGGGGAGTTAAAACTATGCAATTTATTCAAATACATATTCGCAGACATAAATGGCTAGGATATTAAGATAACATAAGTAATTTTCTATAAATACAATTGACTTATTTATTGCAAAATACCTCACAGGGAAAGGATTCCAGCCTTTTATTGAAATTTTAGGACAATGTCCATTTATCAAACCACACATATATATATTATTTAATTTATATAACCATTTTTCATATTTTACAATAGGTAAAAACAACAGGAATTATGTGATTTTGTGAGTTTAAAAAAATAATACAAGTATGCAAAGTAAAATGTGTATTTTTTTTTTTTTTTTTTGCTGAAGCTCCCAATTATAGAAAAAATGTGTATGAATATTCGTAATTCCCTTTGAGCTTTTGATATGGTTGATACTGACCACACTTGTGCTCACATCTCTAGTAGAAGCTCACAAGATAAAATAGTATCTTGATGTAAGGATTTCATTGAGATTTAGGAGTACAAAACATAGTAATTTTAAAATATTTGAAAGAGCACCTAGAAATGAAGTTCCACTTACACTATGGTATTAAGCACTCTGAAGTTAATTCTCACACAAACAAAAAATAAGCAGTCCATCCCTATCTTGAGCTAGTTCTATCCAGGCTACTTCATTGCACCCATGTCCATTTTTATGTTACCCTCCCAGATGCGTCTAGGTCTTCCCACTAGGTTTGCCAGTAAATACGTTGAACATGGTTCTAGTTGCTTCCACTTGTGTTGAATGTCCTGTTCACCATAACCTGGGAGTTATGATTGTCCTAACAGTGTCTAGTGACAAGTGTGATTTACATACCCTGTACTTATGTAACCTCCTTCACTCTCCATTAGATTCATCTCTTTTTGGACCAAATATTTATGGCGAATTAATTTGAAATGCAAGACAAAGGATTTTACATTTTATGAAACTGTCCTGTGAAATATTAATAGTGGGCCACCATTACAAGAAAATCTGCATTTCTTATAAAACAAGTATCGTAAGTAAACTAATACAAAACATAGAGTAATTTTTAAAATAATGCATACAACAGGGTCAACACAGTTTCTTCTAAACAAAATTCCAGTGGTGAAGGTAGCATTATAAAAAAGGGGAGACTGAAATTATAGATACAATCATCTCACCTTATATATTTTAATGTATTTGATCTAGCTGGCAGTTTAACAAATATTATATTAACCAATGATTTTTGTTCATATAACACTTCAGAGTTACTAATGCATTCCAACAGTAAATATATAAATTTTTTGCTGCCATTTTAAAATAAGATTGAAAGTACATGACCTAAACATAATATTAATGCACAAAATACACAAATATATGTATCCAGAGTCAAAACTTAAAATTGCGTACAATTTTTTTTTTTAGAAAAACGATGCTCTTAGTATCCAAATGGGAAACCATCCATAATTTAGGACATTTTAATTACTTTGCAATATATTTTCTTTGAATAAGAAATATTTATTACTGTAGGCCTTTGAAAGTAACAAAGTATAATTTATATTTGAGTTAAATATGACTTTATAGAATATTTGACTTAGCTTTGTCCATTTTCTCATGAAGAGGTAAATAAATAAAATATTTATATTTTAAGTTACATACCTGAGTAGTTTTAGTAATAAGCCCTTACCTAATTACCAAAATGCTCACCCACTCTCCCCAGATACCCATCCCAACATGTTCAACCACCTTCTTCACTTGTCACAATTTCGTGACAGTTGCTATGCTATTATATGCTTTGATATTCTATGCTATAGAACACATAAGGACTTTAAGTGTAAAGCAAATATTTGTATGCCAGGCTAGGCACAAGAGGATAATGCGCCAAGCACACTTATAAAGGATTTGCATATATTTATTTCAGTCTTCCCTTTTTAATTAGTGTCTTGGTGTTTATGGTTTTGAGTGTGTATTTATGCAATGACAAAGAATGTGTGTCTCTAGAATAGAACAGTTTTTGCTCAATATATAGTTACACTTTTAGGACACTTTTTTCTACGAGGGTTGTTCAAAAAGTTCCCAGACTATTTAAATAGTGCGCCAACGCAATGTATGCAAGAATGTATAATGGATGTTTAGTGAACCGATATTGTGGTCCCAAAGCACACTATCACACCACCTTTTAACCTATGTTGACGAAAGCAAACCCACGCGTGTCAACAAAGCATCCACTTAGTCAAGTTCTTGCATAGAGCCCATAGAGATGTACAGCAAGTGGTGCTTTATAGCAGAAAGCTTCGCAATTAACCTGACCCGATTAAATTGACCTGATCATTCTACTCTGGTTAGTAATTGTGATGCAGTGTTTTGTTTAGGAGCTTGCTTTGTGTGTCTTGCAATTTTCAAGATGGTTGAGTTTTACAAGCAGTGTGAGAACATTAAATTTTGCGTTAAGCTTGGGAAAACATTTAAGAAAACTCATGAAATAATGAAACAAGTTTATGGAGATCAGTGCCTGGGCTGTAAGCAGGTTTATGAATGGTTTAAGCAATTCAAAGATGGCTGGCTGTCAGCTGATGATGAGCCGCATTTAAGGCGACCCTGGATGCCAATTGACAATCATGTGATCCAAGTTTAGATAAATGTGCATTAAAACCGTTGATTGACAGTTAGAGAAATCCCGGACGACTAAGATTTAATGGGATTGTGTCACAACAAACTGACAAAAAAATTGTAAATGCAGCGTGTTGCTGCAAAGTTCATCCCACGGCTGCTGGCTAAGGATCAGAGAGACAATAGAGTTGCAATTTGCCAGGTACTTTTGGATCACACAAATTAAGACGAATATTTCATGAAGAGAATTATCAATGGCAATGAGACATGGGTTTACGGCTACAATGTTGAAACAAAAACCCATTCTTCACAGTGGGTTAGAAAAAATTTGCTGAGACTGAAAAAAGTGCTGCAGGTCAAGTCAAATAAGAAGGTAATGCTGATGGGTTTTTGATGTAGAGGGTGTTGTTAGTCACAAATTTTTACTGAAGGGACAAACAATAAATAAATGGTATTATCTTGAAGTTATGAGACGTCTGCGAGAAAATGTCAGGAAAAAAAGGCCCGGGTTGTGGAAAAACAAGTCCTGGTTGCTCCGTCATGACAATGTACCAGCACATGCATCGCTAATGATTTGGAACTTATGCGACTAATGATTTGGAACTTATGCGACAAAACGGAGACCACCTAACCTCCTATTCACCTAACCTAGCCCCAGTGGACATTTTCCTGTTCCCAAAACTAAAATACACTTTGAAAGGACGAAGATTCAACATAATTGAAGACATTAAAGAAAAATAGCAGGCCAACTTTGGAGCAGTGTATAAGCCGAGGAGGGATGTACTTTGAAGGTTGACAAAGCTAAATAAGTTGTAGGCAAGTCCTAAAAACTTATAAAAAAAGTTCCGGAACAATTTGAACAGGCCTCGTATGGTGTATTATTTCGGTCCTTGCCCCTTGGTAAATTAGTAGCATTTAAATTGTTTGAACATTTTGAAAAATTATACAACTTTTTTTTTATGAAATAAGTAATATCTTTGTATGACAAAATGTGTTTGTTGCTCTTGAATGTGTGCTTTTGTGTTCTATAAAATTGACTGCTATTAACTAGCTTGGAAAATAAGTCCCCACTAAGATATTTCAAACTTTTTATTTTGTGCCATAAATGTTCCCATTCCAGAACCAGGGGGGTTCAATGCATGGAGCTATTATATATACAGAGAGGACATCCCTATGCTGTAGCATTGCGAGAAAGTGAAGCTAGCCACACACCCCTCAAGGAAAGACAGATTGAGCGGCTGTATGGCATAGTTTGGCAACTGGCTGCTGGTTTAATATGGGAAGCACAGGGAAAAAAGGGACGCACTCACACATGAATTTGAATACAACCCGATTGAGAACTTTTAGATTCTTAATGTAAGTAGGATGTAAATGTTGAATAAATTTGCGTTATTTTTATGTAAAAAAACATAAATTACTTTGTATTTCAGGTAATAACAAGCATCTGCAATGCAAATTAGCTGAAAATCTAGATTGTTGTTGGTAATATTAATTAACTAGCTTAAAATGACAGTAAGTTCTAGCTAAAATTTGCGTAATAATTTTTTGGGCATTGTAGTTTTTTTTTGTAACTCATTAATTTGTTGTAACTTACCTAACTTTAGTAAATTGTGAGAATAGTAACTGTTATGCCGAGAAAAATTCTGTTGTGTGGGGAGGGTGGGGGTGGGGAGTGAATTGTAAAATACTTAGTATTTTCTTTCTCGGTTTATTAAGTACATTAAATGTAAAAGTGCGTATAACCTGAACGGGTAGTAATATGCAGTAATAATAATAATATATAATCATGAAAATAATATTATGCTCTAGTTGTTTACAATGATTTACCATGTTTTACATAAGAGTCAAATTAATCTGGACTCAATAATTACATTGTAATTATTCTCCCCCCCCCCCTCTGTTGTGACAGCCAAATGCACTGCAAGATTAAACAATCCTTTCCATGTCAAAAATAATCACAGACCCATGCCTACAACTGTTTGCTAGGAAATGCTAACGGCAGCATCGCACTACCCGGGATGATTCATACCGCCTTACTCCAACATTTCCCAAATCTAGGTTGGCTTCAGTTCCTCGTCAAGATAGCCCCTCCATATATATAATAGACCATGGTTCAATGTTCTTACAGTAGCTTCAAACATATTTCTAGGGTTCAGAAAAGTGAACGAAGTTTTTCAGATCTTAATTTTAGTAACATTAGCTACAGCTAATGAGGTATATTTAACTATTAGGAGTATTTTAAAACAATGCCATGTAATATTCATTTAATGTTTTGTTTTATAATTATTTTTTATTTGGGGTACTTAACATGCACTTTCTAAACATAAAATTATATCAGCATATGACTTATCTCCTATCTTAAGTCTAGAACAGATAACACCCAGCCCCTGTCAGCTAATTCATCCCTGTGAACTAGGAAACCCACATCTCACTCACAATACATTTTTTGACTATGCCAAGAAATAAACACAGGACCCTTTGCTCAGGAGGCAGACATGCTAACTACCAAGTTTAAGTGTCAGCCTCATTTAATGTTGTTTCTAATTTAAATATACAGTGTTGTAGTATTTATGTTATGATGCTTTTAATATTTAATTTTCTATTTCAAAATTAAAATTTGGTACTCGGTTCACTTGTGCTTGAAAACCTCTAATAAACTGAATTATGATACTTTACTATAGAATTCAACTTAATAATAAGATAATAGAAAGATATGTCTTTGTATGCTCTTTAAATCAAAATAAAAATTGGAGACAAAATAACAAAATATTAAATATATGCAAATATTGTACTTATATATACTGATTTCATTACTACTTACATCAGTTACCTTGTTTTTGTAAACTTAAGTATGTGTTTTAAAGAATATTCATTAGGTATTTTTTATTGTTTAAGTACTAATAAAAATAATTTCATCAGCTTCATCCTAAACTTCCGGCACATACCCACATAGCAACCTTGTTCATGACTAAGATGTATAAAAAAAGTTATGAAATACTCGGGGGATACATGACAGAAATCTTTATTTTTTGCTTCTGTTATAACACATTATATATACAGTAGGATTTGCTTGTTATCTATCAACAGTGATGCTACAAGCAAACTGTCAAGAGATTTCTTTGCAAAATTGATGAACACGTTATTTACTATAAGGTCCATAGTTGATTGAAACTTAAAGATGAGTGGAGAGTCTCAAAATGCATCAATTAAATATCAAGGCAGTTGAAGTGATGATATGTATTAGTTGTTTTTATTAACTGTATTCACTGTTTATTTTAACCAACTAGTGGACAAGTAGGTCCTTTACATTTTGACTAACTCAAATTTTGGACTTTAAACTTCAAGGAATACACCATTTCAATCTAGTCTTGTGATGAGTATACTTTTTTTTCCATAATAGTTCAAGCCAAATCTCTATCATTTGGCAGGTAAGTGGCCAGAAACCACAAACTTGTGACAGCTTAATGATTGTTATAACCATTTTGCTTTTTCTATTTTGACCTGTACAAGAGTCTAAGCACAGAACAATACTTAAATGAGTTGAAGCATGAATTTTCATCATAAAATAGCTCACTACCAAAATTTAATGCCAAATCATATTAAAAAAACTTTGATTCAAGTAGGTTTGAAGTGGCTGTGTTGGTTAAGGTAACAGTTGATTACCTTGAAGTAGAGTTGGTTCACATGAGCTCTGAAAAAATGTTTAGTTTAACTGCCTGCTTCAAACAAGTGCTGTTGCCATTTTTGGGTCAAAAAATAAATTAAGAATATGGTTTATTACTGATTTTAAAAATACGGTATTTGATTTCATATTGTTATTTAACTCAATATCTCTAAATGAACCAAATAAGATTGACATTCCATTAATTACATACGAGTAGATGGCCCAAATTGGACACATTTGAAAATATGGTATATTGATTTTAATCCATCTCAAACAAAATAAGTACACCCATATACCCCCACTTAAAAAAAATTGTTATACAGTCAGCCCATTTAAATCAAGACTAACTCTGCCCAAAATTTGAAGAATCATATTTAGCATTGGGCAAACACAGATAAAGTATGGGTTGTAATTAATATAATGTGAGGGGAAACAATGAAATAGTCTTGCTCATCAATGTCAATTTTTTAACAATCTTAAAATTAGTAAATAATATAATATGAAGATTATGATCAAACTTAGAAATAAATGCGCCTGTCTCTATTAAGTAATAATTAGAAGCCCACTATTATTTATTTTCTGCTTTCTATACCACCCAGGCCAGTAGTTCCAAAATATGAAACACGGCCTGCTTCCAGTTTGCTTGCCAAGGTACTATGTGCTCTAGCCCAATGTCTAATAAATATAACCTGATACTTAACTATAAAAAATAAATCTCATGGAAACTTAAATAAACTAAAATATTTTCAGGGCCGGTTATGCTATTTTAAAATTGAAAATCATTTATAGAATAATCCGAATAAAAAGATCTAAATTTGATCATTTTATACACAGCTGTGTTTTGAGTTGTTTTAAACTGAACAAAATACTTTATTATAAAATACAGTGAGATGATGAGCCAAGAAATTTGACAATAGTTTGTTGCTAAAATATAAAATCAAAACTTAAACAATACTTAAAAGGAGACCCTATAATGTTCGATTCAAACAAATACAATGATACGTACATTAAGACACAATGGCCAAGGCCATAGTTAACTGAATGTTTTGTGTAAAACAATCTTAGGTTAAAGATTTTAGATATTTTATAAAGATTTCCATGTTCATGATAGAAAATTTACACTAAAATAAATAAAAATTATTAAATTGTAACATGATGCATGGTAAGTGAATCAAAAGTTGGTGGAAAAACTAAACCAAAATAGATTTCTCAACCAGGTAAATAGACATTACAGTATGCCATTTTAATATAATTTGTATTTAAATAATTTTTCCTAACTGCCCATAATAGTTTAATCCAAGGAGTGGGAACACCTACACAAACCAAAAAGATAGGTGAAAAAATGACTCCACTAGTTTAAAAACTGCGATAAAAAGGGACTATAATAAAATTAATATGAAATTAAAAAGTACATTTTTAAGTTTTTATAATTTTTGGCACAAAAAATTCCTTTAAAAGAAGGTATATTATATATACTACTATAAAGCCACATGGCTGACTCACTCACTGACATAAATACTTACCCACTTCCAGATGAGCTAGAAACTTGAAATTTGGCAAACTTGTGGCTTTTAGCCTGTAACCGCCGGAAAAATTCCAAAAAGTTAAAAAGATTAATTTTTAGCCCTCTAAAAAAATTAAAAATCGTGGAGCAACTTTAAGAGTCAATGCGGACCTTTTTTGGAGGTCTCTTGTGGCTAAATGGTAATACCTATCAAAAAACGGCTCTGGAATTACATTAGTTTACAACCACTTGCAAAGAAAGCTCACCGGAGGCTTGGGGGTGTAGCCCCCAATGAGCAAAGCAACTATTATATATAAAACTTAAAATATATCATATTCTGAAAATTGAAAAATGACACCTGGACACGAAAATCGAACCCTGTCAATTCCCGCGTCTAGGTGTCATTTTTAAATTCTCAGAATATGATATATAGATGGAGTAATCCTCACTAAAAAAACATAAATAATAGCTTTGGCTATGCGATTCTGAAAATATATTATTTAGAACACACCACATTGACAAATATATATATACAGCATATATATTAAGGTGGTCCTTATTTTTGAAGTTTTGAAATGTTTTTGACCTAACCTATGTTATTATTATTATTAGCACCGCGTCTTACTACCCGTTCGGGTTATACGCACTTACGCTAATGTGTAATGGCAGGGTGATTGTGAGATGAAATGAAGGACCTACAGTTTAACGTGGAATCCGAGCCACGGAGGAGGCCTGTCATTTCCCACATTCACTCCTATGTTGTTATATATTAAAAAAAAATTGAAAAGTTTTATGCAGATCCGACTATATTTAGGTGTCGCTTAAGTCGGGTGAAATGTCAACTTACTTTAATTATCTGTGTACCCAAGTTTAGTTTGAGTTTACTCACTGTATCTGCTAGTATTCTACCGTTTGTGTCTTTTATCGTTGTGTTTGCTTTGTAACTTGTTCGAGTACTAATAATTTTATTTTATTGATTTATTTATGTTTTTATCTTGTTTATTATCGATGTATTCAAATATACACTCTGATAATCGTAAAACTATTGTATGTTGCAGTTATTTTGAAAGCTGAACAGTAAAAATGGCAGCAGTAGATAATACAAGACATGTTTCCAAATTACCTTCAAATAAACAAGTGTTGAGTGTCTTTTTCTACCACCATAGAACCTTGAAGAAGACAATTCGTGAGAGTTGTAGGGCTGTTTTCAAGGAAACAGTTTTTTTGGAAGGGAGGGGAGAGGGGAAGAGGGAGGCTCGTATTCCCATTCATCATGAACAGGATTGTATCAAGAAATTGGTTGGAGAAACTTTATGAAAAGTGGCTCAAGCTGAAAAACCTCTGGAGATTATGAATATCCAAGAGGACAAGGATTTTCTTCTTGCACACAAAGAACCTAGTCGCCATGGTTGCTTTGGGAAAATTGATAAAGCTTTGGCATCCAAAGAAGCAAGAGCCGAATAACGGAAATGAAAAAAAACAAGAGTTTAAGCAGAAGTACGAAGAGAAACAAATGGCTAAGAACAAAAGTGCTGCTTTCATTTACTCCAGTGATGTAAATAGTGAAAGTAACAGCGATGTTCTTGAAGAGGAGAAAGCACATGCAAGCGGTGATCAAGAAATATCAATACCTTCCACTTTCACTGCTTCCGGCAGTTAAAGGGCACATATGAACATTATCACACCATCTGTTGCAACTGCTGAGGGCCTTGGCCCCAAAGTAAATGATCTTAATATTAAAAGGTCTTATATTCATAGATATCGAGAAAAAGTATGTAAAGAGCTTGCAACAAATTTAAAAAGAATTTCAGACAAAATGCTCCCTTGTTCACTGGGATGAAAAACTTCTACCAGACCTGACTGGGAATAAAAAGGTAAATCGATTGCCGGTGATTGTGTCTGGATTAGGCGTAAATCAGTTGCTTGGAGTTCCAAAGTTACAGAAAGGTACAGGAGAAGCACAGGCTCAAGCAGTAGATACTTTGCTCGAAGAGTGGGGGGTTGTTGAACAAATAAACAAAATTTGTTTTCCCACTAATGTCAGCAACACAGGTCACAGAAATGGAGCTTGCATACTTTTGGAACATAAGTACAAAAGGACCTTAAACGCTTTAAACAATATTGAAATAGAATCGATCAATCAGCTTATGAAAGTGCAACCAGTAATGCAATAGTTATGGCAGTTTTGGGAGATGAGAAGGACATTGTAACTCAATTTGTAGCTAACCAGCTTCAAGAAACTCAAGTCGGAGATGATTACAAAGAGTTTCTAGAGCTTGCAATTATCTTCTTGGGAGGTGTTCCTTCACATGGAGTAAGATTTATATATCCTGGGGCTCTTCATCATGCTGGTTAGATGGCCAAGGCATTGTATTCTTTCAAGATATGGATGTTTCGTGGCCAATTCAAACTCACTAATTTGGAAGACGGATTGTGTAACATTCGCAGTTTTCTTGTGCGTATTTATTTTAAATCTTGGTTTACAGTTTCTCTTCCTATTTCAGCACCCTCTAATGACCTCAGTTTACTGCAGCAGCTTAGTGCTAATGAAGAATTAAATGCAGTTATCTCAAAAGTTTCCAGCAAGAAACTAGAAGGGCAACTCTGGTATCTATGTGAGGAGTTTGTAGGTTTGGCATCTTTTAATAAAAACGTGATAAGTTAAAAAAAAAGAGTTATGATTCAGTCGCTTAATGAAAGGGATGGGGTCAACGAACCTCTTAAGCGCATCCAACTGAGTGGTAAGAATTCTCGTGATATGAAGATTGAAGATTTTGTGACAAAAAACACTATGCATTTCTTTCATCGCCTTAATATCCTAACAGATTATTTACATTTTGATCCTGAAACATGGCATCTCAAAGAGACTACAAAAAAGCAAGGAAGACCGTTAAACATTTAAGGGTTGTTAATGACAACGCTGAAAGGGGTGTGGATCTTACACAAGAGTACAATGCCCTTATAACAAAAGATGATGAGCAAAAACAACATAGGCATCACTATCCCGACTGCAGCCAAAAAAAATTAATCTCAGATGAGTAGCGTTACAAGGTATTCTGATTTAAGTAATTTAACTGATTTTCTCAGGGTCAACAAAGAATATTATTTCAAGTGTAAACAATGTTATGTTGTCTTTGATAAGCATAATTAATTTAGATAAGGATTTGTAAGTGTAATTTTTCAAATAATTAACACAGCAATTATTTATGCATCAATTGCTGTCTAATTGTATGATGTAAGATATATGGAATCACATTTAAAACTTTGAGTGCATTGAGCTACCACTAAATGGTAGTTAAACTGATTCAAATTTTACACACATTTTTTTACATCAAGTAACACTTTTGGGGGGTCAGAGCATATAAATTGCAAAAAGAAAAAATTCTTTGTATTATAAGGACCACGCTAATATATATATATATATATATATATATATATATACACACACACTGTATATATATACATAATATGTATGGTTAGAGTGACTTGATTTTCAAAACAATGACATACTCAAGACCAACTGTTCAAAAATTGCATTTCCATTTTAAGCTTTTAATTTTATATCCTCATACATCTTTTGAGCTTCAAACACTACACACAGTAAACTCTTTTATATTCTCATACCTTTTGTGAGCTTTAAACACCACACACATTAAGCTCAAAGATTTTTTTTTTTACTCTATGAGTGACCGGCATCATTGATCAAACATTTTTCAAACATGTGTGTTTTCTTTCTCTGTTAACATGAGCCCCAGGAACAACACGATTAATGTGTGTTTATAAAAATACATATTTTTCCCTCCAAAATTAAGGATTTTTCTCTCTTATATTTCAAGATAATTAAGCCCAGCTTCATAATCATTTTTATTGCTTGGCACTAAGAACAAAGTTATTAATTAAACCTTTGAAGATATCAACCAAATGCTTTATGTTACCTTTTAAGCACCCAGAATGCCTAGATATGTTTATTCTTTTGACTCTATACATTTGAATGTGAGGTGTTCAGTCATACAAAGATTTTGTCACGATACGGTTTTCTTGACACAAACCTGTTATTTGTAATTTAAACAATTTATATTTTTAACACATTTTATACATGTTTGTTTTATATTATTTTGAAATTACATAACTCATGTTTTATTTAATAGTCGAAAAAGTCTGTTTTAAAAATAAAATAGCCGAAGCTATGATTTATGCTTTTGTTTTAAAGTTATATTCATTTCAGTTTGAATAGGTATTCGCATTATATATAATAAAGAAATTGCCATATTGGTGTTTCTTCCCACATCTTAGCTCGAATCGACAGTCAATAACTCTGTACCATAAAATCAGAAAACACCATCAATTATCTGGCTTTAATCTCAATTTCTGACCGAGAGCTTCTGAGCTCTTGCAAACACAAGCAAAACTACTTTTAGAAAAAGAAAAGATAAACACTAAAGTTTACAAGTGAAGTATATTGTTCTCTCTCTCACATACACTGTGAGGTTTGACCTTGAATTATTGCAAGCGCTGGAAACAAGCAAACTGAATGTTCTTGACCTGTCGCCTGCACATGTACGGAAGTAACACAACAACAGTACTGTCACAGACTAATAAAATTGACACAGCCTAAATTTAAATACGCCAGAAAGCAGTGCAATAAAACAGGATTATTAGAGTACTCCCCTACTTTCTGGGTTATTTTTAGAAGAGAATCAAGAAGTAATTCGATTAGCTTGTTTTTACATTGAACCCTTTGCAAATCTTATAACACAACTACCTTATATATAAAAAAAATCACATGGAAAACCTATACGTTGATAACATAGAGTAACAGCAGGCTTAGGTATGTTGTGTTAATCAATTATTTGACATCATTTAAAACGATTATCATTTACTTTAAAATTTCTCATTTAGCAATCCTAATGAATGTTCATCTTGCTTTGCCATTTCCTTTTATGAATTAAATGTTCTATGACAGCAAAGTTTTATATTCTCACTTTAAATGATATAACATACTAGACTAGTGATATAAAAGAGAAATTATTGATTTAATGTTTAGCTAGCCTTCTTTTATGCACACTATTCTCTCATAGTGATATGATAAAATAAACAACATAGAAAAGTAAAGACCTACTACACATCACACTGCACATCATCAGGATGACGCCCTTGACAAAACACAAAATATAAAATTTCTGACATTTCAGACTAAATTGGTAGGTCTGAATTTGATTGCAATATTTCTGAAGTTTCACATTGGAATAGTATGCAAAATATACAGGATCCATATTCTGGTGAAATTGTACCCTAAGTTAGGTTCACAATTTGAATAACATTCAAAATATACAATATCCATATTTGGGTAGAATTATATCCCAAGTTAAGTTCACATTGCAAGATGCTCTTAAATTAAAGCAAAATTTATTAAGTAAAATCCTACTAAAAGTCTTATTATTAGTCAAAACCTACTCCTACTATAATTCCCTAATTTCCATCTATCTTTGTCCCTTTCTCAAAATATGTCTTAATTTCATTAAAATGTTTAGGCCGATACACCTCTGCCACTACAGTTCTTGCTTGACCTCTTCCATCATCTTGCCTCTGTCCCTGGTTAGTATTTTGGATCCCTTGCTCTTTGTTCTCTGTACTTTAGTGGGTGATAATACTGATTATATCCCTTCAGTCCCTGATTGTGATAATTTTGCCTATACTGTCCCTGGTTAAATTGTGGACCATTATCTTGGTTTCCCTTGTTCCAATTTCCTTGCCCTCTCTCCCAAAATTGTAATAGAGGTGGTATCCTGCTTTTCCTCTGAAACTGATTTGTTCTACCTTGTCCCTGTGGATGATATTGATCCTTAAATTTCTCAAAACTTGACCAATTTTGTTCACTTTCTCTCCCTACAACTCTTTCTGAAGTTGAAGATAAGTACCCATTTAGTGTTGAATCATGTTCATGTATACCCTCTAAATATTCCCATTCTCTAGTTCTTCGATGTCTATCATCAAATGCATTTAACATCCGCTTCATGTCTTGAAGGTCCTGTAAATTCACGCCAATAAGAACATACTGTACATTTTGAGGAAAATTATATATCAAATACCACATGAGCCTATCTTTCGCTATCGGGTATTTGAAATACTTTGCTTGTACCTTGTAATAATGAAGATATTCACACAAAGTTCCTCCTCGAACACTGTATTTACCATTGAAAATCTGCTGCAAAAACTATTTTGTTTTACTTGTGACCAAAATTTCCCCAAAAAAGCATTCTTTGCCTGCACAAATGTATCCCATTCTCCTTCTACAGAATTCGACCAGAACCTCGCTTTCTCTTTTAATCCTGATAACCAAATAGCAATCTTATTCGCTTCACTAAATTGTCCCCCTTCAAAAGTATGCTCCACTTTTCAAATATTTTGGATTGCCAAAATATTTACTTTCTGCCCCTTGAATTTGGGAGTTGAAGATAACATCTCATGCATTCCTCTAAACAAGACACTATTATGACAAACATGACAATCAACTTTCTCTTTATATTTAACTTTGTTAAATTTGCATTCCAAGTCCTCTACTTTGTTTTGTAATTTCTCAAGATTTTTCACATAGTTATCTCTTAATTTTTTACCTTTTCCTCCAAGTTTTCACCTTTTTGAGTCATTACATCTTCTACTTGGGACATAATATAATCCTTCTTCACATCCAGTTGCCCCTCCAGTTCTAACCTGATCTTACATACTTCTCATTCCAAGTTAGAATGAACTATTTTGACACTATTTTTTATGTGAACAATTTTGAACTCGATGCCTTCTACCTTATTTTCTGTGCGTTTGACTGTGTTTATAAATTTCTTTTCTAACCCTTTTATATTTTCATTTACTTTGTCAACTCCCCCAATTAAATCAAAATAATTTTTTCTTAAATTATCTTGCTTTTGTTCAAACTCATTTTGCTTTTGTTTTACTCTGATCAAATTCTTATCTAGGTCCTTAACCTCGACATTAAGCCTGATACGATCTTTCCAGGTAATCTAGTTTACACTAATTTTATTCCTAATTATTTAATATTGTGTAAAATTTCTTTATTATGGTTTTCTATTTGAGTTCCCAATTTTTTGTTTTTGTTTTCAATTTCTTTATTATCATCTTCCATCTGACTCATCAGTGTCATGATAAGTTGTTCCAATTTTTTGTTCCCTTCCTCTGTTAAATTCTTTTCTACCTGAGCTGGATCAGAATCTCTTTTACTATCATCAGTGTCCAGAGTAGTCTTTTTTAATGTCCACTTGGGCTATTTTCATCTAATATCTGATTTTCACAATTATTTCCTGACTTCCCTTCTTCTACATGTTCTGTTCTAGAACTGCAACCTATGCGTTAGTTTATATTGTTTGAATTTCCCACCTTTAGTTTGTTTAATCTACTCTCATATGTTTCATCTTCCTAATCCTCATCACTCTCTTCTAGTCCTCCTTGATTACATGATTTGTTCATGATTTTTTCATCTTCCAAACAAAATGGAATATGACCTCCCCCAATACTACACACTTCCCCAATTAAATCCTCTTCTGATTCAAACATCATCAACTTAAAAGAGTTGAGTTTCTTAGGTATATTAATGTCTAGGCTTAAATACTGTTTAAGTTCTACTTGTTTCATAAAATGTTTGAAAGAATTCCATTACTAAGAATAAAATTAATTACTAATAAAATAATTAAATGTAACAAATAAAAACATATGCATCTACAGCTCTTCTGTCGATCTGTCCCTCGGCGAATCTCCAACATCTGTTGATCAGTTGCCTCACTGCTATTATTAATAACATTAATTTATTAAATAATGAAATAATATCATGTAGCAAAACATATTATCTATGACTATTCAGTCAACCTGTCCCTCGGTGATTCTCCAACAACCGTTGATCAGTTACTTCGATGCTCTGTTGCTATTACTGTATTGTTAATGAAGTACCTACAGGAACACCTGTATGTGTAACAGCTGCCCCGCTGCTGCATTTGCCCTTGATTTAGTCAGTAAGCCCCTCTTAATTTCCTGTGTTCTCTGCAAGTGTTTTTTTTTATCAATATGTCGGTGAGCACCTCTTAATTTTCCGAGGTTTCCGCGAGTTTTTTTATCGAGCCGTCGGTGAGCACCTCTTAATTTCGCAAGTTTTACATAAGTTTTTTTTATCGAGCCATCGATGAGCACCTCTTAATTTCCCAAGTTTTACATAAGTTTTTTTTTATCGAGCCATCGATGAGCACCTCTTAATTTCCCAAGTTTTCTGTGAGTGTTTATTATCGTGCCCCGCGATTGGGAAAGCCATTTGTCGTGATTAGGTGTTCAGTACATAAACCTGAGCTTTGATATATAAACATTTTATATTTTAAACACATTTTATACATGTTATTTTCATATTATTTTATTTAGAAATTACATAACTCATGTTTTATTTATTAGTCAAAAAAGTCTTTGTTTTAAAGTTATATTCACTTCAGTTTAAATAGGTATTCACATTATATATAATAAAGAAAGTGTCATATTGGCACATGTGTTTTTTCACACGTCTTAGCCCGAATCGACAGTCAACAACTCTGTACCATAAAAGCAGAAAACAACACCAATTATCTGGCTTTAATCTTAATTTGTGACTGAGAACTTTCAAACACCAGCAAAACTACTTTTAGAAAAAGAAAATAAAAACTCTAAAGTTTAAAAGTAAAGTATAATGTTATCTCTCTCACCTACAGTGCGAGGTTTGACTTTAAATTATTGCGAGTGCTGGAAACAAGCAAACTGAATGTTCTTGACCTGCTGCATGTGTACAGAAGTAAAACAACAGTACAGTCACAGAATAATAAAATCGATACAACCTAAATTTAAATACTCCAGAAAGCAGGAGCATCCCAATTTATTTAATAAGATAATCTGAAGATGTTTTTGTGTGCCTATGTCACATGTGTTTTATTTACAATCACCATCAATCCATGAATTCAAAAGTTATAAGGCGCATATGCACACATAGCCATTTCATTATTTCCTCTCTAAAAGTATCATAATGCATTAAATCATACTTTTAAAATAATAGAGAGTTAAGTATCAAAATGTATCTTTAGTATTGGGCTGGAGCAAATACTTTCAATGACTGGATACGGGTCATGTCTTGTGTTTTGGACGACACCACTGGCTTGGGTTATATAGAATGCAAGAAATAAGTAGTCACAGGTGTATAATCATTACTTAATAGAGGAGACTGTGTGTTTTCTAAATTCAATCACAATCTCCATTATATATAATAATAATAATAATAATAATAATAATAATAATAATTATGTTAAAATATTGGCATACTTATAATAGAGGTGCACCACTATAAATGTGAAAGTTTAAAATCCAAAAACCATTATAAAAGTGTTTTTAATAGGGGTCAAAAACTTCTACCTAGTAAGATTGTGATTAACATATACATTGTCTCTTACCTCATCATTAAGAGAAAACTTTAATTCCCTGATATTTTGATGGTCACTTTTCAGTACCACAACTTTAATATAACTTTTCTGGAGCTTGCCCCAATCATTCTCTGCTGGAAGCCCAACATCAGTCTTCAGCCTTTTCTTGAATTTTGGTTTTCAAGTTTATCCAAATCTAAAATGAGAATACATTAATGAATATTACATCACATATTATTAGAAAATTAGTTTAAAAGTTAAACTAAATTTAGAAGGATAAACTTGAGTAATAGTTATAATAATTCAATGCTTACTTATTAAAATATTACTGCCATGCTATTGCCAATAGTGATAGTGACGAGACTTGAAATCTGACCAATTACAGCTATGGTTCTCTAAAGGCCTCATGTTATAATCCTGTTTATACACCACAAGTTGAACTGTTCAGAAAGGTCATGATTGATTAGTCCACTAGTTTAGTGTAGCATAATCGAGTGGTTCCTGATGCACTAAGTGTCAAAGAATAAATTTAGAAAAATAAATATAATCTGTAAAATTCCAAGTTAAACTAATTTTGAGATGTTATTTTGCTGCATGTATATGTCTATAAGCATAATGTGAGAGATTTTTGAAATTACTGTGGAAACACTGAAAGTTTATTTTATGAGAGGAAAGTATTTAAAAAATATTTGATCATTTTATTTAAATTACATGGGTTATTAACAAATACGAAAGTGTTATCAATACTAAATTAAATATTAAGCAAATTATTGCATAGTTTATTCGTCTCTTATATTTAGTTTTTGATTCAAACTATAAAACAAGATCCTCTCTTCGAAACTAACACAATATAATAAATGTAAACTATTTATTTTGTTTAGTAATTTTCCTTGATAGTAACTAGAATAGACAATGAGTGAATAACATGTTTTAAATTTAAGCACAAAAACTTTACAAAATCTTTGCCAAATAAATTTTAGCAAAAGGCAGGAAGGCATAGGAAAATTCAACCATGCCTTTGAATGTAATTTTATATGAACAAAGCAGTTAAAAAATTAAGATTTTGTTTAGTATGGTTACCAAAACACTTTTTTACAAGCAGACCTAATTGTTATTATTCCTTGTTCATGCGGCTGTGTGACTTTGAAGGCCAATTGATTACAGGTCTAGAGGGGGCCCTTTGTTTGATATCAGATGTTGTGTAAATGTATTAGATTTGGGTTAATCCTCTTATCCTAGAACAAGGGTCAACAACCTGCAGCTCTTTGAACATGTAGCTATGGATATTTAACTTTCAGTCTACATGTACAACCAGCGCAGCCTACATTAGGGGTAGGACTCAACTTGAATATCATTAGTTTTGGCACAAGTCAGAAATATTTCTCAGTTTATTTTTACTGTGCATCACACAGAGGAAACATGTACCGTAAGGTGTCAAAGGTTAATCAATGCAGTGGTGGCAAGCATAAAATAGTTAAAACAGGAACAAAATAATATTCATGTGTAGAGTGATTTTGATATACAGTACACTCCCGATTATCTATGGGCGGATTATCCACATTGAGGTTTAACCACGGCATCACCAACAGCAGGGGATGATTTTTTAAATGCAGCGTTGATGGAGAATATAGGGCTACCGATTGTTGTAATCAGAAAATCTGTAGGGAAGAGATAATGGAATGAGGGGCAAAGAGTTTATGCAAGGGGGACTGCACTAGAACAGACTCATAACCTGCTTAATTATCTGAACCAGGAATACAACATGCTCCTATCTGACAATTGATAGCAAAATAATTAGCGGGATAAGGGCAAAGGAAGCAGCTGCAGTGAAGCAGTAGACTAATACAAACTTTTTAAGTGATCTGTCCATTTTGAGCATAGTGTGCATTAATTTAGTGTTTTTTTTATTATCTTAGCGTTTGAAATATAATGATGTGTTCATAAAAGCAATCGCGATAGCTAAGTACTAGTTTGAATTGAATGTGCTACAATCGCTTGTTTTATTAAATATGCAGATTATCCACGGCACTCGTTCCCTCCATTATAGCGGGTGATCGGGAGTTAACTTTATGATGAATTGATTCAAAGTAGTCAGTAAATATGTCACTAACAGATGTGGGATAGCTGTAAATGGAATTTAGTAGTTTCTAAATACTTCACTAGATGACAGCACAATCAAGCTTGACCGTTTAGGTAGAGGATGCTAGATAGTGTATGTGCAGTTCATTGTCAAAATGGTGAGCATAGTCGAGGACAGTCCTTCCAAAGAACTGTGTGTGATTTTTCGGTGGTTGTGGGTGAAAGGACTTCCTGCAAAGGTTATCAATAAATAAATGTTTCCTGTATATGGTGAGAAGTGTTTGTTGCATAAAGTTACACAACTGGGCTGATAAACTCCCTCAAGGACGCTAAAAGGTTGCAGATGAAGAACAAACTAGTCACCCTGTTGAGATTGCGACAGAAAAAACTGCACAGAAGATGAAAGAGAAAATTTGAGCTGACAGACAAGTACACTAGAGTGTAGCAATTGTATTAGATTGTTCTCATGGTTTAGCATACATCATAATGCACAATTGTTTGAATATTTGGAAAGTATGTTCATGGATGATGCACAGAAAACTGACTCAGGAGCACAAAATAAACCAAATGGGTCTGTCTTTGCAACATTTCACTTGTTATATAGGCGAAGGAGAATAAATCCTTAAAGGGATTGTTACCAGGAGTGATTGGCTGATTCAAAGTGGCTCAGGATTAAAAAATGTACTATGGTGGTCCTTGGCGTATATTAATATCTAGTACCGAAGATATGGTTCTGTGTAAACTTAAGTGGTGATGTGAAATATTTATCATTAGTCAATTTTATCCAAAGGCCATTTAAGCTACATTATCGATGCTCTGTTTATACTTTCTACCGACACAAACAAAAATACTTGTAAATGCTTAGACTAGCCGACTGTCCTTAATGATATTTCTATGTATGTAAAATGATCCTCCATTTCCTACTTGTGTAGATCACTAAACAAATGATTTTACATTTTTGTTTATAAACACCAAGAATCTACAAACAAGATAATTTTAAATTTAATGCCATCATATTCTTTTCACAAATGATGTATTCTGGGCATTTTAGACTTACTCAATTTAGTTAAAATTTAATAAAAAAATAGTATCTAGAATTGAATGAATCCATTTATTTTTAAGGTAGCTGTGGCAGCCCAAATAAAACCGCCCAACCTCCTGGTGTCACAGCATTGATTGATACTGGAAACAAATAATGGGTGCAACCCAAATAAAAGCATGCTTCAATGCAATGGAAATATCCCAATTCGCATTAAACAAGAAATTTAATTCAACACCATCAGCAGGGAAAGTTATGCCTAGTATTTTGGGATTCTTTACTCCAAATGAGTGTCCTGTTGCTGCAATTATTCAAAAAATATGTATCAAAATATAAGCTTCCTAATAAAGCTGGTGCAATGACAAGCAATCGAGAACGCTTTACATAAAAATGTAGCTGATAACTTTAACCAAACAACAATAATATTCAGAGATTTTTTTAAAATGAAAATTAAAATAAAATATAGCATAAGTTTAGATATCACTACTAATATTTGTAGCGTTTTCTAAACTAGTGCTAAGAAAGTAATATAGAATTTCCTACCGGAAGACAAATTCAAATTGCCATCCATAATGTAAAATTTATTGTGCCCATTGCTATGAAGTTTACAGTGTCTAAGGTAGTCTATGCCTGATATTTAGATCTATATATCTATTTCAATAAATTGAAATTTACAGCACATTCCTTAACGTAAACTAATCTAAACAATTTGGTAATAATATTAATGAATATACACAATAAAATGTACTCAATTTATGCTTCATATAAAATTTTATTTCTGTATGCTCAAAGAAAAGGTTTTTTTTCATGTTGGTGTTTTGGAACTCAACCATTTGAGCAATAACTTCATTGTTATATAATTTTTATAACAGCTAATAAACAGTTTCTTACATCAACTAGAAATTAAATGACATTTATAACATAAGCATAGACAAATCCAGATATGTTGGTATGAACCTTTTTGTTTACATAGATGCAATGTATATTTTACAAATTAAATAGTGTGTGTTATGAGGTAACAACATAAACCCTACCTTCGGTTTGGCTTTGCTTTGCATATTTCAAGCTCCTCTTTGACTTCGCTTTAAATTTAAATAATAGCCGCCTCGGTGGCGTAGTTGGCTAACCCGCTAGTCATGTTGAGCTCGACTGCTGAGGACGGGAGATCGAGGTTCGAATCTCAGTCGGGTGAACTGGGGGTGGTTTTTCCTAAATGGTTTTCCACTCTCCCTCCACGCAAATACGGGTTCACTTCCTCTAATTAAACCTTCACAATTCCTAATCCATTAGCGTAATTAGTACTTAAAGCATATAACCCGAACAGGTAGTAAGACGCGGTGCTAATATTATTAATTTAAATAATAATTCAGTACTGTGTATTACTACCCGTTTAGATTATACACTTAAGTAATAATGACGCTAATGGGTTAGTAATTGGGAAGGTTGAATTTATAGCAAATGAAGCCGCATTTGCATGGAGGGAGAGTGGAAAACCATTAAGGAAACCCCCCCCCCCCCAATTCACCCGACAGATAAAAACTTTGATCTCCCTTTCCTTGGCAGTTTAGATCAACATAAAACTAGCGCGTCAGTTAACTATGCCACCAAGGCGGGCTTTAAATTTAAAAAACGACCTTCACACACCTTTGCTTTACATCTACTATCCATAAAAATGAATCACCCTCAAAATAAATACAGTTAAATCTCAATATTAAACACCTTTCCGAAGTAATAAAAAATGTTATTTGAAAAATAATTTTTAAAATCCTACTGCTTTTAAAAAATTATAATTTCTATGAAGCTATTTATTGTGGAAATCAACTACAACACTAAATATTCTAGTAATATATGCAGGATGCATATGACTAATTAATGAAAAAAATAATACATAGAATATGCAAATAAAATGAAATGTGAACAGTGTGCCTTTACTGCATAAGTAAATGACCTAAATGACTACAAATATAGAAAATACAATGAATATTAAATTACACTGCTGTAAAACAAATGTATAGGAATGTCAAAAACAAAGAAACTAATCTATTTACCTCAAAACAGTGAGGATGATTAAAAAAAAAATCTTAACTGAAATGAAGAATGTTTCATTAAAAAGCTCAAAACTTTGGACTGTGAGAACCTAGTTCAACGGTTTGTTCTCAGAAACTTCTGCACTGGTGTTGAGTATGGTCAGATTAATTTAGCTGGGTTCAGCAAGTGAGAAGATAGCCAGTCTACCTCTGGCAATCAAAGCTGTGAGGTCTTCTGTATGTTGAAAATACAAGACCTTGATTGACAGACCAGCGTGGAGGGGCTGAGCTATGTATTTTTGTATATTTAGTCCAAGCTGAATAAATTACAATTCTAAACATTACTAAATCAGAGATTAGTTTGAGGCCTTCTACAGCTCCCCTAAGTAGGTTATAAAGGTTTACCTTCCCCACTTAGTCATCTGCACCTCTACTTGAAATAATCAAATCAGTCATAAAGAGCTTTAAATGCTGCATTATGATTGTAATCTTCCACAGTTCTTGACTTGCCCTCAGCAGTCGCAGAGATGACAACCTCTCCAATGTCTGTGGATGGCTCCTCGAAGTACATGGCATAGTCAATTAATGCAAAGTCAGCTGCAGCATCTCTAAATGGCTTCAAATGTTCAAGGTCAGTCTGGGTATTGTTCTCATTTTCATTTGCAACAATGGTGATAGCACTTTTGGGAAAACTGGCCTTAGCAAAAAGGTTGCACACAGTTTGTGGTGTGATGTGTTTCACAGCCAACATAATTTTAACACCTGCATCCAACACATTGATGACTGAATATGATAAATTTTTGACAAAATATGTCTGTAATATGTCATCTGTCTCTAATAGACCATCAAACATTTAATAATTCTTTGGTCCATAGATTGAAAAAATGATTCTGTTATCGGTGGTAGAAAAATCAACTTTACATTTTCAAGTTGCACATTAAGATGAGATGAATCATTTAGAAATAATACCAATTTCCTGTTCTGCCTTTCTATTTTCCTATCAAAATTCATAAACCATTTTATCATCAGACCTTTAGTTATCCAAGCTTGTCTATTCACTCGCCAACTAATTTCAATTAGTTAATGTTAACACCTTTACAGTAGTGTGGTTAAGCTGATTTTAACATGATAAGAGATTTCAAAGACACCCATCATATTCAAATACAACCTAACAATATGCCTCTCCTTTGATATTGAGACAATTAAGCAGAAAGTGTAATTACTTTATAGTAAATGTGTTTAAAGGTATGCTGTTATAAAACTATCATTTATTTTACACTTGAAAGCTTATTCTTTATATATAGTACAGGTGTTAGAAAAATCCCTTCACAGCAGCTCCCCACATTGCACTATTGAATGACTAACTAACATCCATATAGCCCCGCTCTGAGTAATTGACCATTAGGCATTCAGTAGTAAACAGGTCGTGGGAAGATATGGTTATGTCAGTTTCTTCATTATAATGACCATCAAACAAAGGACTTTTTTAAGTTGCAAATATGTTTCGTGAATGTGACGAGTAGATGGAAGTTGTGAAGCCTAGATTTTGAGAACGATTCCCTGAAACAAAGCTTCATCACCGGGATACTGTGCGTGATTTAATAAAAAAATTTGTTAAGACAGGCTATGTGCATGATCCTGAGAGGATTCGCAGAACGTCTGTTTCCACATAAGAAAACTGATGGACATTTCAGATGACGTGTTGAGAAGTCCCACAAAATTGTTACATATGTTGGTACAAAAGTCACTCATTGTTTTTTCAGCCCATAGGGCAGTGAGGAACAAGTTGAACATGCAACCATAAAAAAATATCATTGTGCACTAGTTGAAACCACCAGATAGTGGGAAAAGGTTCCTGTACTGCCTATGATTTCAGAATTTTGTGAATCACAAAAGGAATTTGATTCTGTATAAGACATTCTACATAGAAGAAGTGTGATTTCATCTCTCGAGATACATTAATTCCCAAAATGTGTTTCTGGTCTTCCAAAATTACACATGTGAAGCGCAAATCCCCCCTGCACCCAGAAAAGATCAGGGTCGGGGTGGCAATATTTCTCTCATGGATTATCAGGCCTATTTTTTAAACACGAATGTTAACTCAGAAGTGAACCAATCTGAGATACTGTACCCATTTATTACACAGTAAATGAGGATGAACTCTCTACAACATTCTCTCACCAGGATAATGCCACAGCTCACACAGCTAATGCATCTGTGACTTATGAAGGAATTTTTTGAAGACAAAGTAATTTCAAGAGGACTTGTGCCTCCACAATAGTCGGATCTCACATCACCCCAGACTTCATTTATGGGAATAGCCCAAAGATATGATGAAATGAAGGCCAAAACAACCAGATACATGAAAGTGGTTACAAGAGAAACTTTGAGAGAGCAAGTGTTGGTGCATCATCTCTGCCTTCAAACGCGCGGTCAACATTTCCAACATCTTCTGTAAAATCTGTAAGTAGCCCTTCTTATTAAAATGTTTTACAAGTTATTTGTTCAATAATCATACATTACACAATGGTCATTCTCAATATCACCAAAGAGTGAATTATTATAGCATATTCAGTGATAGGTGTCACACTAGTGAGTGTACTTTTGAGGGACTTTCTAAATAATTGTATTTTATTGATTGAATATATTAGATGCTTTGATAATCCAATTTAATAATACATCAATTCATGCATTTAGATGATTACTTAAGATTTATATGTCAAGTTGAAGAACTTTTACAACTTTGGAAAACATGCTTGCACACTCCTGCCTACAATTAGCTTGAAGGGAACAAGATAGCTTTCTTTCATTCATTCATTCATTAATTAATTAATTCATTCATTAATTCGATCACAGTCTATACACATCCCTAGGAAAAATATAAATCAAATAGAAAACTCATTTAAGTCTAGGCATAATTAATGCTGAAATAGATTTTTTATAACTTACAAATTATAAAATAGAAATGATCCACTAAACACTATTTATAGATTGATTTCAGTCAAAGTAGTTAAGCATATGAAGTTTGAAATTTATTTAAATATAAAACACTAAAATTCCCAATATGGTTGGTAAAATTTCTGGCATATATGTCACAATAGCCAAAATAGCCTTGCATGCATGAACCAATTGTTTAATTTTTTATGATACGCTCAAAAGAGCTAGTCTATCTAAAGTAGTAATTAATGACAAGTCTTAAAATAAATAGCATATTATTTACCTTAAAGAAATAAGAAAGAACATCATCTTGTAAATGTATCTTCAGTGTAAACAGTTATAATTAATCCCCAAACCCCTTAAACAATTTAGCACATTTTGCGCTGATGTATAAAATGTAGAATTTTATTTCTATAAATTCATGATTCTTATATTATTTTAAAGGTTTGGGGCAGTAATAGGCTATACTACCAAATAGTAGTTCTGAGCTATCAATATTTAAGGTTTTAAAAAATAGTTTATTAGTCAAATAATTCATCTTTTGCCCTGATTTGATACAAGCTTTGAAATCCCCTAAAAGCCACAAAAATATGTTTCCAGATCAATATACAGCTAGCACTATTGTTGTTGTGGCACTGCCCATTATTGTCCCAAGGTATTCAATTCTAGAGCAAAAGTGAGAAACATACAACTCCTTTCCTTATACTTTTTGATGAAGAAAAATAATGCATTTCCTTTAGATTCCTAATCAGTGGAAATGGGCAGAGAGAGACATCAAATGACAGATGATGATGCTCATGATTAACTAAATTGTTAATGGTATTTTTAAAAAAATAAAGGCAAAAAAATATTCTCACATGTGAAACCAGTCAGGCAGTTTTATTTTTGTAGGGTGGCTACAAAACATATCTTACAAAATTCCCTGACTTTTCTAGGTTTTCCAGGCAACATTTTTCAATTTCTCCTGATTACTCTTTTCCAGTTCTAATGATGGATGATAACTTTTGTTATCATTGATCACATATTAAAAAAAGTTTGTATCTACTAAACAAACGATTTTATCAGTTATTTAGAAAATTAAAATGTTATTTTATTTAAGAACTATTAACTTTTGTTTTAGTGTTTGGTTGTGAAACTAAAGGGATATTTTAGACATATTTTTTGATTCCCTGACTTTTCCTTATTTTTATTTAAATTCCCTGACATTTCCCTGATTTCCATGTCATCCAAAAAAAACACTGACTTTTACAGGTTTTCCATGTCTGTAGACACCATGTTTTACTAATGCCTAAAAGTATACACAATTAAGTATATCCAAATTTGCACAGTACAATATGCTTTGAGAAATAATATGAGGAGGAAATGTGTAAGACTACATGCCTAGTCAAGTCAAGAAAATACATTAAATTACTTGTTGGGAAAGGCCAATTAAACTTAATGAACACCATCAAGAGTACAGCCAGATTGGCCAAGCGTGCATTAAGGCGAGCAACTGAAGAATAAAAGAAAGCACAGTGGTTGTAATGAGAGAGTGCACGTGCGACCCAAGCGACTTGCTTAAAAGATAAAACTGGTTCTATTTTTCCAGCCCATTGCTCAAGTTTACAGATGCCAGGCCGGTGTTGTAGTTTGGTCCAGTGTGTGCTATGAAAACTTCTCAATTTGGCATGTTATTTGACATTTTTTATGATAAGTGATACGTTTAGCACACATACTACTAATGGCCTAATCTAATTAGTATGACCAGAAACATAAAAAAAAAGTGATATGGTAACAATTCAATATTTTGATTAAAGTAGGCCTTTACAAATAAAAATTACCCTCGGCATGGAGAGAGGATGGGAAAACCACAACAATAAATCACTTGTAAAAAACCACTCACATTTCACTGAGGCAAGATTCGAACCTCAACCTCCCATCAACAGCTATTGAGTGCAATGTGAGGACAGCATGTTAGTCCACTCAGCCACGGGTGTAATTGTGTAGTTGATATTGGACTTTTAAACGCTTCAACAAACTAGAAATATCTGCATTATTTACCAAATCACTGGCTGCCTGACTCCTCCCTAAAATATATTAAGGAAGAGAAAGGAGAAGAAACATGTGTATTGTTCTATCATTATTCTTCTCACAAAGGGTCTAGTGTTTCTAAGTATTCAGAGAGTGTGTGTGTATAGATTAGTTAACATGGTGAAAGTAAGTAAAAAAAATATAAGTTTAAGTCAGTTGTTTTACCTTTTGTTACCACGAGTCTTTCAGCTGGGGAAATTTGTTTTTTGCAGTTAGTTACTACTTTTATAAGCCGTTGTCACACTCTACTTAATATGTAATCAAACACTTTCACTGACATGTGCATGTACTAATATATATATATATATTAGGGCAGTGGTCGGCAAACTTATTTGCCAAAGAGCCAAATATGAACATTACAACAATTTTTTTTTAATTGGGAGCCAAATCTGCTTATTTTATACTTAATAAATATTTATTAATGCGAACAATGTGCTTGCATCTCCTTGGAAAGTTTGAGTAAGTCAGGTTTGTACGTTGTTGTTTTTAATTTTAGGCATGGTTCCAAGTTCTCATCAATAAGACGACTTCTCAGTTTACTCTTGATAATGTTCATGCTTGAAAAAGATTGTTCGCATATATATGTAGAACCGAAAAAGGAAAGAACAGCACACGCAAGCTTTTTCAGCTGATCGTAAGAGTCAGGAATACTATTCCAAGCGTTGAAAATGGTCATGTCTTCTTTCTCCAGGTCATTCAAAGCAGACCACTTGTGCTGTGAACTAAGATCACATTTTTTCTTCTCCAATATTTCCAATTCAACACAAAGACGTTCGAATTTAGAGCGCCATATCTCCTTGTTTTTTAAATCCAGCAATTGTATTTCAAAGCTACCAATGTCAATATCAAAAGGTGAAAATTTCAACTCGGTTATTGTAGCATTAAGAGGATTTTTGACAAATGCTAAGGTTGCTCTGCTGTTTTTAAATTCCTGAAACCTGCTGAGAAATGCTTCCTTCATATTTAAAATTGTTTTAAAATGGTGTTTATCAATAGAGGAATTATTTTCTTGGCGATACTTCAGCAGGCTCGGAAAGTGAAACAATGTTCCCTTTACAAATCCTGAGCAAAAATGGATAATTTGTTTTTGGATGCTATTACTTCTTCTAACATCGAAAAAATTAAGTTTCCTTTCCCTTGTAGTTTACGATTAAACTGATTTAGATGAGACGTAACGTCTACCATGAAATAAAAGTTTTGGATCCACTGATTGTCTGTTAGTTCTGGATAGTGAACGCCCTTCTCAAGGAGAAATGCTTTAATTTCCGGAAAAAGGGACGCGAAACGTTTTAAAACGTTTCCTCTTGATAACCAACGTACCTTGTTATGAAGCAGAAGATCAGCGTAGTCACTCTCCATTTCAAATAAAAATTCTTTGAATTGGCGATGATTAAGAGCTTTAGCTAAAATGGAGTTGATAATGGTAATCACTAATTCCATAACTTTATGAATTTCATCCGGAAATGTTTGCACACAAAGCGCTTCTTGGTGAATGATACAATGGTAAACAAGTATCTTGTGATTAATTTTTTCTTTCAAAATAGCAACAAACCCTTTTCTTCCGCCGGTCATACTTTTGGCCCCATCTGTTGAAATCGACACAATTTTATCGAGGGGAATATGATGTTTATCCATACACTCAATTACAGCATTTGCGATATCTTCTCCACGCGTCTGACCTTTGAGTGGCAATAATTCTAAAAGTTCTTCTTTAGGGCCTGAATGAGACATAAATCTTACAAAAAGTGAAACTTGCACTGTATCATTTATGTCACAAGACTCGTCAACTGCTATTGATAAAGCCGAAATCAATTTTAGATCTTCGATATGCTGGGTGGTTATATTCAAACAAATTTTAATTGTTCTATCTTTAATGGTTTTGGCAGACAATGGTAACTATTTAATTCTTTTCAGAATATCTGCTTTGTTCTTAAAATCCCGATATAGCTCTTCGGATGCATTAATAAAACAACTTTTTATGTATTCGCCGTCTGTGTACAGTTTCCCTCTCTTAGCAATCTCCTGGCTAAAAACAAAACTTGCCATATTAATATTGCTGGAAGATTGCATCCAATTATTAAACACAGAAGTTGACAACTCTTGACTCTTCTGAAGTTCCTCAACTACTTTCTTCCTTGCATCACCGGTAGGATATTTAGTGCTAAATGATGCGTGCTTTCTTGTAAAGTGTCTCTCTAAATTTGACTTCTTGTTATGCGCGAATTTCTCCTTACAAATAAGACATGTCGGAAGTCCATTCAAGTTTTGAATAAACGCAAAATTCTCGGTCCATTCAACTTTAAACTCGCGGTTTTCATCTTCCGTTTTTCTTTGCTTTTTTTAGGTAGCCATGTTAATTGGGGTACCTATAAAAATATTTAAAATATATTTTTTTCTAAAGCCATCAGTACAAAATTATAATCAAAATTTAAAAAAAATACAATTTTATTAATATATGTAACTGCACTAAAAAGAAAAAAATAGTTTTTTCAATCATCAAAATAACAAAACTTTTAGAATGACCAAAAATGGAAGAAAACTTCCAAAATTTGGACAAATAGAAGTTATCGAAAAATCGACTACAAATTTTGAACCGGAACCACAAAAATACATAGCAGGTGTAATAAATCATATAAAAATACCTGTAAGATGTGCAGCTAGATTGAAAAATACAACAACTTTTTAATAAGACAGGACAACGGCAGACAAAATAGAAAAGACAAAACTGTTCACACTGCAACTGCTGATCTGTGATGCCAATTTGTACCCCCACTACTTTAGAAAAAATATGCTCGCGCATGCTTGTGGTACCTTTGTATCACACCAGAGTACACCGAAAACATACGAACAATTTCAGCCGGTAGTTTGTACATGGTTTGTGTTTACATTTACGAAAACTAATAAAATTAAACTCTATGTTCGTTACGTATTTTTACAACAATATAAAATTTTAATTACCTATCTTTTAGCTTAAACAAAAAATTATACTTGTTCTCGATTTATAGAAGAATTTTAATTTATCAAAATAAGATGTAATTTTTCTTTTACCTAGTTTTTTTAAATGAAAATATTATTGCGCCTTCCGTGGATATTTGTGTCAGAGCCGCACTTGAGGTGTCAAAGAGCCACATGCGGCTCTGGAGCCGCACTTTGCCGACCACTGTATTAGGGTAACTCATCAACATGCGCATGTACTAAATATATATTAAAGCAACTTCTCTGTTGTCTCTGTATAGATGGCGGAGTTCGCCCGACACATTTCTCAATATATTAATTGGAATACACTTATGTGGCCAAATGGTCTAAGGCGTCACTTATTAGACGGCTTGCTGACGACGAGGAGATCCAGATTCAAATATTGGTCGGATCTACTCAAAGTGACTTTTCTTAAATGGTTTCCCTCTCTCCTGCCATGGAAATGTGGGTGGATTACCTTTAAATGTTTCTTTCCTCATCCCTACTCCATTAGATTAATTATCATACATGCATATAACCTGAATAGGTAGTAATATGTGGCGATGATAAAAATTCAATTAAAATATTAATTGGATGCATGCCTTTATTTTATTAACATGCAATATTTTTTTTTTGTAAAATCTTTCAAAGAGCAGAGATTCGCAAATTGTCTTTGACAGAGAATTTTTAACAAATAAACTAGGATTAGTCTGCTAATTACTAGCGTGTTCGCAAGTTTGGCCAGGCAGCCGCTCATTCTGACCAAGCCCTAAGACTTATGCGGACATTTCACATGTGCAATATTACTTAGAGGCCTGTTCACTATAAATGAGGGAATGTTGAAAAAAAATTTTTTTTTTCAAGAAGTGAGATTTTTGATAAATATTTCAGTAAAGTAGCACTAAACTTTAAATTATTATATTCATCTTCATAACTCTAAGGTTTAAAAACATCTATAGATACTTAATATAAAGTAAATATGCTAAGAAGCCACCATCAACCACCTTTTGACTTAAATGGGTGGTTAATACATGCCTGTTGAATGTGCTAATTTTATCAGTAATGAGTTTGAGTGTGATTATTATAAAAATATGGTCACATATTAAAAAGGATTGGTTTTAATACCAGTGTATCTTATTCAAATAACAAGTAAAAAATAGTATATGATCGAAAAATATATATCATTTCTTAGACGTTCAGAAACAAGTTGTAAAATGTTATGCAAGTCTTAACTCTAAAACTTGAAAAAATTATTTCAATAATTAAAACTATATTTTCTTGATATTTCTAAGTCAGCTAGTTTGTCATCTTGACTCAGTCCTTTTAAGTATGAGAGAGAACGAAACTGTTAAAGATAAAAGAGAACACAGTGTGACAATAATGCAGATTTCATTTAACCAATAAATATACACACACACAAGTGGGGGAGGGAGGACACTTTTTTACTATCACGGCGACTTAGAAATAAACAGAAATTCATAACTTGTGCTGCAGTTATTAGCGTGACTGCTTAGTTCACTATTGCGCCAGAATGTTTTATTTGTGGCAGCATCTAGCAGCAAGTTTTAGAACTGTTACCTATACAATAAGCATGTTGATGGCATCCATTTTAGTTCATTGGCTGTGTTTACTTAGTGTCAGCACGTTCTGTAAACTTTCATCTGTGTGGTCCAGTGTATAAAAAAATTGGCAAAATAAGGTTGGTTCTCTCTAAGTTTTACTTATTTTTAACATAATGATTCATTCAGTTACATGATTTTACATTCATTGTCAGTAATATTTAGCTGTTTAAAAATATTGTGACTTTACTGTTACAGGGTGACTTTGTAACATACCAAACTTATTTTTTCCATGCTTGGAGTGTGCTGCAAGATGCTGAAGTATGCCAGAGAAAAGATCTTAAAGCTGGCTTTAAGAAGATCAGGATATATCCTCTGGAAAGGACGCAGGTCCTCAAAGGAAAGCCCTATTATATTTTGAATGAAATCAACTCTTGGAGGGGTGTCTATGGTAGAAAATTTATTGAAAAGCTTCAGGAGAAACATGAAACAAGCCTGAAGAAGTATTGGGATTGGGTTGACATATCAATGTTGAGGAAGATGCAATCATGTCCAAAGAACGCGATATTTCCCTTAAGGGAAGATTTTGCCTCCACAGAGAAGATTCAAGTGACAAAGAAAGCAGTGATGAATTTTCCCTACACAATATAGACCAAAGTACTGGAATGGACTGCTTTGAGCACTATTCAAGTGGATCCAAAAATGTTAAAGGGTGAAATGGCAAACTTAGAAACAGGGAAATGTGTGATGGTTAACTTTGAGATTAAGATGTTTCAGGAAATGAGTACAAATACAGGTTCATGGGTACACAGTCAAAGTTGTGAAGTGTTTAAAAAAAAAAGGGAAATATCCTTACAAACTGGAGGTGATAAAGAGTACTTCCAAGACAAAATTTCCCAGCTCATCACCATTCTCTGAGAGATTGGCAGCCAAGGTCTTTTTAAGTGCTAGAATTAGGCAACTATAATGATGTACGATAGAAAAACAACACAAATACATGAATTATGATTTCTTCTGTATATGTATTGTATTTTTTTTATTAAAGTAATTTCAGTTTGAAATAAAGGTTCTGTGGTGTTGCTTTGTACTTTTACTTCACTGTGTTATGCAAAGTAAAAATAACACTGTCATAAAGTCACCCCAAATTATGGGGTGGCTTTGTGAACACTTCAAATTTAATTTTCTTCTTAACTATACAAGCTTTCAGTGATTTCTCTTTATTATTCGATATAAGAAGGATAGAGCTTTCAAAACAGTATATTGGCTTGGATATATATACATATTATATATATATATATATATATATATATATATACACACACTCTTATTTTACAAACAAGGGCTACTTTTTGACACTTTACGAGGTTTTTTCAGGTTAGTGTGAAAATAATTCATATATATGATAATTATTAGTTTGTGTCTAATAGTGTTTAAACTAATGTTTTTTTATCGCCTCACATAAGATAGGTATAGACAAAATAAAATTTATTTATAAAAGAAAAAAACTTTTTTTTTAAATCTCATTTTATAAGATTGAAAAGTAAAATTAAATCTAGCAGAATGACAGCTATAATACAAACTTTTACCTAGCAGTAGCAAAGCCCCTACCAAAGTAGAAACCTTCCTCCCCCCTCCCCAATAATTGCTTAAAACCCGAATGCCTATTTTATTTAGAATACATTCAACCTACCTAAAAACCAGATACATAATCTCATTTCAAATAGTTAACTCTGAAGAGTGTGTTCTAATGATCTATTAGTGATGTAACATCATAAGACAGTGGACATTCCTACAAGCACATATATGACAACTTCAAATAAATCAAAGATTCAAGTGAAATTGTCAAAGACTTAGTCACGCACCAATTGATAAATAATATTGCAATGCACAGTCACACACAACTTTATCAATTTTTACACAGGGTCCTGCTGGTAGATAGAAACTCTATGACTGCATATATTTAATGGAATCATTCAATCCAATCATAAAATTAAATACAGTTTGTGTGCATGCATCACCTAGGCTAAATAGCACATGAATACTACTATGATGATTAATGCTAAAGGAACCAAATATTACAAAATCAACTTACCTCCATTTGTGGAGTTTGTCGTCTTGTGTTTTCTTCTGCCATTCTGTCATGTTGATTTTCAATTTGAATTTATCTTTTTCTTTAAATAATTCTTTAAAACAAATGTTTATCTCTTGACCTTTGATTCTTGAACAAAACGTACGCACCATCCTAGGACTTATAGTACTTAATACATGCTCTGCTTTGCATGTTGATGACTCAGTCAAAATAACTTCACACAGTACAATATTAACATCGAGTTACAAGCGCATATCCGACTCATATAGGTAAGCAACCAAGTGAAGAGGATTACTATTTACTGTTTGCATTTACTTAGTATTAGTATGGAGCAATGGGCTGGTCATCGCTTGTCCTTGAACATATACAAGCTAGACCGATTGCAAAGTAGGAGTTTCAAAAGTGTTCTATATATATTTGGAATCTGGCTCCAGCTACTAACAAATATATTTTTAGAGCTCTTTTATTGTAAAATGTGTATTAATTATTTGAATAAAATTATAGAATAAAATATATATAATTCTCAGACATGCAATGTTGAGCTATTGCATAAATAACCAATGTATTTAAAATAGCTGTTCCCAACATATTTAACAAACTATTTTTCAAATGTTTTCTAATGGAATATATATTTAAGAAATTATAGCACTGCGTCTTACTACCCATTTGGGTTATAGGCTTTAAGTACTAATTACACTAATGGGCCAGGAATTGGGAAGGTTGAATTTATATGAAGTGAACCCACATTTGTGTGGAGGGAAAGTGGAAAACCATATAGAAAAACTCGGTTCACCTGACCGAGATTCGAACCTCAATCTCCCCATCCTCTGCAGTCTAGCTCAACACGAATCCAGCGTGTTATCCAACTGCGCCACTGAGGTGGATAATATGTATTTGATGTTATTTTTTTTATTTTTTTATGTATGTGCTGAATACATTTTAATTTTATTTAATATGCAATGCAGGTTTTTTTTTCATATCCTAGATGATAGAGGCTATTGAAATATCAAAACTTTTTTTCTAACATCTAAAATACAAGCCCATTGTGCTGCACCCGATAGTAACCACACAAACTATGAAAACTCATTAGAATCACGGCATCCAAATGAAATATAGGTCGCAAACATACATCATTGAAAGTCATGTAATGTGGTCCCTATTTGAGATCAGAATTAGGCTGACAAATATAAAGGATGTCTCATCTATATTTTACACAGGTGTAAGGCTGATATGGATATAGTGTCAATGTAACTTAGGAAGATGAATGGAAGAAACAGGCCTCCTTGATCAATTGTATGATGGACTACGCAACACTAGGCCTATAATTCTGTTGAAGCAAGCTGAAAGTCTTAAGCCTAGTATGTACTTGAAAACATTGTTTGTCAACATTGTTTATTGATGTTTTTGAAATGTTTCCCGTTGCTCACAAACATAGGTAAACAATTTGCAAACATGGGAAACATACATTTTGCAAATATTTAAACAAACATCATTTCACGTAAATACTTCAATGATGAAACATTGTTTCCCCGTCCATAGTTCAGGTGAGTAAAACGGTGATATTCAACCTTTTTTTTTCTACATATTCCCAGAAATAATTTCTCTTCAACTTTGTACCCCCAAAGTTGTTAATGCATAATGCAAGTTTTAAATATACTATATATATATATATGTGTGTGTGTGTGTGTGTGTGTGTGTAAAAGTAGGCCTGTACATATTTCTTATATTTTACATACCCCTTAAATCCTTTTGCATACCCATGGGGTGGGCGTACCATAGGATGAATACAAGTAAAATATGTTGGCCGAGGAGGATGCTGGTATAGAATGTGCTCTGTACTGTTCAATAGGACCAAAGAAAAAAACAGTAGTGGGTTCTTACAGTGCTTCAGAATGGTTCATACTAAAAAATCTACTGGCAGAATTGCATCTCAAAGACGACAGTGGTTTTAGAAACTTCACTTGCATGTCTCCTACAGATTTTGAAGTTATTTTACAAATGGTTGGTATCAGGATAGTGAATGAGTGGCCTAACAAACACTATTTGTTGTCAAAAATGTTGGCCAAGGCCACCCTCGAGGGTGTGGCTACACAGGGCCTTGTGATTTTGGGCTTGCTTAGGTGACAGAAAAAACAAGTCTGGGTGGTAAATTTTTGCTTGCACGCTCATATAGCATGCTGCCTGTATAGGCAATCTAACACATATTGTCAGTGTGTTTCATCCACTTTAAACAGGAAATATAAAAGTTAATATTCATACAAGTAAATAAGTGTGAAAATGGTCTTGCATGAGTGCATGTGCACAGCCCCATGTGTGCCATGAATCTTGACAAAAAAATTAAGACCACTAAAGTTTGAACAATATCAGAATTTAATGTGTAACTAAAAGATACCATTTTGGTGTTTTAAGGCTGAGCCTACCCATAAATGCACAGTTCCAAACAAAAAAAATGTTTTTAAAAAAATATTTAATAATTCAACATTGTTGTTTTTTATTTATTTTATTAACATATCTGGACATCTTTCATAATTCTTATGGAATTTTCAAACCATGCTAAAAATAGTTAATAATTACGACGATATTGAGCTCTAACGACTCGCAAGTCAACACACTAGTCAAAATACATAGTTTTAAATACAACTTTTCATTCTACAAATAGTTATCTTGGTTCATTATAGATGCCGGCTAACCTGCTGTATCGGAATTCAGGCGGCAGTGGAGGGTGAAGCTAATCTCTGTGACCTTCTTGAGTCAAAGAAACATTAATACCATGTGCATTGGGATAAGAAGGGCCAATGTCAAATTATGAAGATTTGTGTAGTTAAATATAAACATCTTAATATATTAAGTAACTAAAATACTCACAAAGTCCTAACTGCTGTGTGAATAGATGTAGTTGGTCCCAACTGACTTCATTGAGAGTATTACTGTAGTGATACATCATTTTCAAAGAAAATACCACACGCATCTCCATACACAAAGTTTTATGACATTAGCCCTTATTAACCTGAGGCAGTAAAACATGTAAAATGCTTCACTCTTATCCTACATTCTTTCAAGGGTTTTCTCATTCTTGAGAATTACATGTTGTAATAATAAGTGTTAATATTCAGAGTATATGAAAACTACTGTACACTGAATTTTTAATCCACTATTATAATAAATAAAAATGAACATTCCTGCTCTAATCAAACATAGTTATTTTAAATAAAATTTGGTCTAAATGTAATTTGGAGATGTTCTCAGTATATTTTTATATACTATATTTATTTTACGGTCTAGGAATTGACTCATTGGACTTTGGAATAAGTTATTTTTCAAAAAATTATTGAACAAAGTTTTTGATAGTCAAAGTGTGAACATGTTACTTTTATTTTATTAGCTTGTTAAATGTGATTACTTTTAATTTTAATCTGTTGAATTCTCACAGTTTGTGCGCTCGTTTCGGAAGAAATGTATCGAATCTCGAACAAAAAGTACCCGCGGTGATTACTTTTTATATAATTAACATTCATGTGACGTTTTTTGCTTTCGAACAAGATCCAATGGATTGTATAAATTTTTAGGTGGGGAAGTATTTACACAATATTATTTTATATCCTTGTGAATAACAAGTTTGTGAAGCATGCATGGGTCGATGGAAGAAAGGGTGCACAAAGAAACTCAAAGATATAACTGATTATTTAACTGTGTCATAAAGGGTAAGATTTTTTAATGATATGCATATTACTGGCGCTTAGGCTATCTGTATCCACTAAATTAAGTACAACGGATGAGTAGCAATACTATTTTATTTACTGTAGAAATAATATCAAAATTAAGATACAAATAAATATTTCTATATAACAATGTAGTGATTATTCTGATGTTTCAAGTACTTTTTTTAAAATAAAAAAAAGCTCGTAGCTGAAAGTAAATGTTACTAACACTCTGTAATGCACTTATAGTATGTTAAAAATCTCTTGTGCCTTGGCCGAGTTCGTATCACGCTAGTACTAAGTAATTTCAACCTTACAGGGAATCGGACTAGCAAAATTACTAGAGCTGATTAATTTACGCACTCAGTGCTCAATCATAGCGCCTTAGCAATCTTGACTACGACAAGGAGCCAATGATAAGTAAAATATATTTAAAACCATTAAAGTCAATAAACTTTTGTGTTCCCAATGCCACAAAGTAATTAAGTAGTTGATACCCAACCGCCTCTGTGGTATAGTCAAATTTACTGGCTTCAGATATTGAGGTCCCGGGTTCGATCTCCAGTGCTTCCAATTCTGTCTGTGAAGCAGTGGGTCTGAAACGGAACCAAAACCAACCTCGCGAGGACAAATGAGGAGCTACTTGAATGAATAAGTAGCACTTCTGTCTAGAAAACTGAGATAGAAGGCTGGAGGGTTCGTTGTGCTGACCACACGGCACCCTCAGCCCGAAAATGTTTGCACTATCTTCGTCAACATACTGCAGCCTCTCGATTGGTATAGCCTGCTTGCAGGCTGACACCATGGAGATATTACTATAGTTAAAATCTACCAATAGGGTGAAAAATTATTCCCAAAAACATGTATTTCTGGAAAATTGTGTAAATCTTATAGATGTTTGAAAACTGTAAACACAGTATTAAATAACAGATACCCACTTCTGTGGCCGAGTGGTCTAAGGCGTCACTTCAGTGTTATATTGGCCTGCTGATAGTGGAGCACTTGGGGCTCAAATCCTGGCCAGGTCTACTTAGGATAGTTTTTCCTAAATTGTTTATACATCTCCTTACATAAAAATCCTTCCTCATTACTACCCAATTAGATTATCATACATGCGTATAACATGAACAGGTAGTATGACATGGTGATATCAGTAATAAAACAGAAATAGTCAAAAATGTTCTAGTCTTCGAAATGAAACTGCTTTTTAAATATTTCATTGCCTCTTCAGCCTTTAAAGTTTAAAAATTAATCAAAGCACAGTAGCTGAGTTTAGCACATTAAATTTGAGTTATTTTTTATTTTACATGCCTACTAATAAACGCAAATAAATGGTACGACAAAATCGTAAGTTACCTCTCTCATATAGGTTATAATAGTGTGGCAAAATCACCAAAAATGAGTTCTCTAATTTTACCTTAAATAATTTTTTCTCTAAAAAATAAGTGTACAGTATTATTTAACACTACCCTCCCCAGATAATCATTTGAAAAAAATTGTTCAAGACTTTTTTAAAAGGGTGATTTATAAAGCAATGACCTTAGTTCGTTTCTACTCTGCTCAATAATATGACCCGGATGTTAGGCTTTGTGTCTATGGCTTATAGTTTTTATTGCACGGGGGGCATCCTTAAATTATGTAAGGCTTTTTTACATGATTTTAGATCCACCCTCCCTCACGTAAGCTCCTTCCTACCTCTCTAGCTTACGTAATTTTTAAAGATTTGCTAAGTCATGTTATGTTATTTTAATTGTTTAGTTATTTTTAGACATGAGGATTGGTAATATCCCACTTTGGTGGCCACATGGCCTAAGGCGTCACTATCGCAATAGACTAGTCTGCCGATGCCTGGGAGATTGTGACTCAATCATGATTGGGTGATATTTCCTGAATATTTTCCCATTCTGTCTCTACGCAAATGCGGGTATACTTCCTCTAGATTGAAACTTATTCATCCGTAACCTACTGGCTTAATTAGTTCTTACCTAAACATGCAGAATTAACTAAAGAAATGTACCTACAATTGTGTGGGAGAGTAGAAGGAAACGTTTGAATAAGATCTCCCCAAAATACCCTCCTCAGGGATTTGAACCCCCAGAGAGAAGTTTCTAGCTGGCTGGGATGGATAAGCTAGTTTTTCTGCTGGAGAGTGTGATTGTATCTTGACGTTTTATCTCCCCATGTTTAGTCCAACTTGGTTGCCTACACACTTTATGGTCCTGGGTCCTGCATTACACTTCTTATCAGTTCTAGGAAAAGTCTGCTTGTGGCCTCAGCTGATTATAGGTCAGCCAGCCTCCCAATTGTTTAAACAAACCAGTAATGCTGCCAACCTGATGGCTGAAATTCACCAGTTTGTATAACGTTAGCAATGACATCTATTTTGAGAGCTAAAAGCTCAACACACCGCCAGAGAGGGTAGGCAGAGCCTTAAGTAAATTATTATTTTTAAGGCTCATAAAACAAACCAAGAATTAATATTTAAACCTGGGACTGCACCTATAATTCAGAAGCCCTTGTACCACACCCAATTTAACACTATTTGAGGACTAAGTATCTTTGATCTGACCAGGATTTGAATTTGCAAAAATAAAATCTTTTTCAAGCAAATATAATTAATATCGCTCAAAAAATTATAATTAATATATTCTATTAGGATGAATAAAAATCATAATAAAACTAATTTATGTAAAATTTTAATGAAACCTTTATATTCATTTGAAAAATTATTAGGTCATTTATAAATTGAAAATGCATAAATAGTTGTTCCTATCAAGCCAAATAATATAGTTTATAGAAATTACAGCAATCATTCAGACCCTTGAAATTAGTTTTTAAAAAAGCCTCCAAATTCACTTTATTCCCTTATAAACAAAAGAAAACCTGGGGATTCAAACAAATTAAGTTTATCAATAGTTAAAATTATTTGGTTATCAAAGTGTCTTCAGACCTCACTTCTAATAACAATCATATTATTACCATCCCAGACTGGATTAGTGCAATGGTTACACTTCAGACTGACCCACGAAAAAGGTTTTTGAGACTTGCCAGATAGATACACTAGGACTTGTAAAATTTTGAGAAATGAATAAGACCTATACAATATTTTTTTATTCAAAGTTTGAATATTAGACATAATTTACTTAGATAGTTTTAGTATAAATTTTTTATATTAATATTATAAAAAAGAATTACTATGCACAAGTTTAATTTGGTTTAAATATATTAAAATATTTCATTATTAGTAATGTCTAACTTTCTGCAAAATTAAAAACAAAAGATTTAAAGTTTATATAATTACCAATATTCTAGGCTTCTTTAACTGGTTCTTTTTGAGCCAGAAAACCCGAGTAAAAGAATACTAGTATTCTTTACTATAATAGTCCAAGTCTTATTGTTGTGCTAGTACCTGTTTATATAGGAGTTTTTAAGACACAAGTATAAATAATAATAACAATAATTCTTAGCACTGTGTCTTACTACCCGTTTGAGTTAAACGCTTAAGTGCTAAGGGGTTATGAATTGGCAAGGTTTAATATAGAGGAAGTGAGCCCGCATTTGCGTGGAGTGGAAAACCATCTAGGAAAAACCACCACCAGTTCACCCGAGAGAGATTTGAAACTCAATCTCTCTGTCCTTGGCAGTCTAGCTCAACACGAAACTAGCATTTTAGCCAACTACGCCACTGAGGTGGGTCACAAATATAATAAATTATTTGAAATAATCACAGATGTTCCTATGATAGTATTGTAAATTATGTTTGGAATAGATCTACACAAGAGCTTATTTTCGAAAATAAAAATGCAAACTCTTGATTTTCCAGATTGTTTGAAATGTTTTTAATCTCTTTAGTGGCATGATAACAGTCCAATTTTCATAGGAAAAACCATATCTGATAGACAATTTACTAGACCCACTTTCATGTGTAGATGTAATGTCATATGATCTGCAGCTGTCACTTGTGATAGATAGTATCATTATTATTATTAGCACCTCGTCTTACTACCCATTCAGGTTGTACACACTTACGCTAATCTGTAATGGTAGGGTGATTGTGAGATGAAATGAAGGACCCACAGTTTAACGTGGAATCCGAACCACGGTGGAGGCCTGGCATTCCCCACATTCACAAGTTGTGATTAATACACGTCTTGTCAGAGGTGAAGGAAGGGTTTGGCAATCAGATAAATCTGTGCCGGGACTGAGGATTGAACCCCGAACCCCCAGCACAAAAGTCCGACACCTTACCCCTAGATCACCAGACCGCCGATAGATAGTATCAAACCTATAAAATAACACAGAGCATTCAAGTATATCTACATTATAAGGGTGAATCTACACTAGCTTTTAAAATGTTATGTGTGGCATGTCGAACTGGAACAAATACATTACATGCACCACATCTAGAGGAACATATAAAACTTTGCCTCGCCAACCTTACTGATTACTACTAAACTTAGCCTTTTATAATCTCAAACCAAGGCTGGGCGGGAATGCAAAAGGCGAGGCAGTACATAAACATATTTTAGCTTTATTAAGATAGGCAAAGGTTGAGCAAATCTTATTTAAAAATATACTAGCTAAGGAAATCACAATATTATACAGTTGCATGTATACGTGGAGCCTGACACTCGGGGAATGTTCTTTACTTTGTCACAGTTTATTTTACTGGAACAACCTTTTCAGGTGTTTGTAATCCCAAGTGGAGACTGTAGGTTGCAGAACTAGTGAAAACCTGACACCACAAACACCATTTCAGCTCATTCTTTCTTAGTCGCTGTCAGTGTGATTTGCCAAGTTCATATTATGTGGTGCTATACAACATGTTGAGGTGGTGTACAATCCCTTCTCTCGTACATGTTGGTAACTGGAGCTAATCTTTGGGCAGGTTTAAGCGTCAGTTCCCCTGGTGAGAGTGGTGCGTTTGCAGATTCTCATATAACATGAACTTCAAATTCAGTAGGCCACCAGATATAAAGCTTGATTCACACGTTTGCCGAAAATAGACAAGATAATCTGCCTAAGTGGTGAAGCAAGTCACACACTGTATGTTGACCCATGATGCATTGTAAAGTAAGAGTTGTAACGCAAACTTAAAACAGCTGATTATCAACTTTTTTTTATTTTCTAGTGGATAAACATATATTTTAGATCATTTTATCAATGGATGTTTTCAAATTAAGGTAGACTCGCGATTATCGAGCCCTGCTTATCTGAGGCTCTGTGTTAACCAAGGTAATCATTCTGTCAAAGTACCCAAATTTTAACACAATATGTATACAATAGTTAAATATTTAATACAATAGTTTTTTACTTCAACTTATATACAAATATACTGTATTACTTAAGTAGCATAAAGTATTGTTTACAATACTGTTGTTGAAATATTAAATGCATTTGAAGTGACACGAGAACCAATTACAAACAATATAGTAAGTGATTAGTACAGTTAATGTATTACTTTGTAAAGTAATGTGTTGTAATAAATTAATAATTTGAAACTAACAAAAAATGTACAGAAATTCAGTAAGTTCTAGTGATTTATAATCTATAAATCCTTTTATAACCGATAAATCCTACACATTTCTGAAATGACACATGACCTATAAATTATAGGTCATGTGTCATTTCAGAAAGTGCACGTTAAATACCTCAAGTAAAATGGCTACAAAACCTATTTACAAAATTCCCTGACTTTTCCAGGTTTTCCAGGCAACATTTTTCAATTTTCTCAGACTACTTTTTTTTCAGTTTTAATGGTGGATGATGACTTGTTTTATTTATTATGGATCACATATTAAAAACATTTGTATCTACTAAACATAAACGGTTTTATCAGTTATTTTAAAAATTAAAATGTTATTTTATTTAGGTATTATTAACTTTTGTTTTAGTGTTTGGTTGTGAAATTAATGGGATATTTTAGACATATTTTTTAGTTCCCTGATTTTTCCTTATTTTCAGTTAAATTCCCTAACTTTTCCAGGTTTTCCCTGTCTGTAGCCACCATGTATAAACTAACTTAATTTGAGAACAGACAACACCCTGCCTCGGCCAATAATTCATCACTTTGAAAAGGGGAGCTCACCTTTCACCAATAATTTTATCGATCATGCCAAGAATAAAACCAGGAATCCTTAACTCTGTAGGCAGACTTGCTACCGACTGAGCAAACTTAAAAGTTTGGCATCCATTCTATCATTTAATTTCTTGTTACCAAATTCCAAGTACTGGTAAAATGATCCCAGTAGAAGCTATAGTGCCAGTAGAATGAAACCGAACTACTTTAAGTACATTAACATAGAGAGGGCAATACCAATAATGATCATATCATTAAAATTATTGCTGCACAATAAATCTAAAATAAGCTGATATGTACAAATATAGGGTTGCATTTAATTTTATGTATTAATGCACATATACACAGATAGGCCTACATATCTTAATTTATGTATAGTAAGTGAAATCTCCCTTTATGACCACCCCCTAATAACGGATTCTTAATTATAACAAACAGTTTATATTTTCCCGGCAAAATAATGTGGGCTTTTAAGATGAAACCATTTTCCAATAACAGATTTAAAAAAATAACAGACAGGGATACTGCTAAAGATGCTTATTTATGCAAACAAATTTCGTACCAGATAAAAATGTAAAGCCCCAGTCTATTTTCAGTATTTTACTGTAGGAATGTCAGGAATGCCATTTAGTTTATAAAATAGCCTACGTATACTCCATTCACAGTAGGAATTACTCTCGGAAAGGTCTTTTTACCTACCAATATCCTACTATATAATAGATTTATGGTAGGGAAAAAGGCCTTTCAGAAAATAATTCCTACGATGAACAGACTTTAGTAATGACCACAGTACTTCAAGATGGTACGTACCACCCCTTCAAGCCATTAGGGGGTAGGGGTTGTCCCAGTAGATTATTCTGTGCTTGTGCACACACATACAGTAATTACAGAAGGCCTACTGTGGACATTTAATTTTATTTATGTATTGTACAGTGTATTAAGCAAATATTTACAGTAAGCTATGTACAATGTGTTAGTAGGCCTAAATAAAATACTGTCCAATACAGTAATTAAATTGTTGCAATTAATATCCACCATATATAGGTTCATATGGATTAAACTGTGTTCAAACACTATGTTTTTTGGGAAAAAAAATTATTTTTCCAAATAGCAGACACTTCTTAATAACAGACATTATTTGAGCTCGGAAGGTGTCGCTACCGTATAAATTTCACTGTGTATTACACTACTATAAAGCCACATGGCTGACTCACTCACTGACATTAATGTTTACCCACTTCCAGATGAGCTAGAAACTTGAAATTTGGCAAACTTACAGCTTCTAGCCTGTAACCGAAGGGAAATTTCCAAAAAGTTAAAAAAAATTAATTTCCAACACTCTAAAAAAATTCAAAATGTCAGAGCAACTTTAAAGTTGGTGCTGACCTTTCTTTAGAGGTCTCTTGTGGCTAAATGGTAAGACCTATCAAAAAACGGCTCTGGAATTACATTAGTTTACCTCCACTTGCAAAGAAAGCTCACTGCGGGTTTGGAGGTGGAGCCTCCAATGATAAAAGTGAGTATAAATATATAAGGCCATACTGTTTTGACAGCGATGTTGAGGTTCGAATCTCTTCCAAGTGTAATGAGGTGTTTTTTATAAATAGTTTTCCAGTTCTCCTCCCCACAAATATGGTCATGTCAGCATTCTACCTTTCTCATACCTACTTTATTAATTTAAATAGGTATGTACATATCCCAGTTGAGTAGCAAGATGTGGAGCACTTAAAACTTGTGTGTATACAACTTATTCATATAAGTCATTCACAAGCTAAGTTTAACTGGATGACAGCTCGAAATGTTACTAGAAGTAATCCCTAATATATCACTACGCTAACAGCTGACATCTATCACTTTGGATGACTGTAATGAAAACAGATGGTAATATATTAATGTGATAGCTAACCAAAGTAATTTAGGCCAATTTTATTTATATATTTGGGGTCGGACACAAAGTTGATTTATAGTTTTATTCCCTTAAAAAAAATATTAACACCACTTTCACAAAATCTTCTAACGAACATAGCTTCAAAATGGCGACTAACAAATCTAAACCATATGATTGAACATAACAGTAAACAAGTTTTTTACAATGATGCAGACACGCAGTTGATGAAAATATGTTATTCAGTTAAATATTTCAAAATACGATAAAATAATGATAAAATCATTTATTGTATGTAAAAAAATGACAATTTTCTCTTTTCCAAGTAAATATGATGCCTGTATTAAAAGATATTGATGTGTGCACTATATAACACAAAATCAGTAACGTTCCAAAATGAAAAATAAGTACTTTTAATTATGTTTAAAATATTATTTCGAGTTGGATAAAAAGAAATTATTTAAAAATATGAAATAGTATGAGAAAACTTAAATGTACGTTATTTTAAACATAATATATTACAGGTAATTAAAGATCTTTACATTTATAACAAAACTGTGATCTTTTACAAGTGTTGGCAACCCAAAACCTAAACATATGATTTTCGAACTGTCATCCAGGTAAAAACCTATAGTGAATGGAAAAAAAAAATATATATATATATATATTTGCCATTAAATATATATATATATATTTAACACTCATTGAGAGGATATAGGTGACCTGGTGGTCTAGGGGTAAGGTGTCAGACTTCTATGCTGGCGGCCGGGGTTCGATCCTCGGTCCCGGCACAGATTTATCTGATTTCCAAACCCTTCCTACACCTCTGACAAGACATCTTGTGAATGTGTGGAATGCCAGGTCGCCACCGTGGTTCGGATTCCACGTTAAACTGTAGGTCCTTCATTTCATCTCACAATCACCCTACCATTACACATTAGCGTAAGTGCGTATAACCCGAACGGGTAGTAAGACGCGGTGCTAATAATAATAATAATAATTGAGAGGATATGACAAGAGAATGTAACAGCTTTCTGACCGCAGACAAAGCATAAGGCACGTTGTGGAAAATTTGTATTGAACTCCAAGATATAGCCTACAGTTTTTTTTCCCTCAAGAGTGTAGTGAGAGCTGGCCGCTTTTAAACGCGTGTTTGTGGTAACATTTATTGAATGAAAAATGGTAGTGCAAATCAAGAGAAAATATTTCTGATTTCAATCTCTTTTCTTAAGTACATTAAGTTAAGCCTTAAACATTGTTTCTTGAGATAGGTATTGTCAGTACTGCCTAGTCTACCATTCCGGTTGCTGTTCACTCACACACACAGGTTTATTTCCAATCCCCCTTGCCTCAGCTTTACCCGCCCTGCCCCCCCCCCCCCCCCTTGCCTCTCGCTCAGCTACAACTGCAGCTGGAAAGCAATTTGTGGTGTGATCTGTCAAACATCAAACCCAATATTAAAGAATGATGAAAACAAAACAGTGTCAACCATTGCACTAAGTTTCAGCAATTTATTTTATGTAGGCCACTTACTATTATGCTGCCAGTGTTACATTGAGTTTTATATAAAATAAAGAAGTGACTACATATAACATAACAGTATTTAATGATCTTTTATATAACTAACCCAAATAATACAGGAGGTGGGGGAGCGTCAGCTGAAAAGAGTTGGGTGGGATCCATTGATTTAGACGCTTATTGTGTGCTTGTAAACAAAATTTTATTATTTAGGATGTACTGCGCTTAGTTTTATACATGCCATGTTTTCACCAATTCAAAATCACTTTACAGTCGGCCTATTATTTTAAACAGCATGGCCGAATGACGTTTGTTTCTTAAAGAGTTGTTTTTTTTCTAAATAATTTTGTCAAAATACTAAATGTATATTAAAAAAAAAACATTCGCCAAAAGGGCCTACGGTTCTTAGGTTTCATCCCCGGTTAAGTTTGGTTGAAATAGTTCTAGTTATAAACATACATATTGTGCACCAAGAGGCCTACACAATAGGTTAACATCACATGCTGGAATACAGAATGTTATCAAGTGAATTAAGCGAGTTTATTTTAGTTTTTAAATTATATAGAATGGTTTCATATTAATAATTACTGTACCTTTGGAAATTTGATTTTAGTTGTTAAGTGTACAGGTGCTTAAAAATATAAAATTTATCATTAGAAGGCATCAAAAGAATTAATGAATCTCACCCTCAGCACACACGATTCCCATTTTTATTAAGGTATCAATTTGCAGTTTTAGTTTGTTAAGTTTGATCGTGGCTAAAAGTTGTTAGGGTATTTTGGAAATCTTTAATAATATTCAATATGTCTATTAATTATCTCACACATTACCTTATTTCAAAAGTGTTGCTACTTGTGGTTCAATTAAAAGTGATTCACGCAGTAATAGGCAAAAGTAGCCTTTGTGAGATTTAGTAATGGGCCGCAAGTAAAAAAGGATAAAATACCGTTAATTGTTGTTTTGCAAGTTTTGTCGAAAAAAATCGAAGTTGGCAGCTCATAGACAAAAATATAAAATAGGCAAGCCTAAAAAAATTTCTAAATAATTATACTTTGAATAACTATGGCAGCATAGAAATTAGCTATTGTTATGTCAGCCATAGGCTATGCTTTATAAATATACATAAAGTGAATTTACTTACCTTTGTATTATTCTCAACTATAAAGTCAAAAGAACATATTGTGTAGACGATGTATGCTCTTAAGACTTCCCACGTTGTTTTGCTTTTAAAAGAAGCTACTGGGTCTTCAAATGTGAGGTCCAAAGGATCTTTAGGGCTTTGACTTTGAGAATTTCCTTCCAAAGAAGTCTCGTAATTAATAGCACCCGTGGCGTAAGTCGATTTCCACGAGACAGGAATTGAACTACAAACAACAGGGGAAAGCCTAATGACAGTAAAATTTCTATTAAAATTTTGAACAATAACAATTTTACGATGAATACTATTTCGAACTAACGACCGCAAAAACGCCATTTCTTCGGTAAGTGGGTTGAGGTATTGTAACACTAATATTAATTTTAATTCTATTCTATATAAACAACTCAACGTTCGTTGGCTTTCCCCCAATTAATTAAGTACTTCAAACTGCCTACGAATACTGTAAATATAATACTGACTCAAAGGCTCAAAGCGAGTACAGACGGTTTATGAAGCAATACTTAAAGCCAAAGATACAATCATGGATAGATTAACAATAAAGATTTGAAAACTCTGTGTTAAATTTGTTGTATCATATTCGATCACGTGGAGCAAAGGTGCTGCTTTTCTTCACTCCAGACACTATTGGCAACCATTTTCGGTGGCTCACTAGGTAATTGTTATTTTTTTTTAGTTCTTAGGTTTCTTGAACAAATTAATTTCAATTGTGTCAATTTTGATCAAATAGCCATTTCATACATAAGAAACTAAAGTAACATATTTTGACTGTCATTAAAAACCGTAATTGATAGAAAGTTAATTAAATAAGTCAAAGTGAGAAAATTAACTTGCACAATCAACCAACTTTTATAAATCTAAAAATGTGACAAAAAGAAATAATTAAAATTTTAAAAATATTGTATTTTCATCAAAAAATTATACAATAAATATATTTAAAATTATTAAATCCAGCTTTAAAAATGGGACAGTGTATATAGTAAAATAAAATTCAAAATCCAAGATTAAGAAACATTTTATAGATGAGGTACACAAAAACAATACTTATTTATAAAAACCATTTTAGAGAAATTGGTGTTATATAACAATGATATTAATGTAAAGTAAATGATAGTGAATGAAGCCAACCGGAAAGAATAGTTTGGTTAAGCCTTGATAAAAACAAACACACTTTTCTCTTCACACTTCATTTCTTATCTTCTCAAATTTTTTACACTTCCCAATTTTCACTTTTTCACACTTCCACATTGTTTTAAATTTTCTGAAATACTGTATTACTTTTTCATTTGACAACACATTTAAAACACACAAAACACAAAGTTATATTTCTTTGTGTTTTAAATGTGTAATCATATGAAAAGGGAAAATTTACAAAAATTTAAAACTGTGTGTAACTTTGGAAGGGTGAATAAGTGAGATTTGGGAAGTGTAAAAGGTTTAAGAACAGAAGCAAAGAAGTGAAACGTGATTGTTTTTATCTAGGCCTAACCTGGACAACTATCCTTTCAGGTTAGCTTTCTTCACTATCAATTACTTTACATTATTATGCAGTGTTTCTATACTATTTTATTATACATTTCCATGCCATTAGGCACTGATTCTTTTTATTTTGATTACAAATATATTTTATTTTAAAGTCATAAAACACTAATTATAGGCTAATTCATTTCAAGCAGTTCACGAGTGTGATAACAAAATTTTATAATTGTGTAGTTACCGATTTTTAATTCTAAGGGATGGAGAATGGAGGAAATCCAAAATCCATAGCATTAGCAAACAACAAAAACCGTCGATATTTTTAAATTTAAAGCATTGTAGTTGTCAAAGCTTTATTTTTTATTAAGTTAAGTTGCATTCGAAGCTTCACACACCCCTACTCCTGGAAATTCTAATATAGGTATATTTTATAAGCTTTAGATGGCTGTGTTCACTAAGAGCAAAGTTTACAGGTCAAAGTCTAATACTGCCATTGATATGCTGTTAATTGTAATAAATATATTATTTAAAAACAATTGAAATACTTTAAAAGCCAACTTAGAAATTAGTATATTTGGGATGATTTCATAGAGAATGTTAAAGGAATCTTATAATTATTTCCTAATTACACTAAATAATCTATTTGGTGTAGTTCAGGGATATTTAAATTGCGGCCGATCCATGATTATGTACAGCCCACGGACCTTTTATTGAACCAACATACAATGGGTCCAATTCATATTTTTTATAAATGTTGTAAAAATACACCATTTGGGAATTATTTGGGGAAAACTAGTATGCAAGGTTGGTGTAGCAAATTTTTCACCAAAATTCTATTCCTAAAGATAATTTTTGTGCGCCAAACACGTGCAAAGTTTGATAGCACATAAGCGTGTGAACAGATGTTCTCTCTTATTAAAAGGAACAAAAACCACAAATATCATGACTTAAGGACTATTCATTGTAACAATACAATCTTCGTATTGTACAATTACTAGCCCACCCAACCTGATATTCCACGTTCAATCGCTTAACGCATACTACCCGCTCCAAAAAATACCTTGACGTATCCTACAATAGTAAACTTCACTATTGTAGCCCAATGTAGCCCCAACAATCATACATTAAATCAGCGATCCTAAATATTCAATATCAACTGTCTACTTAATAAACTGTTCTTCACGTACCTTCGGATCTCCAAGCTGGCCTCACTAGATTATTACCAAGTCAAAAACACCAATGTGGAAGCGTGGGGCGACCACGACTAGAAGAGTCTGTAATAGATGATCAACCCGGCCCGAGAATAATATTAACACTGGGCGATGTTTTCCAAGAGTCCAGGCACGAATTCAACACGCCCTGTATTGCCCCCTGGAGGGGGGATAAGGCCACCCTCACCTGACATCGGATGTTTCCATGATCGGTCGAAGAATCGTAAACAACTGGATTGCGACGATAGACATCCAATCAGCGACTAGGAAGACTTGTGAAATTACGGCATGATGACGTAATGCCTTGTACTGTGTGGCTGACTACAATGTAATCCCACCCCCCTTTCTTGTTTTCTAGACTCAATATATAGAAGAATGTAAATTGTATCAGATATATCATTATTGAATAGAGCTTCATCGAAAGAGCATTTCGATAGAGCGGGCTATGTATTGGGGTCATGGAGGAAAGACCTAAGGAAATATTACGTTTGATATAATTTAATTTATTTTATTGAACTAACTATTTATTGGGGTCATGGAAGAGAGACCTATGGAGTAAATAGTTATATCTTTGAGTCAACGCCATGGGGAAATCGCGTCTGGCATTATTTAAATTATTTCATATAGCTAACTTTGTTTTGGGGTCATGGAGGATAGACCTATAATGTAAATTGTTTAATCTTTGAGTCAACGCTATGGAGATATTTCGTTTGATATTAGTTAATGTAATATGTAGAACTGTCCTTATGTTAGCGTCTTGGGAGATATACCTTTTTTGTCATAAAAATATAATTTTTATAACTCAAGCAGAGTAATGGAGGAGTTACGTTTAAATAAATTATATTTCATACTATTGTCCAGGGTCATAGAGGCATATTTTGATAATATGGAAATGTCAAGAATGTCGTTGTTAGTTATTACCTACAGTGTTGTAACCATTAGACGTTACATTCTCAAATTAAAGTAAACTATTTGGTGGCTACGCAACTTCTTGCGTTTGATTCTCTGCGTCATGGATTATATTCATGAATTATTCTTGTAACTAATGTAAACTTTGAATTGAAGTAATTAGTAGGACACGATATATCACACTGTATTTTTATACAGTAAAAGCCTATACCTTTATTTATGGTTATCAATAGGGTTATTTATATTTGTACCCGTTTGTGGGTAACTATTTTTGAAAGACCTTAAGTCATGTTATTAGGTACAGTAAATTGAGAGATGTGTTTGGGTAGTAGTTCTACCAGATACCTGAAAAACTGTACATTATATGATGCAATGTTTTCTTTTACAGTAGTAGCTATTGGAAAGTTTTTGAATTAAGGCCATTTATGTTCCTTTGTTTGTTTTCTGCTTTGAACAAATTAAAGTACACATGGTTTAAAACAATGGTATTTTATCTGTTGTCATTTATAAAATGTACGTTACGTCCTTTCTATCCTGTAGTTTTAGGGGCCTTACCTATATGATCAGCGGAGGGTGTAGCATCATCATAGATTATGAGTAATTTTAACACAAGATTTAAAGCCTGAAATTCACAGCCTTTTTGCCAGTAAAAAGTTTCACGTCTCATGAAGACTAGAGGCTAAACTGTAACATTCTATATTTTCTTAATTTTCTTTTTGTAACACCAAGGACTGTAAAATTTAGGTTTTTTTTAGGTCAATAAGGCCACAACATGAATTTTTTTAAACTCATTTTAGTTTATTTAATTTATCTTTTTAATCAGGTTTTTTGTATCAGTCTGCTGGAATGGGTCTTAAGATAATATCCTTTAAACATTTCGGATAATGATAAGCAACAGTAAACTCTGTTGATAACAGCGGTCTATGGCTAATAAACAGGTGTCAACAAAACAGTACTATGGCTGGTCTCATTCCCCTTCGGTACCTCCAGAGCATTCAATAGTACATTAAATTCTAATGGAAATCACACTAAGAGCAACCAAAAAACAATAGAAGCTAAATAACAGTCAAAAGAAAAGGGTTTTATTTGCGTGGACCCCATTATGATTCTAATGCAGCTCCCTGGTTTGAACACCACGGTTAATACAGCACGAGAAGCCTGAGTATTTGGCCAAGCTAAAATATCGATTTCTATTAGCTCAACAGTGATGTGGAAAACAATACAGACAGCCAGGTTGTAGGCATCCATAAATTACACAGATGCACACGATGTACACGGCGTCATGAGAAACATTGGCTCAAAATAGATTAATGGAACTTGTGGAAGTTTTGCAAGTCTAAGACATTATTACTTTCTCAGTCCATGGCTGATGAAGTAAAGACTGTATCATAAGGACACAGGGACATAGTAACTACAACTGATACACTAAGTCAAAAGGGGAGACTTGCCCTTCAGACTCCATGACACGATATTTAATCAATTAACAGAAAAACTTCCATCTTGTAGTCAACAAGGCTTGAAATGAATAAACTACCCATTAGACATGAAAACAAAAATATGCTTTGACAGAAAATCAATACAAAAAACTCTACATTGTCTAGTAGTCTAAACCAAACTAAACCCTTAGTAATAAGGACTTGTCGACGTTAGTTCATGATACTTAAATATTCCTGGCTCGACGTCCTGGTCAGGGTAGCGGTGGATCTAACGACCCGTACTCCATGGTCGGCGCTGTTCTTCGTTACGTGATGGTGCAGAAGTTCCTCCTTCGACGCTGGGTTGTAGTAGAACGGGTATAATGTGAATCCGGGCGTGGACCTATATATAATCTCAAATCTGATACGAACGAAACAAAGCGAAAAGGGTGATAAAATCAGGAATATAGACAAGGAGGAGGATGGATGAAGGCAAGGTGAAAGAGAAATAAATCAAGACGGGCTGTTTGCGGGGAAGGAGGAAAACATGGTTCCATGGACGGCCGCTAGGCTTCTCTGACGAGAAGTGGGTCACAGTGTGTCGATCCCAATATACTCTTCTTTCCTTCATCAGATGTAGTTGTGATAGTATGTGTGGCAGCCATCATTGAATAATTTTTATTTTCCCCCATGTGGCAAATAAATCCAAGAACATCTTGAAATGGTGAGGAGATACTAAAGCATCTTCTATTTAAATATATTCGTTTTGATTATGTTATTTAGACTCAGCTGTTATTTTAATGAGAATTTGTGATATAGATGTACTTTATTATATTTTCTTGTAGACAGTATGGCAAGTGTATGTAAATTTATCCGACATCATACAGTGGCAGAGAGCATGCGTTAGAGTATTTTATTCATAAATATGATAATATTAATCCTCTTCTGTGATATCTGCTAAAGTATTTATCAAAATACCATTTTTTGAACAACCACGTGTTTCACTTTAGGGAGATACGTAATTTTATTTGACTGCATCTAGTCAGAGAAAATAAATTTTGAGGCAGATTACTGTTAATATTGTTTCTTTCTTTCGTAAATTATTAAATATTGATATTTAATTGTAGCTGTCCAATCTGTCTGATTGACATGCTACATATATAATGTATATTATATATAATATATATATACATTATATAATGTATAATGTATATATACATTATATATCTCTTATATAATGTATATATACATTATATATCTCTTTAAAACACTCAATGTTGACCAAAATACCCGGATGAGTAGGAGCGTTTCACGTTATTCTTAAGATTATTATATACGTTTTAAATATATGGGACGTAATGTAACCCAAAGGTTCTCCTCATGTTTTTAAATGGACATCATCCCGTTGCAGTTAACTTAACGTTCACTTAACTTAAGAGTTGTTCAGGAGATTGCTTTCACATTAAGTAAACGTTAAGTAGAGGTATCAGGTGTTCTAGCCAGCCAAACCTGTTGTGAGTAACGTCAAAAGGGTAATTTAGCAGTTCATTTGTTTGTTCATGGTATGCAGACGAACTCTAAAACGTTGTAGCCTCTTGTTAAACTTTATTTTATGTATCCAGTAAGCTTCTAAAGTGTGAAAGTGAGAGGAGAATAATGGAATCAATAAAAGTAGGAAACTTGGAGCTAGAAACAGTTGACGTCGACGACGGCGATGAGTAAGCTTCAATTGCAAGTACTTGAAGCCTCATCAGCTCTAAATTATTTTGTTTTATTTTAGTGAACAACTTGTTTTCAAACAGTCCATATTTATTGTCTGTGTCTTTGTGTGTTTCTACGTTAAGTTACGTGAATCCTGATCACACACCAGTTTCTTTACACTAAGTGAACGTTAAGTGAACCTTAAGTGAATGTTACGTTAAGTGAAAGTTGAGTTGATAGTGATCCCAGAAAACAGGAGAAAAATTACTTTGGGTACTTTTGCTGGCCTTGAAACCATTAAGTTAACTGTGTTAACACTTCAAATAAATATCACAACATTACAGTTTATGTAAACACCTCTAAATGCAAGAAACAACATTGTAAAACCTTCTACAGTCTTGCAATATAAGATCAATTTGAGCCTCTCAAGCATTTATTTATCAAATAAAATAAATAAAACTCCATCATAATTCTCAACATTATATAACAAGGGTAAACATTGTGTTTGGAACTGACAAATTGAAATCACTTGTAGACTTGTTAGTTTGCTCGCGAACTCGCAAGCAATAAGTAATAGTTGAACATTTGGTCAACGAATTCAACCAATCAAATTTCTCAATTATTCCAATTAACTTGTGTTAGTCTATCTCTCTCTAACCACTGCGTGTCTAATTCTCTGCTTGAGCAACCATTCCAACAAGTCCATAAGAAGCGTATAACCCGAACGCGTAGCAAAATGCAGTGTTAAAAAAAAGTCCAAAAGTGTTTATAAAGAAGTGTTATAAGGTCACTCGAGATTAGAGAATTGAGAAAAAAAATTAATTTGAGATTCATTCTTAAATTTTTAATCAGAATTTATTTTAAAGGTATTTTACTGATTATTTGAAGATAATAATATTAATATAGGGCGAAATGAGCAGACAAACCATTAATTGATTCTATTAATATTATAATAAATGTATTTAGTTATTGTTTCTTTATCTATAGCAACTTAAGAATAAATATATGATGTATGAAAAGTAATCAAACCGAAGGTCATTTGGATCCTAAACAGTTCCACTATCACCTGTAAAGTCTAGGCAGCACCGAAGAGGCGTGCTAGGGAAATGAGTAGTGAGTTAGTTTTCCATTGCTTTCCTCACTGAACCATTCTGCAAATACCACCAAAATGCTTACACCAACTTACCCTACAAGTGACACCTTCACTCCATTTATTACAAGGACTGTATGTACATTGAATGTTATTACTGTAACCACCTCTAGGTCCCAGAAATAATAGTCAGGAAGGTTACAAGAGAGTAACAGTATTTTATTTGATTCAAATATAGAAGAAGTACAATGATCGATTGACAAAATATTCACACATGATATGACGTAAAAAGGTATAGGCATCGATATGTACTGTATCATAACACATCACTAGAGTAGGTTGCCCATATCGCAAACATTATTACCACCCATAACTATTCATGAGATATGATTTGATCCGTAACGTTTAAATTATAAACATTTTCATGATTTGACATAGAATTTCACTAAAGGTGAAATTGACTAGAAAGATTAGAATGTGAAACATTAGCATAATTCAACATTCTACTTCACTTATGGTGAAATCGACTAGGCAGATTAGAATTTGAAACTGGAGCATCATTTTAATAAATACGTCGATCTCCAGGGCATAATACCTTGTAACTACCTTGATTGACTTACGACATTAAAATACTTGAACAGTGATAAGTGGAAGTGTCCCGTCTAACCATACACTTAGTTGGAGTTAATTTCACATATAATTACTTTAGGGACGACGCACGTCAACAATCAAGCGTGCTCGCCTTTGCTCAAATAAGAGACATATCTGTCATAAGGGCTAATATTCCCCCAAAACCCAAGTGAAATCTATCAGAGAGGCAGTAAGTATTAAATCAAAAGATCAGACATCTGGATCAAAAATAGAGAACAAGTTCTGACGAGAACAATTAGCAAGGTTCCCCATAGCGTTAAATTATATTAATACGTGATAACAGCATATCCTCAAAGTCCGTCTACAAACTCTACCCATAATAACAAATTTCAATTCGCGAGTCAAAAACAGTAATTTTTAAGGTATACCTCCCCCCCCCTTTCCCATTATTCGAAAGATAATTTTGGCAACTTTAATAAAACCTTAATTCAATACGCCGCTCTCACGTTTCAAAGTCAACGGTGCAATGAGTGACAATACTAGCAAAACATCCCAATGTAGCAACCAAACGGACAGCCATGTTCACAGGGAGTGGGGAGGATAAGAGGGGAAAAGAGGAGAAAGGGGAGAAGGCGGGATGAAGTGGGGACTCTGCTGGTCACCCATAGAACTAAAAGCTTCGAGAATATCCCAGGTGGAGGAAGTGAAAGATAAGCGCGCCGAGCCGCCTTTAGTTGTTTTTTCTCGGGCATGGCTTTCTTCTCGAGCCGGCTGTAGAAAGACGGCTCCATTTAGTCTATGGAACTGTGCGTTGGGGAGAGGAGGTCAGTGCTCACGGTCGCCAGAGTTCGAGTCCAAAAAGGCACAGGGTGTTACCCCATTTGTTTGTACTTGTAACATGTAGCTCGTTACATGACTAGTATCGTTCATAGCTATGCCATTTCTATATTTGTCAGAGCCATAATAGATGATTGAAGGTAATAATTTGCTCTAGCCCATAACAGAATATATAGTGCATTGTAAACACTATATATGAATAGAGAGGGCTTTGGGCTTAATGTATTAAAGTAAATCTTTACTTATTACTATGTTTTATATGATTCGGACTCAAGATATGTGATTTAAAAAAACATTAATATTCGGATTCGATATTTGGATTCTTAAAATAGTGGATTCAACCAAACTCAAATAAAAAACTAATATATCGATAAAGATCTAGATTCTGTTCAGGAGTAAAAATAATATACAATTCAGAATTATTGGCTGCTCCAATTAATGCCACTGGGTCTTCATAAAATTGAGATGAAGAAAATCCGGAGATCTGGATAAGTTAAGATATGTTTTTGAAACTAAAAAAAGGTTTAAGGCCAATTGACGTTGCTCAGTTACAGCAAGAACCAGATAAAACTAAATATTTCATATGGATGAGAAGAAGATTTTGGGAAGGCAGAAATATAATATAGAGAGGGGGTGGATAAAATCAAATTAGCGTTACCAAGCTTATGGAAAGCCCTTATTAAAAAAAATCAACTACTAACAAACGACTTATTTATTGTTAGTTAATTATGTTAATAGTTAATAGCCTTCTTGGATGATGAAAATTAGTGCTAAAAATTATTGAGTTTTGTGATCAAGATGACCAAACAAATTGAGATTAACTACATATTTTCATTGGCAGTGATGGACTATCCACCAAACCATTTTGAAATATATTAGTTGCTCTTTAGAGAAGAAATAAACTAAACTAAATTATTGTTACATTATTATTACTATTATTTTATTTAGTAGAGTTTCTGGAACATGTTGCCCCTCAAGTCTCTACCCAAGGCCAAGTTGATACTATCTATTTTGATCAAAGTAAGACATTTGATTCATGTCAGCATATTATTATACTCTCTAAACTTTGTATTTTGGCCTATCCCACTCATATGTAAATTGTTTTAGCAGATATTTACATGGAAGATCTCTCACCATTAATATATTTTCTCCCTCTTCCAACACATTTTTAGCTCCTTGTGGTATACCTCAAGGCTATAATTTAGGTCTTCTTTCTTTAATCTGTTCATTGATGATATTGGCAAATACTTAACCTCATCTAGTTATTTACTCTTTGCGGATGATGTGAAATTATTTAAAATTATCATTTCAACTAAGGATTGTATAGACATACAAAATGACATAAATGGTATTATGCAATGGTATCTTGATAATGGAATGTCTATTAATAAATCTAATACCAAATATATATCTTTCACTAGGAAAACTAATCCCATAGTTTTTATTTTAATCTGGACAGTGATAACATATTTCGTTCCAGTTATATAAATGATTTAGTTGTTCTCCTGGATAATAAACTCTACTTCCACCACTATCATGTTGGTCATATTGTTACACTTGGACCCTAACTTGGGGAGTGTAAACTAAGACAAGGTAACATGATCAAAAATAGATTGAACAAATTAGATTACAAATAGATTTACTATAACAACAGGATTAAATGTAATTTACAACATGAATATACGAACACTATATTTAAATTTGTTTGAATCAAATAGAAAAAGGTGATTGTCTTGCAGTGATAACGAAAGCTGGGCTGGTGCCAGACTACAGTCTGGTGTTACTAGAAGAGAAAGCAGTAAGGTAATAATTAATGAAAATTAACTAAAAATCGTATACATCTAGGATTTAGGACACATTTATAATTTAATCAATCCTGCTTGATTGGAACTGTTGCGTAAGAACTTAAAAGGCATTGAATCTTGAAAAGCAATAGAAAGGTCTGTTTAACCCATTGTTCGATGACTAACAAACAGGTGTCAACAAAACAGTACTATGGCTGGTCTCTTTCCCTATTGGTATTGCCGGAGCATTCAATAGTACAAACATATAGTGACTCACTCTCTCAGGATGCAGCACTAATTTGAATTACGCCTAATAGCCATACAGAGACTATAGCGTCCAAAGCGGGCAAAGAGAAAAATGGTATTATCTGCGTGGAACCCACTATGAGTCAAGCGGAGTTCCGCGGTTTACACACCCAAGCTAATACCACACGCAAAGCGTGACTACCTGCCCAATTCAAAGATAGAACTAAAGAAAAACCCAACAGGGATTTAAACAAGGACGGACAGCCTGGTTGAAGCCATACTAAATATTAACAAATGTACATGACGTCCACGGCATCATGAGAAACATTGACCAGTCTTAGTGAACTTGTGTGGACCAGCAGGATTTAGAATTAAATCCTTCTTACATCTAGAGCAGAAGACTCATATTTAGAAACTGTACAAGAGAACAATAACTGCTAGGACTAATATATCTAGTCTGAAGGACTTGCTACATATACGAGTCATTTTGACACTGACCCCTTAGTCACAGTGTCACTATATACAACAAGATTAAATAAACATCATAATTTAGAATTCTGATAGACTTAAGATGATTTAACAGTCAATTCGACTGAATATGAAATTTACAAAAAATAAAAGTCGCTTTCGACTATACAGATCACAAACATAAAGTTATCAAGCACAATGTCTTGACCGACATTGTCTATTTTTACAAAGAATAGACTTCAAGGTTAAATAGACTTGAAAACGACGACAGGATACTCATGGAACTGCAGAACACCCTCCTGGACAGCGTGGCTGTGGATCCCACGCCCAATACTGCATGGTTCAATCGTTGAGCGAGTTATCAAGGGTCCCTTCTTCGGAGCTACGTCGTGATAGATTGGCATACCGTGAAACTGAGAAACAGCCTTTTAAACCCTCAAATTTGACTTGAACGGAACAAAACAAAATAGGTGATAAACTCAGAATCATAGAGAGAGAGGGAGAGAGATGGAAGCAAGATGAAAGGGAAACAAGGGAGGGAAAACAGCTTGCGGGCTGAGGTGAAGGTAAGGTTCGTTGAAACGCCACTTGGCAACTCCGAACGCAGCGGGTCGCTGGGTCGAGTTCATTCTATGACTTCTTTGCGCATCAGGAGTAGAAGTGAAAGCACGTGTTGAAGCCACCATGCTGTCGTTTTTGAATGTTTTCTCTAAACAGGATGGCGAGGGAATCCAAGAACATCTTAATATGGTGAGTAGATATTGAAGCGTATTAAAACTAAATATGCCAGTTTAATTTTCTTCTTTGGAACCTGCTACAGTATTTGTCAAAATTTAACGTCTCTTAAAAACCACGTTTTCACCCTCGGGAAAATCATAATTCTATATCTGACTTCATCCAGTCACGGAAAACAAATCTTGAGGCAGATGACTCTTAAATATGCTAATATCAATTCTTTCTTTGGTTTCTGTTGTCATAAATTATTAATTTATTAATATTTAATTGTAGATGTCTAATCATTCTGATTGACATGCTACAATATAATTACTCATTAAAATTACTTGGACTTATTAAATTTATTACCTCTTCAATTAATAAAGTTGACTTTTTTATGTCTGTACTTTGCCCTGGTTAGATCCAAGCTAGAATATGCTACTGTTGCTTGGAATTCCATCACCTTAACTGACTCTCTCAGTTTATAAAACGTTCACAAAATTTTTGTCGCTGCGTGCTTTGATAAACTTTTTACCAACCAGATTCATTATGACTATGACAGAATTCGAAACATCTAAGGGCTCCAAACCCTTTATTCGCGTATATTTTATTGTGACGCCCTTTTGGTTTTAATATTTTCAATAGATTAATTTCTTGTAAATTTGCGCCCAATCACGTAGGTATTCTTTTCCCTTCTTGGGCCTCTCGCAATCCTAAATTATTTTTTCTCAATAACTCTAACAAGATGAGTCCTATAGGCCGTTGTATTCACAGCGCTAACTCCAGATTTGTTGAATTCGACTTTATCACAAAAGAAAAGCACAACTCAGAGAGTTATTTACAACTAATTTACTCTCTAGAGGCTCTGCCTCGAATATTTTAATTTACATGTTTCTGTTTTATTATTTGTTTATTGTTACCACTTTTTAAATACTATCCTTTGATTACTCTCATGTTTGTTATTTATTATTATTGTCGTTTATCATTAGTATGTCCTATTTTTTGAAATTATTCATCAGATTTATCATTATTTATCTACTATCGATTATTTAACGTGCTTTTATGGTACTTGTGTACTTTTGAGTGCTGGCCTGTTATAAGTTTCACGACTATTGGCCAGCACTATAATAAAGGAAAATGAGATTGAATTGAAATTGTTATATTATTATTATTATTATTGTCATTCGGGCTCTTTTGAGAATCACAGTAGTAATTTATAATACATTTCTTATTAAAATCTATCTGTGGTCTTAGCTTGACTTTTAGAATTTACTAGGTTTAAAAAAATATATTAATTTGTTTTTAATATGAGTGTTTAAGGTGGGATGGAAGGGGACGTAAGAAAAAGCCAGTGTTTTTTCAATTTCTATGTCAAAACTTTTTTTGGCCAAAATAAATAAAATATTGCTCCAGTAAAACATGGATTTTTTTTTCTTCACATGGTGACCTCAAAATTTCTTGAATATCTGTCAGGGGTGTTCTGGAATTTAATGACAACTTTTTCTCTTCATTTAAAAAGTTTGTTAAATAATGCCACCATGTTCATGTCAGATATTCAGGAAATATTGATATCAGAATGTGAGGAAAATTAAACGCTATGTTTTTATTGGAGCAATATTTTATTTATGTTAGCAAAAAAAAAATGCCAAAACGAACTGCAAAAACACTGGCCTTACTCGCGTCCTCTTCCATCTCACCTTAAGTACTAATTTTTGCTGAAAAGGCACCATCTACCAATTCTTTATTCAATTTAATATTTCGAATTATTATTTAATATTTGTATAGCTATTATTCGATAGATTATTATAATAAACTTTAAACTATTTCAAATAGAATTAAATTTTTAACTTACTCGGAATTTGGTTTATTTTCACTAAAGATGTTACCTTTCCCACACAAGACAACCATACATTTGTGACAGTTATTATATCGCTTTATTCATCATAAATGTAGTGGCATTTCTTTCATTTCAAATGTTTTGCATCCTACAATACAGTTGCATCTATGATCAATAGTTCCTCCGAATAAGAAAGTTTATATAAAAGCTTGATTGTTGACTTGTTGTCTTGGATACCAGTACTGTTAACAAATGAAAAAGTTAGTCAATGTGGATTTTCTTACGGATATTTAGAGTGATTTCAGTGCTCATAATAAAATATCCTAATTAATAAATAGCAACTGCGTGTAAAGAATGTATTTAAATACCATCTTAATATAAGTGATATCCTTTTTCCATTATTATCAATTAATATTAGATATAGCTCGAAAATTAGGTTCATATGGATGTGTTGATTAACCATATTTTTTAAGGTGTCGTATCATGTAGTTATATTATATTTTAAAAATATCCCTCCCCTTAAAATGTTTTTGTGATTGGATCTATAAAATTCATTACAAGTTTAAACTGAAATAAAATTTTATAAACACTCTTAGTGGACCAGTGGAATTGAATCCAATCATTTAGTTATTTTCAATATTGCAAAAGTAACGTGTGCAGTAAGAACAAACTAAAACAATCTGTGTTCACTTGAGTCATAGATATTTGGTTCAAGACAGTAGGTTGTCCATATATGTTTATATTTATAAATATATATAAAAAATAAACATAGTATTTCTAAACTATCTCCCCAAACTTAAACCACAGAATCTGTGTGCAGAGATAAACAGGAAATCCATATAACAAAAAGTTATGTAATAATCTTGAATTATCAAATGTAGTTTAAAGTAAGACGCAACAACGCCAGAAATACGAAACTGTAAGTACGTACGTGTAAAAACAAGCTGCATATAACTAGGTGGGCACATCCCAGCAGGTATTCAAAAATCCTTCCCCGACTTTGTCACAACAATCTCCGTCGTTGTATTTTACGTGGACTCACCCTTCGGCAACGTTGCTCGTGACAGGACACTTCTGTCCGCCTAGTGATATGCAACTTGTGGTACATCTACGTACTTAGAGCTGCGTACTCTCCGAGCTGTTGCGTCTAGCTTCAACTTTCATTAAATGATGCAAGATGATTTATCCAAACATTTTCTTAGTAAGATTTTCAGTTCCTTTCTGCCCACAGATGTTGTGGTTTAAGTTTGGGCAGCGAGTTTATAAACACCCTAATATATATATATATATATATATATATATATATATATATACAATTTGATTATATATATGTTATATATTTATATATATATAAATTTATAGCTATGTCCACAAAAATACATGTTTCAACTTATTACGGTCTAAGATTAGTTAAAACCAGTTGAAATTATTATTTTCAAAACAATTTAAATACCTTGTGCGTACTTACAAAAAACCCGATGTTATTAAAAAAAATTGGTAGGGGTATACGAATAGTTTTTTTAAAATTTTGGATTGCCAAACATGATAAAAACAAATTCGTGACCACAGATATATAATAATTCTGAGCAGGGATAAAAAAAAATTATAACTATAGCTATATACATAAAATTATAATTTTATATAATTAGAATATAATTATATATATATATATATATATATATATATGTGTGTGTGTGTGTGTGTGTGTGTGTGTGTGCGCAGTATATTAATATCTAGATAGTAATAATATATCTAGTTGAAAAAGTTACGATACCATTTTAATATTAGAATGTTTGTATTATTGTAACACACTTTAATCAAATAACCAATCAAATATTATTTGAATGGTGATGTGTGCATACATAAATAATCTCTATGTATCTACAATTTTCTTTTGTGTTCACTTTATACAAGTCTGTCAATAATTATGTGTATTTGTATTTAATTATGAAATAATTATTGTAAGGCTTCTGCACTCTTAATATATAGTATATATTTCCAGATGCAGTCTACTAATCAATTTTTGAAATATGCATCCAAACAAAATATATTCCTTCCTTCGCTGCCAAACACCATACAAGATACTGAAGATTTTTTACATGAGACTCCAATACTAAACAGTGCCAAAATTTGGTAAGGCTCTTTGCAATACATTTTAACTAGCTTTAACACTTCCCCTTACTACACCCTCAATTTTATTCCTGAATTATATCAAGAAATCTTCTTTAAATGTCGTGATTTAAAAAAATCTTTAGTAGATTTTAATTTTATGGTGAATTTATAAATTTTCATAAAGTATATACCACACAACAGCAGAACTAAACTAATGCATCTTTAAATGAGATAAGAGTTGCGAAAAAAGGAACTATTCTCTCGATCATGAAAATTACTTAGATCTTCCTTGCCAATAATATTTTGTAATAATTGTTTATTTTATTCGGGATGTAATTATTAACTGAAAGCATGACTTAAGTTATTTTTCTTGTGAATGTGTGGAATGCCAGGTCACCACCGTGGTTCGGATTCCACGTTAAACTGTAGGTCCTTCATTTCATCTCACAATCACCCTACCATTACACATTAGCGTAAGTGCGTATAACCCGAACGGGTAGTAAGACGCGGTGCTAATAATAACAATAAGTTATTTTTTAATAAACTCCATGTATGATTGTGAATAAACATGACTCTGATGAGTGGAATTCAACTTTATAATAGTATTTAAAACCAAATAATGTTTTACATCAGTGACATTAGATTAAGTCAACAAAATTGCTCAAGTTCCCTTACTAAACAAATCAAGACACCAAATAAATTAATTCCCATAGTAAACCAATATAAAATAACCTTCTACCTCCCATTTTTCAATCTATCTGGCAAAAGTCAATAACAACAAATCTGAACAAAACATTTTTATAACGCCCATAAGACATAATTAATGTCTAAAATTGTTTTTATGCCAAAAATAAATATCAACAAAATTATTTTTATTTGGAAGGTATTAACATTAATTTTTAATAAAGTAAAATTTAAAATGAAGTCGCATTGAAAAGATATATATATGTATATACAAATGACTAGATAGTTTTTCCATAAAATAATAAATCATTTTAACGCAAAATGACAAATAGAGTGAGGCTTGGTTAATCTCAATTTGTCACACAAGTCTCAAAAACTTTTAAAATACTATTTCTTAGAAATATATCACCATAAGCTGTTAATACTATAACCAAACTAAGTCAAATATGATTGTTCCCAGTAAGAAGAAGACAGATTGGGATGCACCGCCTTCAATTCCGAAATCCCAACTTCAAGCATTTCGGAGAGAGTCCTATGTAACTGAACAGAATCTAGCCAGTAGGCGACAACAACAGCTTCAACACGAACATTGTCTTAAGGAACAAAAACAAAATATTGATAAAAAACAAAACGATTTTCGTGGATTCACTATACAATATGATATATTTATAAAAGTAAGTTTTTATTTAAGATAAAGGGAAATTATTCTGTTCTAAATAATTATAAGTTTGTGTTTGTTCTTTAAAAACCTGTAGTATAACATTAACTCAATGATACAAGTCAAGGTCGTATCCAGGTCAAAATTTCAAGGGGGGTGACACCCACCTACCGTAGGAAAAGAAAAATTTCAAATATTAAATGCCTCAAGAAGATATTTGAAATTTATTTGATGGTAATTAAGGGTAGATATTAATACCATTAATTTCTATATATGTGTTTAACATTTAGAAACTTATATAGCACCTTCTCCTTCCAATTACAAAAAATGTACAGTAAGTACTTATTAAATAAAGGTTTAAGTGGTGGCATAGCTGGGGGAGGGGGACTCCAGTTATTGGCCATTGGATAGTAGCTTTTCCAATTTGAATACATTTCACCTTCCTCTTGGTTTATTTCACCCCTCTTTTTACTATAGAATTGTGATACGATTAAAAACAAACTCCTAACACCTTCTCAAGGCATCAAATTAAAATTTAAAAAATATGAAGATGATCGTTTTAAATATCTTCTAGGGGCATCCAAATTCTAAAAAAATTCTGACGTAATATCACTTCCATTAGCTTCTAGAAAAGAATAATTATCAAATAAATTCCATGTAAAGACCATTCCAATAGCTTAAAGACATTCAATTTTTAAATGTTTGCTAAGGGAAGGACCCCAGAGCTATTTAGGACTGGGGATGAAGGGGGGGGGGGGGAGTAAAGTCTCCCTAAACCACATTTGGTAAACTTCCTTCTCCACCCTACATAAATAAAGTTCCGCCACCACTGACCCAAATGACTCTTGTGGCCTTGGGAATAGTTTGAGGCTGTTTGTGTCCTGGGTAGTCAACTCGTTTTTCCAACGAACCGGTCTACGGTCAGATTCAGATAGGAATATTGCAAGTTACAAACGTTAGTTAAAACAATTTTCATATATTCATACGTGATAGATATTATTAATAGCGATAAAATAACAATGGTAAAATGTTAACAATTTTGACCGAAAACAATATATATTTTTATTTTTATAAAAGGATCTTCACACTAAAAACGAAAGTAGACCGGATTGGTTTGACCCGCTTCAGTGGCCAAATGGTATAATGCGTAACTCTCGTGTTAGACTGGTCTGTTGATGATGGAGAGATTGGGGTTCAAATCCACGTGGAATTTACTAAGGGTGCTTTTTCTTAAATGGTTTACCGTTATCCTTCCACGTAAATGCGGGTAGATTGCTTCCGAAATACATCCTTCCTCATCCCTACCCCATTATAGTAATTATAATATATGCCTTCCATAGCCTATTCTTACCTTATTATTCTAATTTATTTACCAAATCATTTGAGAAGTATTCTCAGAACTACTTTCCGAATAGTTCTAATTGAAAGATTTTGTTGTTTCCTAATCTTAAAGACTTATCCGCTTTCACAGTTCTCCAAATTCCCTATTACTTTCCATTTGCTTTGTCAACATGTTGTTATTGTCCACACGGCTTTGTTGCTTGACTAATTAACACAACCCCAAACTATTATTAAAATTACCTTAATATTACAATGGTGGCGCAAGTGAAAAACTAGTGTTTTATTGTTTTGTTTACGCTATTATAAACCATTTTATTTTATTTTATCCCTCCTGGATACGGCATTGATACCGATACCTAAAGCTTATAAATACACTGCTAAGTTTATATATTCTCAAGCGTATTATTAGTAAGCACATATAACTCTTAAGCTTTATATCGATACTTATGTTAAGATTACAAGGTATTAATTAATTAATTTATTTATTTATCACCGCATCTTACTACCCGTTCGTGTTATACGCTTTAAGTACTAATTACGCTAATGGATTAGGAATTGGGAAGGTTGAATTAGAGGACGTGAACCCGCATTAGCGTGGAGGGAGAGTGGAAAACCATTTAGGAAAAAACCACCCCCAGTTCACCCGACCGAGATTCGAACCTCGATCTCCTCGTCCTCAGCAGTCGAGCTAAACACGACTGGCGCGTTAGCCAACTACGCCACCGAGGCGGGTTTACAAGGAATGAATAATCCAAAGTTCAAATTAATTTACAGTAAAAATGAGATTTATCAACTTTTATTAATTTTTTTCTTTATTTTTTGGCAGGAAAATAAGGACAAATATGATCGTGCGAAAAAAAACCTATATACTACTCAAATGATTTTCAAAAAGAAGTCTGAATCAATTGAAAGAATGATTTCAGAAATTAAAAAACTGGAACACATTGAGATTAAATTATTAAAATGCATAGAGGATCATAAAATGTATCAGGTAAGAATAAAATTAAACATTTGAAAATAAACTTACACGATATAGCTGTGGTGAGTACGTTTGGTTATTTATATTCTAGATTTGATGTAGAATTTCTGCAATTAGCTTGTGAAAAAGTTTAATCATAATTATTAATTTCGGCTATATATAAAATATATGTGTATGTACAAATATATATAAGGCATATAGGCTTACCCTTCGTCTACCCTGTCAGGACAAAAGCTTACAACATTATTCCAGTGTGGTATGGACAGGGTCATAATGTAATTCATCAGGGCTAGACTGCTATATTTCAGTCTAAATTAAGTGTACACAATTTGAGGTCAATTTATACACACCATATAACAAAAAATTAAATCAAATGTCCTTTAAATCTACCTTTTTGAGTTAAAGCTCTTTCATGTGTATGAAGAATAATTTTAAAAACAACTTAAAATAGGTTTAATAGTATTATGATGGTTGGGAGGATTTTAAATTTCTTGAACAATTCTATATCGTGTGTTACCCGCCTCGGTGGCGTAGTTAGCTAACGCGCTAGTCATGTTGAGATCGACTGCTGAGGACGGGGTGATCGAGGTTCGAATCTCGGTCGGGTGAACTGGGGGTGGTTTTTTCCTAAATGGTTTTTCACTCTCCCTCCACCCAAATGCGGGTTCACTTCCTCTAATTCAACCTTCCTAATTCCTAATCCATTAGCGTAATTAGTACTTAAAGCGTATAACCCGAACGGGTAGTAAGACGCGGTGCTAAATAATAATAATAATAATAATAATAATAAATATAACAATAGTAACAAGGTGGATTACATTGAATGATGGTGATAATAATATAAATAAAATATTTAACAACGGATTTGGCCTTGAAAAAAATTAATTAAATTCTACTTTGATAAATAATGGTCAAATCTAAAATTTTACCCTGCCTAACAGACGTCTGCTAAATTATAAAGCTAAAATACACTTAATAATTAAAATAACAGTTCAGTAAACAGTTCAGTTTAGTATAAAAATCTTAAGTCCAATCTTTGTGGATAGTTATTGAAATAATAATAAAATTACTATAATTTCTTGAGACGCTCTAATTAATAGATGTCCTTTATGAGGTTACTAGTTAAAATAAATGAATAAAAAAATAACATAAGCCATTGCATTCATGTCGAAGGAATGACTCTGGCAAAAAATTTCTTTCCAAAGTCATTGTTAAAAAAATGTTAGCTTGAGAAAAAATATATATAATTATTACTTTAGAAGAAAATGTAGCATTGGGCCACAAGAAATAAACAAGAAACTCGGTACTCACCCCATCACACTGCTCCCCGCGTCCAAGCGCAACACAACTACACGCACCATCGTCATAATTGAGACTGATCGCCTGTTGTTGTGAAAATAGAAGCAAAGAACTTGATCTGCAAAGATCTCTACCGGCAAAGACATTTCATTTGTTTACAATTTAGGATGACCTCGAAACGCCGAGAAGTGTGTAGAAGCTTTAGTCATGCGCATATTTTATTCCCGAATGTTCCATTTCTTTACCCCCCACCCCTTTTCCCGTCATTCAATGTATCTGGGTTGTATTGTATATATAGTGGCGGCAGGGCAACCTGTCGTCACTCTTGGACTTTATTATATTTGAGGGAAGGAGAAGCTCCGGCTTAAGATTTGTAAAATGTAGGATCTAAATTCCTTTTGGCTTCGTAATTGATTTCTTTATATATATTTTGTATATATTAGCTTCTATATCTTTTTCTAAATTCTCTTTCGGCCTTTAGGTGAATATTATGTACAAATATATTTGAATATTTTATTTTATATCGTATAGTCAATTAAAAAATCGATTAGAAACCATATCGATCTCATCATGTGCTCTGAGGTGAATCGATTATTGTACATGAAAATATCGACTTTTGTTAACTTTGGGCTGTAATGCCGGTATTTAGTTCTGTTAGTTACGCAGGAAATATCTTGACATTTTAGTAAAGAATTGGGATCTTTATAAAGCGTTAAATTTAACTTGATTCTCTGACATTTTTTTCTTTTTATGATGTCGTTAAGCTTCAGCTTGTTATTATGCAATGTAAAGGTTCTAATGAATATTTTGTTATAGCTTTGATATCGTTTAGCGTTAATTTTTATTGGGATGTAGGTTAATTATTTTGAAGACTTCTTATGGGCTAATTGTAAATAATTTATGAGATGTATTTACTTTTAAATGATTAGTGAGGATAATATTTTCATGATAATTATTACGTGAGGGAAATATGACTTGAAGTCGTGATCTACAGATAATGTCATTACAGGGCTAATGCCTCATTAGATTATTGTGTTCTTTAATGATGGCGCTCAATATATATAAATTGTCATTACCCTTTTTTGAAACTTCGCCTGCTACCAAATTATTGAAATAACGGCTTGTTGGAGACTTTTGTAAATTTTAATGATTAACTTAGTCAATTTTTTCTTATCTATATTCTCATATGAAATTAATGTCTTATTAAAAAAATATCAACTTGAAGCCATTTCATGCTTTATTTAGTTGATTTGGTTTATCATATCCCTTAGGTTATGTAACCTTTAATTTTTTTTTTTCACTTTAATTCTGAGAGGAATGCCTTTTAACGAGTTCTATGAGTTTAACCGTCCACGTATCATCTTCCGCAACTGGTGTGAGTTGCGAGATCTGAGTTTAGAATCCTCTAACTCGGGTATTTAAAGCACAGAACTCCAATCGCTAACTCCTATTGCCCCCCCCCCTTTTTTTTTCTCTTTTACTTGTGTTATTTGGACCTCCACTTTGGTCCTTATTTTTGTTAAGGATGGTTCAAAAATAACACGAAGTCTTGAAATTGTAGTAGAAAAGTTTCATAAGAATATAGCGTCTACTTAGTGAGGTCGAAGATATTAACACTTAAAAACAAAAATTGTTGATATCACCTCAAAAGATGTTCTGAGAGGTCGTCGTTGAAACTGTGTGTTGGTCTAAAACTCACTAAAAATCCAAGAATAGTCATTGTAGAGTTCTACCAGTGGTCTAAAGTTGTCGTCGCGCCTATGGTAGTAATTTTAATGAACTCTTAAAGAAATATTATTTCAAGAAATAACTGTTAAAATCTCAGTTTTTGTTGTAATGAAAATAATGTGTGTCATCTTCTCTTTAGCTCCAAGACGCCTGCCCCGCTTCTTTCTTTCATTTCCCGCCTCTCGGTATTTCTCATAGAGTCCCCAAAAACCACGCGGATTTAAGTTCTAAATAAGAAATATATGTCTATAGATATGTGAAATTAAGGTATAAACAAAGAATATCTGGGAGGGAGGGGGGAGAAATAATAATTAGGAAGCTTAATAAAATTTGAATATTTAACTAAATGGATGCAGAATATGATATCTGACAGTTTGTTTTGACATATGGTCATTGTTTGTAAATAAACTCAATTTCTTATTTTTTTCCTCGCGGGACTTTTAAAATTAAAATGTATGAGATTGGATGACGTATTTGTGTCGTCACATTCCCCCGCCTTCCCCCATTGCTACAGAACATTTTTTCCTTCCTTGTGTAGCGCGGCCATTATGATTCTCGTAGAATCTCGTAGAAGACGTTAAAAATAAAATTATACCTTATCAGTATTGTTTTAAAATGTGGACGGAATATTTGGACAAAAACCCGGTAAATAAATATATTTCTTGTTCTGATAAAAGTATTATTATTATTATTATTATTATTATTATTATTATTATTATTATTATTATTATTATCATCTGGTACTTCCTTCGACGAAAGACAATATCAGTTGAAAACAATAAGTTTAAAAATAAACATAAAGATAATTAATTAAATGTAGGCCTCCACCGTGGTTCGGATTCCACGTTAAGCTGTAGGTCCTTCATTTCATCTCACAATCATCATACCATTACACATTAGCGTAAGTGCGTATAATAACCCGAACGGGTAGTAAGACGCGGTGCTAATAATAATAATAATAATTAAATGTAGTATGACAACTGGCCGCATGGCATGCTAGTCGCGTCAAAATAAATAAACACCACTTAAGAATAAATTAAAACTAAATTAAAATATAAATCAACAGAATTAAAATTCTTACAAAGGTAGACATTCTAACTACTACATTAACTGGTATTTGTTATTTTAGTTTGTAAGGGCTTATTTCCATTATCAGAGTATATATGTGTTACACATTAAGCACAATAAATTATATAGTTTGACTTAAAAAAAATATTGAGTAAAACATTTTCATGTCTTCTTAAGTGTACATTTTATCGGTTGTTCAGATTTTTTTTGTCATGGCTTTTTATTTTTTGACATTATTTTAGTTTGTATTTTTTTTAATATTTTGGAAAATGTGGGAAATGGCTTTCGAATTATTTGTCTCTCATTACTGATATTTTCTTGATTAAGCTGTTTTCATATTTCATTCAGATTAGGATGCTTCAAGTGAAATGATTGGAGATAAACAACGACTATTTTAAAGTTCATTCTATTCATTCAAGGTACCATGCGCAGTAAGAGCACTAAACAATAAGTCATAAAAATAAAATTAGAAAATAATGATTAGAAAATGTTTTAAAATAGTTTTTTTTTATTATTTTAGGATTTCTTAGACAAATCAAAAGGTATTCTAAAGTGTAATAATATCTCTGACATCCTGAATCGCTATGAAACTTTGCTTAAAACTCGCGATGAGCTTACTGAAAAAAGGAATCATCTCTTGGAGACAATGGCAAGGGAGAAAACAGATCTCATTGCTGTCAAGAAGGTAGGAAAATCTACTAAAATAATTTTATATCTAAATTTATATTAATAATTTTTCCAACCCATCAATAAATTACGATGAGATAGGCTAGAAAAGGCAGCTTATGATTACAATTGCCATATTTTACGTAATTCTAGTAAACTCATATGCTGAGAGCAATAGGTAAAATATGCATTTGATTTTGTTTTATTATTTATTCCTTAACCATTTCCTATATACAATATCTTTACGTATTTTAAATGAGTTTCGTAACATCACTTCTACAATGAAATATAATGTCCAGGAATAGTACACCAACCCGAACATCTTTTAGAAATTATATTTCTCTGTGATGTAATTTTGGTATAATAGGGTTGTAGCATATTATAAAATATACGGGTCTGGCTAATCTTTGGTTCCAGTGATCAGACATTGAAGCCAAAAGGGCTTCTCACCGCTCTCACCAGGCCGGGTATCCCACCGCCCATACTCCGTCTCCTCGGTTCCTTCCTCGCCGACCACTGCTTCAGAATGGGAGTCGAGGGAGCCCTTTCGTCCCCCCGACCGGTGCGGGCAGGGGTCCCCCAAGGCTCCTGCCTTTCCCCGATCCTGTATTCCCTGTTCATGCGGGACATGCCCGTTCAGCACAGTACGGCCCTCTTCCAGTTCACGGACGACACAGCTATCCTGGCGCAGTCCCCGGACGCTAAGGTGGTCTGGGCCAAGCTTACCTTCGCGTTGCGGAGCCTGTTAGCATACCTTTGGATCCGCTCCCTTACCATCCAATCCGCCAAGACGCAAGCTATTCTGTTCACGCGTCGGGGAACGGGCCTCTGCAGCCACTTCAAGTGGAGGGTACCGCGGTCCAGTGGTCGCCAATAGTCCGGTGGCTGGGGGTGACCCTGGATGCGATATGCAGTTGGGAACCGCACCTGCGTTCGGCGGCGGGTAGGGCCAGGGGCATCATGTTGAAGCTGGCTCCTCTTTTGCGCCCAGATAGTCCGCTAGCATACGGTCACAATATCAGACTTTTTCTGCTCTGTGTGATGTCCATCCTGCTCTATTCCGCTCCCGTATTTTCCTACCTACCTAGATACAGATACAATAATTTCCGTGCTGTATACCACCGGTTCCTTCGCTTGATCCTCGGGGCTCCATCCCGCATCCCAAATCACGTTCTCCTGACCCTGACAGGCCTCCCATCCTTGGACAGCCGTATCCGCGGGCTGGCGGAGAGATTTTTCACTCGAGCGCAAGCCAGCTCCAACATGATCGTCCGGGGCATCGGCGATTACGACGCTTCTGGCCATCCCTACCGCCGAATAAGGAACAGAATCGTAAACCCCTTTGTAGACGTCGGCAGGTGACCTCGGAGTCAAATCGGGGGAGTCTTGACCCCCCTTATAGTCGTGTGAGACTGGGAGGGGAGGCCAAATAGCGGGCAAGGCCGGCTATCAGGCCGAGTTAGGGGAGATCGGATGGGTTGCTGAGCGGGGCACAGTTAAGTGTGGTGAAGTGCACCCGTCAACCCGTCAACCATGACCGACCGGGTAATATGTGCAGTGAGGAGGGGACCAAATTCCCCCGACGTTTAAAGTGTTTATGTGCCCTAATTTGGGATTACCAGAACTGACAAAAACTTATTATTTTTTATCACATATATTGTGTTTTTTTGAGAACCCCAAGGGGCTGGAGTAATTTAATTTATCTGTGTTAGTCCAGTAATGTCCAATCAATGTAAAGTGTTGAATATAAATAAAAATACTTATGAAAGAAAGAAAAGTGCTAGTATCGCTGAGTATCAGCATGGCCACAATACAAATATTCTAGAGAAGTTTAAGCCACTAAGTTTTCATTTTATGTTTTAGGTAGTATGATGACAAGAGAAAACAAAGGAGTACAAAAAAATACACATAACATACTATATTAACTTGTTTGCCTATAGTTGTAAAAGCTTTTAAATTTGATTGTTTATGCCATAAATACATTATATTATATTTATAAAAAATAGCTCGGTACACGGGGGAAGAGGATTTTTATATATATATCTTAGTATTTAAATTGAAATTTATTATGTATTAAATAAAGACTGAAGGAACTTAGGCAACAGTCTCATCAGCTAGCTTGCTAGATAAATAAATACTTATAGATAAATAAATGCTTATAGATAAATAAATACTCAAATATAATTTTTGTAATCATACAGTTGCTGAAATGAGAATATAGGCAATAGTGTAGGAAGTCAACTTTGTATCCTATTTGTTTGTATGGTTGGGAAACCACATTACTGATTGGGTCTTACAATTAATCAGGAAAGGGATGTGTTGGGAGAAAATAGGTTTATTCTGAAGCAGATATTTGTAAATCAATGCTATATTTAGCAGAATGCATTATTTTAATTGTTAAAGTGTAAGTGTAAGTAACGCGAGAAATGGCCAGTGTTTTTGTAAAAAAAAAAAATATATATAAATATACACACTAGTGGCCGCTTCTATGATAGCCATTGATATTCAAAACTATACTATAATTAGTAGCCAGTATCATGGTAATTTTTAATTTTACAGCTCTACTGTGGCCATTTACATGGTAGCCATTTATATTTACAGCATTGTTGTAATTAGTAATTGGTAATATGGTAACCATTAATATACGCTTCGTTTACCCAAAGAGGTAGGAAGCTTAATTTGCATTGTTTCACTATTGTGTGGCAGGGCTGTCTAAAAATGTATCTTATCCGAGGGCCACATTAAAATCAAGATCAATCCGAGGGTCACCCACATCAAGAATATAAATACAGTGCAGATATGAAAATATATGAAGAGTTCGACTACCGTTAAGTTTATCAAACACTTTTAAAGTTTCGTAATAAAGAAAAGACATGTTGCTTATAAACGTTCTAATTGAAACACTATGCAAGATAAAATGTTAATAAATTTATTATTATTCTTTCAGTTTAATATGAGCACTGTGGTTGTTTGTTTTCCTTGACTAAAGTCTAATCAATATTGATGCTTGTAGTTGCCATTCACGGTAAATATGAAAGTAGTTTATCAGTCAATGAACATATGTATCAAGATTTTATGAATTTCATTGTTGTGAAAGTGCTTTCGCAAAGATATGTGTTCCTGAGCAATGAGCACATATTAAAGTTCAAAGTCCCTAAATTTTGGATAGCGAGCGCTCTCTTGGTATTAATTTAAAAAAAAATCTTCTTCCTTGTCGATTCTGCCAGTATAAAAAGGGTATAATTGCAAGTGGCACATTTCCAGTTGACAGTCAGATCCTATTTTTTCATTGTTGAGCATGCGAATTGAAACGAGACATCTAGCGTTGACGCAATGAAATGTACTTGAAGTCGTGCCTGGGAAGCTAGAATTACGCTCAAGACTTGGGACGGGAGTTTAATTTTTTCTCGGGTGAAAATCAAAAGCCGTAACCCACAGTGGGGCTGCACAAAATCATTTCGCGGGCTTCGTCTTGGCCAGCCCTGGACTGTAGCGTTTAAGATAGGATCATGGTAGAGTCCATCAAGACTGCTACCATTCTGGGCAAACTAAGTGTGCATATATAGTGCAATAATTAGCACGTAACATGATAACCGTTGCCACAGACAAACCTTGTATATTTAGTCATATTTAGAAGTGCCTTTATTTTGCTTTAAATATTTGCCAAGCGCATACATATTTTCTTTACTGATGTATTCTTATGTTTAATATAACTATTAAAAATAATTTACTTGATGGTGTGACTGGGGCAAGTTAAACCATTTTTAAATTTACTAAATCTGACTCATCACATGAATAATTTGAATAAAATTTGTTCAACGAACCATCTCCTAATTTTTATACATCAGGAATTCTACAATATAATGCGCTATTTCTTACTACTTTTTGAGCATTTACATTATTTTGTCATCTTATATTTTAATACTAAGCGACCTGCCTCAGTGGCTACATGGTCTAAAGCGCTACTCTCGCGACAGATTAGACTGCCGATGACGGGGCGATCAAGGTAGGGTGTACTGAGGATAGATTTTCCAAAATAGTTTTCCACTCTCCTTCCACTTAAATGCGGGTACACTTCCTCAAAATATAATATTCCTCATATTTAACGCATTATCGTAACTACTATTACATAAGCGTACAGCCCAAACGGCTAGTAAGACGTGATGCTAAAAAAAATACTAGGCACTACTTCCCGATTGGGCTATATGAGAGACGCACTAACTAATATAAGAACAGAATATTATGATAGTAGATTCTAAGGAAATCCATAATTATTCACCAAGAGGAAATAATGAAAACAAATAGTTAAAATAAAAACTCCCAGGGCATACGGTTGGCATTCGATCTCCATTGTATCAGGTCGAAAACAATAAATTATTATGCTTCGTAAACTTTATGCATTTAATAGTGCTATTTCTTGATTCTAAAATCTAATAGAAGCACATTTCTAATTTTAGAGAACAACAACCTCTATAATTGGATTGAACAAAGAGCACTTAATACAACACAATTATTTGGATTCAGCTATGTTAAACACATCTACATGGGAAAGAAGTGTGGAAATGATTAAAGAAAAAGGATGCAAAATAAGATTAGAGATTAATCAGGTATGTATTTGTCATATATTTAAAAAATAATATTAGAGTCCATATATTTAACATTTAAGCTTATCCATAAATTTGATAGATGTTAACTAAAACTTTAAGGCTAAATATCTAATATATAAAAATTGAGTTTATTTAAACAAATATTAGTTTATTTAAATTAACCGGGCATCCGTGCCAGTATTAATGCATTTGTGAAATACTATAATACTAAAGCTTTATTTATTTAGTAGATCAGTGCACAAAGGATAATTTAGCATATACTACGTGATTAATGGCGCGTAAAAACAAACATGGTTCCATTATCATCGCTACAAACACATTCGGCCCAAGGTGAATTCAAATATCTTGATGTATGACAATAACTTTTGGTTGTTGAATTGTAAATAATTATGAATTAATAAAACAATTACACAATAACAAGGGCATGATCCAAAGATTTCTGATATTAGATGCTTTGGTTACCATACCCACTGGGTTATCCCTGATAACTTATAGTTTATAATTTAATAAATCAGCACTAAAATTCAAAATTCTTTTAGTGTTCTTAAGAACGAGTTTTGTGAAAGTTATTTTTCGATAACCATACATGGCGTCATACAGGTAACATAAGGCATTCAATGGCTTATGATGAACAATTATTCAAAATAGTTCAATCAATGTCTGAGTGTACAGTAAAAAAATAAGTTTTCCAATGATTTAGTTGGTAATATAATTAATAACTCACATAAGATCATGTAGAGTTAAGCTTTAAAAAAATTAAAGAAAAATAAATTTTATAGGATAGTTAATTTGTTTATCTCAATTTCTTTTGGTGTGAGTTTCAATCATATTGCAGTTTTGAAGTAAATTTCATCCAGAATGATAAGCTTTTATGTAGATTTCATCCCCATCATTATAAGGGTGTTATGTAAATTATTGCTTCCCTCCCCAATCCTTATTTAGATAAAGGATAGTGAATATAATCAATCGGGGCAAATTAAATATGATAATGAAAACAATGTATTTACATTTCAAACATTTATTTCAACATGACCATATTTTTGACTCGAGTATAAAGGCCAAATATATAACAAAAAAAATACTAATTTCAATAACGCAGTGCAGAAACGATTCTTAGTCTTGTTTATATAGTTTTTTGATGAATTTTTGATTCTTGATTGTGATTTGTTCATATAAACATCAATTTCCTGAAAAAATGGATAAACGAACAGAGGTTACAAATTTAATTTCAAAATTTGAAAGCTCCACACAATGTAACTATTTATTTTTCTCTCAGAACCATGCCACCGAGAAAATTACATAGGTAAGAATTTAGATGACACCTCTGGCTAAAGCAAAGATCGATATTTCTATATATTATAGGTCTACTCAATCATTTAATCAGTCAAGAAATTATCGTTTGCCAATTTTGCATTCATTTTCTTTGGGAATTTTATAAAAGTTTATAGAATTAATTATCTCCGTTAAATAGTTTGATTTTTCTTTGTTTCTTATTTATTTCTTATTTGTTTAGACGATTATCTCCAAATATATTGCAATAGCTGTAATATTTGTGTTAAGTATTTAAAATAAGTTGTAAATCTTCAATAATTTTTGAAGATAAATCACAACCTCACTGACTATTTGATAAAATATCAGTTCGTTCGTGAATATATGCTGGAATGCAATATAACATATCCACTTTCTATAGGTAGAATCATCCTCAATATAAATATGTACTTATTTTTATAAATACAAAGTCATTTATTTATTAGAATAATCCTAAAAACATCATCAATGGATAAAAAAATAACCATTGATGTGTTTGTAGATGAATATACTACATACGCACTATTAATACAATATTATATATATATTATATATATATTATATATTATGTATATATATTTTATATATATATATATATATATATATATATATATATATATATCCTCTGTGGCGCAATAAATAATATTCAACTTGAATTATGTGACTTTAATATAATGCAAGGTTTAAATATCGTAATAACCTTTAAACTTTCCTAAAGAGTTGACCGAGCCTTTACTGAGGTCACCTATTCTTCTCGTAGAAGAAGAGATCCTTCAACTATGTAGGGTACACTTCTTTTTTGCACGATTCTGACACCTGAGTGGAATTTTATTTTCGCTTGCATATTAGTGTGTAAATATTTGTATATAAGAAAAACATGCCAAGCAGACTTGGTTAAGAAAAATTATAAACAAATTCATAAACCCTTACAAAAATATATAGATTTAGCTTATTTCTACTCATACGTTTTAATTAATCATTATAAATAATATAAAATACGTTTGTTTAGGTTAAAAATGCAGCCTGGATCTTATACAAACAAGTGTGCGAACAAATGTCAGTTCCTGTCGCTCTGACAGAAGATAATTTGGAACAACAGCTTTTGACAATCAAACACTTTTTGCTGCAGATGGCTACAATTGTTTACATTGCCCAAAAACGTGCGAAGAGCTACATAGAAAGCAAACAAATAAAAATTATTTAAATTTAGTATTAGGTTTTTTATTAGCTTAAAGAAATTTTTCACAATTATTTATGCAAATATTACAAAAATGTTATTGTCTTCTCGTGTTCTTACCTTTATAACTACCCCTCGTCAATCTTTAGAACATTGCTAAATAAGTCAGCACGATGAGACATTTGGATTCCGGTTCACTTCTTTCAAAATAATATGACTAAAGTTATTTTTGATCAGGATAGAGCTTTGAACTTTCAAAGTAGTGTCACCTATATGCTTATTAGCATCAATTTTTATATCTGACACGATAATTTATTCATAGGAGGACAGTAGGCTACCATACTCTTGAAATCGTATATGATTTTGTGGTATCGTACGATCTCAAGGGGTGACCACAGAACAACAAAACAATAAAATTATTCACGTCACATTTTTACACTTTACTCTATGAGTGCCCCTACCAAAATCATAATTTAGAATTATAATAGTACACGCCTTCTTCTAAGGGAAGTAGAGAGAGAGAATGATTTGAAAATGGTCTCTTGTAAATACACTTTGTCATATTTGTCCATACAAATGTCAGTAAGAACCATTTAGGTAATATGGCAATTCTTTTTTAATAAAGGCCTCACATATTTTAAGTTGGAAATGTAGGGAGCGCGAGAAAAGGCTACTGTTTTTGCAGATTTTATAATATTTATTTTTGCCAATATAAATAAAATATTCCTCCAGTACAAACATAGAGTTTAATTTTCTTTACATGATATCAACGGTTGTTGAATATTTGTCATGAGAATAGCGTTATTAGATGAACAACTTTTAAATGAAGATAAAAAGTTGTCATTAAATTCCAGGCCACCCTTGACAGATATTTAAGAACTGTTGATATCACCATGCGATGAAAATTAAACTCTTTGTTTCTACTGCAGTAATATTATATTTATTTTGGTCAAACCTTTTTTTAAATAAAAAAACTGCAAATAAACCTTTATCGCGTTCCCTACATTCCCACCTTAGTGACAATTTAATTTTCTACAAACGGCAGCAAAAAGCCAACTCCAAGCCGCTGGTGGCTGTATCTCAATGATAACACTGAGATACAATGAATTCACACGTCAATTTAAGATTCTGCCTTAAACTATGAGTGAAAAATGACCCAGATCACGAGACGATTCTTTGATAGCTTAAGGTGGAGCATTGACGCGCTAAGTCAATGGTCCCGGGTCCGATTCCCGTATCGGGGTATGATTTTTCAATTAAATTTAGTTTATTTAACAAAGTTAATTTCCACCTTCAAACTTATTTTGTAACTGAGAAGCTCTAAATCTTAAATATATGATTAAAAAATCAGGCATCATGTATTTAATAAAAACAATTAAATAACTTATAGGTAAAAAAATCCTTAAGTATTAATATAAATTAAGAAAGTAAAATAAGATATTTACATACATTATAAAAAATAGCATAATAGAGTAAAATATTTTTAATTTATGTTTTTAATGAAAATAAAATATAAGAATATGAGTATAGGCCGTAGAAAATGGTGAATAGATTAAAATGTTCTTATTAAAAGTATGCATATATTGTGTTCAGATGTCCTTACGGATCTTTGTCTATGAATTACATTATACACTGGATTTATTTGGTTTTTGAAAATTTATTCCAGTTTCAATTTCTATTTGTTTACTGAAAGACAAAGGAAATAATTGAAATAAACCACATTTTACATTTAAAAGCCATTTATTATTGCACTGAGAATTCCCTTCACATATTTGTTTCATAACTGATTTACATATTCGAATAGGGCCTTTATTGCACTCACGTTCTATCTCCAGGAAAATCTAGGATAAAAAAAATCAGAGATACAATATAATAACCGCTTTATCAAATTAATCGAACAAAATTATTAATATAAATATATTGTTTGAAGGACATTAATATGATAAGACATGATATTAAAATTTACACTTACCTATATTCTCTTCTCCCGGCGTACGTTCTTCCGTATCTGAAGAATCTAACCGACTAGTGAGGGATATTTGTTTGGACAACTTCTAAAACAATAAAATAATACTAGTACCAAATGATTCAACAACACATGTTATTCCTTGAACACTAAGCTAAAGTCTCAAAAGATTTAGAGTATTCTGGTCTAAAGTGAACTTGGATGGACTATCACAGTATCTTTAATACATACATTAAACATAAAATCACTGTATTTACAACCATTAGCAATTACTTAGTAAATAATATACTCCTTACTTCTGCTATGTCTCAATAACATTTTTTATTTTAATGATAAATATTTCCATAAGCGTGCGCAGGGTGTGGCTGATGGCGGTGCCGGTTAGTTGATGAAATCCCTGCCTCTTCCCCCCCCTCCCCCCCTCCCTTCTCAAGATTGGGTCTTTTTTCAATAATTATAATTTTTACAACAATTTAAAAATGAGGAGGAATCAATATTTTATTTTAAAAGATTATTCTTAGAAAAACACGCCTTTAAATGCCATCCATCGGCCGGCCTAGAGACAGTATTTAAATCCTACATTAAGGTGGGAGTGTATTGAATGCTAGCTAAGGGCAGTATTTTTGCAGTTTTTATAGTTTTTATATCAAAACATTTGTTTTGGTCATAATAAATAGCATAAATAGAGAGTTTAATTTTATTCACATGGTGATATCAATAACCCTTGAATATCTGTCAATGGCGTCCTGGAATTTAAAGACATTCTTCATTTAAAAAGTTGGTCATATGATGCCGTTATGCTCATAACAAATATTCAACATCTGTTGATGCCATCATGTGGAGAAAATTAAGTTATCTTTCTACTGGAGCAATATTTTATTTATCATGGCAAAAAAACACATGTATTCCTGTTAGAACTGCAAAAACACAGCTCTTAGCTCTTGTCCCCTACATCCTCACCTTAACTCCTACTTTTGGAATATTATTATTATTATTAGCACCGCGTCTTACTACCCATTCGGGTTGTACGCACTTTTGGAATATCAAACGACATGGTTTATATATATAAAAAAATATTAGTTACTTCGTTCTTATGTCACTCCAACTCTTCCTCTTGTTTTCCATATTAGTGGGGGATTCCCCGGCACCCACAGTACCCACGCTGCGCATGCCCATGAAAATGGCTTGCTGTAATTTGGGATATCTACAGCTTAAACATTTTTAAGCAATCGGAATGAATAAATTAAGGTTTAAGAAAATGTATTCACTTGGATAGTGTATAAGAACATCACAATTTAAAAAAATAACAAAGTTGAAAACAAATCCCAGTGCTGTATCAAAACCCTTCTAATCAGAACTGAACACACAAGTCAAACTTGCAAGCAGAGAGATTGAATTGCCATTAACTTTCAGGATTTTAACATAAATAAATAGATAAACAATTAAATTATAACACAACTTACACTTTAAAATAATGTTATTTAAATAAATACGCATTATATGGCCAAGAAAAAAAAAGTTTAAGCGGTTTGTTTCTATCTAACTAATCAAAGGTTGCATGTATTATGAACTGTAGATGTTGACAACATCATGAAATGAAATTATAGCATTATGTTTTAAATAACTATTACCTGCTTCTAACATTTGTTTCGTTTAGTTTAACAGCCATTATCTCCCTAATCTAAGAGAAAAGGGTGATGAGATTTAAGAAAATCCACTAATAATCACCAGGAGAAAAGATGGAAATGCTTCTAAGGAAAAAAAATACACAATTTAACCAGACAAGGAATCTTTGGGTTCATTCATTTTTATTACATTGATACAACTAAAGAATATAACAAGTTTTGGTAAAGGAAAAGAAAATTAATAAAAAACATCTCCCTTTCAGAACAGTTTAGGACGTTATGTTGTTTTCAGGATTTACAAATTGAATCCACCCAGACTGTTATACTGCGTAGACCACTTTATGTGTCCACATAAGTAGAATAGGTAGATTTTTAATACAAATTTATTGTCTTTGATCTATTATTTTAAATTATTAGACTAAAATCTAATAACAGATTTATTTTAGTTAAGTAGATGACTTTGAGTGTTAATTCACATTGTTGGTGTGCTAGAAGTCTCTGAATAGCTATAAATATTGAATAAAAATTAAGTACTAAAGTATCAACAAAACCACCGGTACTCTTTAAAAAATAAATATTATTTTATTTTAACTTATAAAGCAAGTTATTCATGTATATATTAATAAGTTAACCATACTCACCTGATTGTGTTTCCGTCGGGGAGGCGACCTCTTGTTCCACAAGGCTTCAAGCTGATCAAAATGTTGAGATTGAGCCAGCGCAGCTTGTTCAGGCCCTATACCCTGAAGATTTAGGAAGACAGAGAGAGAGAGAGATTTGAAAACAAATAACACCACTATAATTTTTAACGACGTTTCATATTTGAATTTATAAGACTAATATAAAAATGAAAGATTCTAACTCAAAATCGTTTAAGACACCTTAATTAACAATGATTGTCTATTCTTAGGGGTGGGGGATAATATGATAATATCCCAAATGGGTTCTAGCTCACTCTCAATTTAAAGTGTATTATGCATATATAATATGCGTATCTGGGCTACGTCACTCGTATCCCGGTGTGTAGCAAGATTAGCCAGTACTAATGTAGGTTGCCCAAAGGATGCCCGAATGTACTAATCGTAGAATTTCTTAAAACTGGCTTAAGTTTTATTATCCAAACCCTGTTGAGCGTTATGCTACTTCCCCTTTCGGGAAAATTAGCCATGTTACCAGCCGGGAATCGAATCCGGGACCCTAGACTCGTGGCTATGTGCAATGACCACTATACCACGGGGTTGATATTTTCCCGTATACGGACTAAATCAACACTACACCAGATGGATTCTACCTAGCGGGAAATAGGTAGTTTAGGACGTAAGATGAGGGCAATGTAAGAGTGTATGTGTGTGAATATGTGTGAGAGCAAAATATTGTATGGGAAACTGTGAGTGTGATATGTGAATAGAGAGACGTCCCTTGGAGAAAGAATAAAGGACGTTCTTTGAAATTTGACTAGTTGGTGGGTTTGAGAAAATAAGTCAAGTATTTTTGCCATCAAATAACTGTAAGATCATTCTTGAGGAAGCGACAAAGTTAAAGATCTTGTTATATAAAATAAAAACTTAAAAAAGCTAATTTGGTGGCTTATGTAGGCTTAATGCCCTCCGCTTTCATCCAAACCCATCTAGCCAATATCAATGTGTAATTTTTAATTTTAATGAATATTAAACAAAGTTTCAAAATCATTAAAAGTTAGGGTGAGGTTGAAACTGATTGTGCCAGATTGTATTAATCGGTTTTGTTTCAGAAAAGTAAAATCAATGGCAGCCTAGTAAGATTAGTGGCGTATTGCGAATATAATAAAATTAGTACTAAAGTAAATAATGAAATTTTGAGAAACTTAAAGGAGGTTTATTTACTCAATCACGCCCCCTTCTAGTGTTTAAAACAATATATATGTTTCCATAAAAGTCGTCAATAATAACGCCGTCAAAGGATGGTGACGACTAACACTTCCAAAGGCTGCAACCTTATTAATAAACAATAAAGTATAATACATATTTTTTAAATGATTTACCCTCATGGTTGGGGCAACCTTCCTCGGGCTGACCTAGCCTAGACCTTACCAGGGCTAGGGCCGGGGCATTTGGTTTGGGGATTGGACCTTTTTCTCGTCCACATTTTGGTCCCAGGTGTGTCCTAGCCCCTTAGGTTTATGACCCACTGAGCCCACTAAACATATTTACATTCTATAATAACGTTACGACATCGTGTTTGTTACATAATTGAAGCCAATTCGTTCCTATTCAGTGATGTCAAGGTCACCGTTTGGTTTACTTTTCTTAATGACCCTACATTATTCTCTTCCTCTCTCTTTATATTCGCTAAGCGTAAACATCCCGCGTCCATGTGAAAATGAGTAACAAGCAAACAAAAATACTACATATTATGTTCAAATGTCAACGTACTAAACGTTCCATTTAAATATATACAAACAATACGCACAAAAATCAAAGTAAGATGACATATGGATATCTAAAAAAAAAAAAAAATCCATATAAATAAATATTTTCCGTACATAAATAATAAGGTGGGCTATAATTATAGTTGAAAGTCTGTGCTGGGGGTCCGGGGTTCAATCCTCGGTTCCGGCACAAATTTATCTGATTACCAAACCCTTCCTTCACCTCTGACAAGACATCTTGTGAATGTGGAGAATGCCAGGCCTCCACCGTGGTTCGGATTCCACGTTAAACTATAGGTCCTCCATTTCATCTCACAATCACCCTACCATTACACATTAGCGTAAGTGCGTATAACCCGAACGGGTAGTAAGACGCGGTGCTAATAATAGTAATAATAATAATAATAATAATAATAATAATAATAATAATAATATAGTTGAAAGTTTGCGCTGGCAAATAAAGATATATAAAAGGGCAAGGAATATAACTGGACAACGTATTCACGGGACAGCTACCCAAAGGATGCATCGTGGGATTCGTATTCGACGCGGCGTTCAACGGAGGCGCTGCCAAGATCCTTTCAGTTTCCTAACATACGTCATCAATCCTTTCTCGCTGTACGTGGATGGAGAACAAGTGCCACCAGAATTTTTTGCGGCCGGATTTCTTAAACAATCATGTCATGTCTTACCACATACTGTTTTCGGAAACGGGTAAACATTTCATGAACGACATCACACAGGAACCCAACCCTAGGGTATAGCTATTTCATGGCCTTTGATCACGAATCGAATCTAAGAATTTAATAATTTTATAGTATTTATTGTTTATTAATAGGATTTTGCTATTGAAGACTTTATTGGGACTATGAGGTTTTTGAAAACAACGAATGAGGGCGTGATTGAGTAAATAAGCCCACTTTTGTTTTTTAAGTCCCCATTTTTATTTTATAGGTCAACGAAAGTACATTCTACTCAAGAGGTATTACTAATCGGAATAAAGTATATAGATAATATCTTCAAACCCTTGTATGACTCTACCCTCTACCCCACTCAAGTAAACTTCTGGTTGCACCACTGTAAAAACTATTAACTTTCTACGCCCTTGAAGTGAGAATGTGTTTTTTTATAATTATTTTAATTTGTGTATATGATTGTATGTATGTTAGAGAGAGAGCTTGATTAAGGGTTGGAGATTATGGCAGCTAGCGTGTGATTAAACGAGAGTATTTTTGAGTGAGTATGTGTGAGAGATTGAGAGAGTAACTGTGAGAGTAAATTTTTTAAGCTACCTACTAACATAAATATATTATTGGATTATTGTAATGAAAAACGGAAGGATATATTGAAATAATCTCAATGCACCTTACAGATGGAATAAATAGTCAAGCAGAATAGCCGTGTGGCTATTTCTGGCCATGTAATAATATTTATTATTAAAAATATCTTTCGTAGACTACAGTTTAATACTTATCAAAACATAATATATATAAAAAACATATTTTATTATTCAAAGCACTTAAATAATGGTAAATTCAAAGATAGTACGCTTGCCGCTTAACTAACCTGAGACCCCATATTTCCTTTACTTGGTATCTTCGATATTTCCTCCATGCTGGCAGAAACTGAGAAACGTCGTTTGAGTCGTTCGTCAACAGCTGCCATCATGATGGAAGAAGTCAAGTGACCATATTTCTTTTGCCATGTGTACGTATCCAAGGACACTTCTTTTTTCAGCAAGCGGCGCATAGGTCTCTTTGGAACTGATGGCCGCAAGTCTATTTTACAGAATATACAAATCTATATACCAGATTGACGTTTTAATATATTATCAATATATTGCCTCTTCCCTAGTCCCATAAGTTTGATGAACCAATAAACTAGGTATATTTTTATACTGAAAAGCAGCAGTCTTAACTTGACTAATTACACTATGGTTTTATCCTAGAATTTACATCATAATAAAACCAATAAATAGAAGTTTGCTATATTTCAAGGTAAAATGAGGGTACATATTAAGTATATTTATACTATAATTTCAGCATTTGTATTATTTGGACTCCGCAGATTAATTAATGCTCGTGAGGCTCTATAGCCCTCATTGATTTAATAATCTTTCCTCTAGAAGCCAGTTTTGTCATTAGGCCATCTTACCTAGAATGCATGATCCGTCATATTTTAAATATTCCAATGGATACAAATATTACAAATATGAACTCAACCACAGTAAATTAATTATAATATTAATGTATAAATTGAGAAAACCTGAAACATATATTCAATAACAACCATTTAAATAAAAAATATATGAATTTTCTGTAATTTATAGATTTAAGTGTGAATAAAGTAAAATCTATGTTAAGCAGACTAGTTGAAATTTTTATCTTCGTTTTAAGATGGCCTTCATTTATTTTGTAAGATCTTACCTGGCATTATTCCACTATGGTATATTTGAGACAGGCTCATAATGCCATCAGTAAAAGTAAGGTGGCTTCCAGGGTAAATGAAATGTACATTTAGTGTATACTGAAAATTAGAATTTGCGAAACCCTTGCGCATTTCCCTTTTCCCATCAAATATCAATGAAAATATTATAAATGTGCCAAAAGAATCTCAACTCGGTATATGTAGTCTAGGAGTTGAGAATATTCTGTTGGATTTTCGAGATGCAGAAAGTTTTTTTTAGACAATTTATACAAACTATAAAGATGGAAATAAAATTGGTCTTATGGTATATCTCATGGTCATTTTTTAGATATGGCAACCATCTTGTTTTTTTGAAGAAAAATAATTTAAATTCGATTTCTGTGCCTAATATGGAGATGTTATGTGTCATTTTAAATGTAATAAATTCTGATGAAAATATTTGAAAGGTCAAAAGTTTTATAAGAGGAACAAAGAGTGTAATTCTATAGTAAATCAAATAATTTGCTTTCAGTTTCATGTGAATAAAACCATATATATTCTAAATTGACCTATTAAAATGTTATTAAAATGTATACAGTTATGATCTATTTGTTGCATGTTCTAAATATGTCTAGAAATGAGCAAGGAGTAAAAAAAATGCAGGCTCTAGAATTGGAACGTTCACCACCTCGTAAGAAAAGCAAAGAATCTTGTGAAATGTGTGTTATTTTCAGTTTAAAGGGAAAATAATCATTATATGGGACTGACTCTGGGAGAAAGGAAACATAAGATGCCAGTGCATTTTTGAATTATGGACTTCTTAAATACACTTTACAAAGAATTTGGTAATGCTTTTTTCTATCATATAGTATGTTACAAGCCTTGTATATCAAAGGCACAAAGAGTAACAAAAAAGGACAATTATTCTGAGCATAACAGTTCCCCTCAGGCTTCAAATGATACTAGAGATCTTAAAAAAAAATTTGGTGTGTGTACTTATGTACGCGCGTGAGAAGTTATACTTCTTTGGCATCATTAAAAAATAGTTTTTAATTGCATGCAAATAATTAATTACAATAAAATGATAAAAAGACTGGAAAAGGATAGTCAACACAGTCAATAAAGTTCAGTTTAAATTTGAAAAATTAAATAAATAAATATTTATTTTCTTACATTAAGTGTAACAAATTCTCTCATTATTCGAATGTTATTTTTAAATTATGTCCACTGCCATAGCATCTTCCGGTAATGACTGAATTGTAACTTCAGTTATCAGTGGCTTATGATAACTAAAATATGATACGAAAAGTTTTGTAGTAACAGCGTTGAGATATCGTGCAAATACAGCATCTATGGTAGTGCCATGTCGTGTTGTCGAAATCAGAGGATTATTATTCATGGCTGGATTCAAGTCATTTTGGAGGAAATCAATAAGTAGACGAGCATCTTCACGGGAAAAATTGACGTTGAAGTCTCCACTTAAATTACCGGTAACTTGTCTTCTCCTTTACCAAGATATTCTCCTCCAGCTGTTGTATATGGCCATAATATTCTTTTCAGGAAATGAATGATGTCGTCCATTTTTTGATTTGGAGTAATGTAAATTACCATCAAAACAATTTTGTTGCCATCTTCCATTTTGCATTCAGCTACACAAAATTCACCAACTGATGTCACTGTTGAACTTGCCAATTCCGCCTGTCTTACAGTCATATCAATGTTTGGAGTAATGATATTGGTAGTGTCGTGCATATTCTGATAAATGGCAACTCCTTCAGCTCGAACGTTTGATCGCTTATATTGTATTATGCAATTGAAATTTGGTATACTGATCGACTCTTCATTGGCTAATCAGGTTTCATTTAAAAGTAAAACATTCGATTTTTGCATAGTTGGATCAATGAGATCAATGGAATGAGCATGGAGACTTTGACAGTTAAAAGTATACAGCGTGTATCTAAAACATTGCATCAAACTTTGGCAGGCTATTCCTTGGGTGAAAATATAATAATTCACATCAGCAGCCTAGGGTCCATCTTGAATACTAAGGGTGGTATACACCCCTAAACATAGTGCTAAAAACGACTATTGTGTGAAATATTATGAAAACTGATTAAGGTATTACAACGAATCTTTGTATGCTACTTATTGAAACCTGTATCAATAATAAACTAAATGTGCTGTTACCGTTACCCACCCCCATCATGTAAAAAAAGGGGGGTTGTAACACTTTTTTCTGCAATAAAATATGACAGAGTAAGTATTACTAACTTTGACTTAAGATTATGAAACAAGGATTAAAAATTAACAAAAAGGTGTCTTTGAGAAACTGTCTAGCTTTCTCCGTTTCCGAGATAATCATTCATGTTTGAGCTCAGAGACAAGTGTTAATGCCTGCCAGGTAGGCAACCATTATAGCTGTTGCGTGGCCAACACGCTCTCCTTACCTTAATCCGCTAGACTTCTTTCTGTGGGTCTTTTTCAAAGCTTTGGTGTAAGAGGCAGCCAATGAATCCGAGGAAGACCTGTTAGCCAGGATAGGTGCTGCAGGTGATAAGGTTCAAGAAACACCGCGTGTTTTCAAAAGATTACGCCAGTCATTGATACGCCACCTCAATTATTGCAATGACGTTAGGGGCCACTATTTTGAACACTTGCTATAAATCTGCTTTTGAAGCTAGGAATTAAAACATACAAGAACTGCGGTTAGTATTTCTTAATTTAGCTTTCAATACTCCAGTGAGTGTAATGATTAAAATCCCACCCAAGTGTGAACTGTGTAAGCATAACTTACCAATGTGATAAATAGCAACACATCGGAGCTTATGAAGAAGGAAAAGTATCTGAGTCTCTCCATCATTACACACAAACCAGCCTTGTTTACCAAATTTACGTGATACATAGTCACACGTGCCGGTAAAAATGGTTAAACAACTGCAGTGCGAAGTAACACTGTGATTCTGGTTGCCTACCTGGCAGGAATTAACACGTCTTTGAAATCAAACATGCATGATTATCTCGGAAACGGGGAAAGATAGACAGTTTCTCCAAGACACCTTTTTTGTTAATTTTTAATCCTTGTTTCATAATCTTAAGTCATAGTTAGTAATACTTACTCTGTCATATTTTATTGCAGAAAAAAGTGTTACAACCGCCCTTTTTTTACATGATGGGGGTGGGTAACGGTAGCAGCACATTTAGTTTATTAATAATCAAGGTTTCAATAAGTAGTATACAAAGATTCATTGTAATACCTTAATCAGTTTTCATAATATTTCACACAATAGTCGTTTTTAGCACTATGTTTAGGGGTGTATACCACCCTTAATATTCAAGATGGACCCTAGGCTGCTGATGTGAATTATTATATTTTTCACCCAAGGAATAGCCTGCCAAAGTTTGATGCAATGTTTTAGATTCACGCTGTATATTGTCAACCCTCTCCTTTGATTAATAAAATCTAACAGACCATTGGTGATAGTTTGTAAGCGATTAAGCGAGAGTCTACGGAATTCTTCTTGAAGACTATTTATAGCTGTGGATGCTCTTCGGCCATGATAGAAAGTTTTATCATTGTCTTTTGTTGTAATGTACAAACCTTGAAGACTAGTCACCCGCATCAATGCAACATACACTAATGACAGTTGATGTTTTTTATCATATTCATAAACAATCTTAGGGTATGTACTTCCCTGAGATTTATGAGGCGTAGTTGCGAAAGCGCAAACTAAAGGTAGATGCGATCGTTTAACATTTATCGTGTTGTTGTTATTAAGTGGAATAGTTGCAGATCTTCTTCCTATAGGTACAGCAGTTGTACTAATTTGATGAGAAGCTACATGTCCAGCGACTTCTTTCTTTATTTTTTGACCAATTTTTTGTGAGTCTGGGAAATCAAGCCATACAACATTCCCATCTCCTTCATCATTAAATTCAAGATTAACTAATTTTCCAACAGCTCCATTTGCTAAGCCATCTGACACATCGATGTTTGTTGTAATCATATAAAAAACATTCGGCACAAATACGGTTTCATAAGGCAACCCTCCAGTATCAATGAGCGACATTTTATATAATTTTTGACGTACAAAAGCTGTTTGTTCTGCTGAAGTACAACCAACAAATACGTCTTTAGCAATTGAAGTAGTTTTATTTTGAGCAGCTCTTAAAATTCGGTTATTATATCTTGTGACAGCCTCGTTTGTATTGAATAATCTGATTCCATGTGGACATTCCACTTCGGCCTCTTGAGTTGTTACAAATCGCGATTCCAATAAAATTAATTCGCGATCGTCGAGCTGTTGACCATTCCAATTTTTGTCAATATTGAAGAAAACTCTTGGTTTGCCTGCCACATAACTTAATCTAATTCATAAAATTTGAATCCACGCCATAAAATAGGTCCAACAATTTTCTGCTTCTGCTGTTTGTAAATTGGAGTAGATCGTACTGGTGGTAACTGGCGTATATCTCCAATCAAAATAACATCTAAACCACCAAAATTAGTTTTGAAATCTCCAGTAATATGCTTCAATCTTGAGTCAATCTGAAGAAGTAATTCAGCACCAATCATACTTATTTCATCAATGATTAACACTTTGACGTATATGAATAGTGCTCTATATTGATGAGTTACTTCAGTGCTTAGTGGAAGTAATCTCGACAAAGATATTTTTAGGGCAGTATGTACGGTAGTTCCGTCAATGGCAACAGCAGCTTTGCCTGTTGAAGCACAGGCGATGTACGAGTTACAGCATCCATCATTCTCATTATATCGATTATAAATTTCCATGATAAGTTTTATGACGAAAGTCTTACCACATCCAGCTGGACCCGTAAAAAATATTTGAAATGGACTACGGTTTGGAGTTAATAAATTTGAAATAACATGTAGCAAGAGCTCTATTTGCTTATCATTTGCCATTCTCGTCAATTCGTAAAACTCTATATTTGGCATTAAATTTTCTCGTTTTTTAGCGATAGGTCCAAATTTATTAAGTACGGCTAGACGAAGATCACTATTCATATCGGAAAGAGGATTGTTATATAAATTTTGAAATGGATTTGGTTCAGATGCGATGTTAGCAACATCTTGTACTTCAGTTTCATCATTGAAACCATCTTCTCGGCATAAATTTCGAGAAATTTCAATTACTTTCTGGATATCCAAATTAGATTCAAATTCTTTTCGATTATTTAAAATTTCATTTTCATTCCTATTATATATATCGATAAATTTCATTTCAGCGAGTATTTCCGCATCTTCATTTCGGAAAGGAAAATGTAACGTAACCATTTCACGTTTATATTCATTAAGATCTTGTCCCATATCAAAATTTCTGTATCGGATAACACGTGGCTCTTTTATTTTTGTGTAAGTACCATCTGCTTTAATGGTGTAATTAGCAACAAACTGGGCAAGAGTAATATTTTCCAAATCTTCGTGTCGGCGTTCATATTTGTCAAACCAATTTTCTTTCCAAATATTAGTTGAATCTTCTCCTACGCCTATCGCGTCAAATTTTTTTTGTGTTTTTCTTATACGTTGACGATCATATGGCCACATAGTAGGAATAGTGGTGACAACAGTAGAACACTTTGACATCGGTTCTCGCAAGAGATACCAAGCCGCCTCTTGACTTGTTATCTCAACATTATTGAGCATATTTACACCTATTTTCCTTGTAATTTCAACGATATCAAACTCTGGATGTTCATTCATAGTTTCAATAATCAATCGCTGAAGATGACTAATGCCTCTGTTAGTTTTATTGACATACTCTGCGACATAACTAGCACATGAATATTCTTCGGTAATGAATTGGATATCCATATTGGATTTAACAATGTTAAATATAAAGGGGTTAAACGGATTATGCCATTTTACACATGGTTGACGCTTGACAAAAACTCGTGGCCTCTTAATTCCAGCTCGAAGTATATTGTGATAATCATCATCTGAATTAATATTGTTACTCTAATAAAAAGAATCAACATCATGATAATCATTATTTTCCAAATTAATTCGGATATCTTTGTAACGTTTAGCATAATTCTTGAAACCAGGCTCCTCTTTCTGCATAGGTAATAAAATTGTAGTAGATCGACAAGGCATAAAAGGTGCTTCAAATCTGCAATGCTGAGGTTGATTCGCCACTATTTTCTTATAGCATGTGAATGTATGTTTATGTCTTTGTAATTTAATGTTACCTGATGCTTCTAGAGATGAAACAGATATCAAGTAATCAATTAATGCGATAGAATCCAATCTATTTTTATCAAGTGCATCCATTGGAGCATTAGCTAGCCACAATAGTATATGTGCATGTGGACTACCACGATGCTGGAACTCAATACTTTTAAAATAATGAACAACATAATATTTCCCAAATGGACTGAATTTTGGTGATTGTAAAAGATTCATTAATACATTGACCAATTTGTTAAAATATATAGCACAAGTAACTGCATCCTCATTGACAAGAGTTGTTTTTTTCAAGATAATGAAGAAGCTCGGCCATTTCTTCTGGAATAGTTTCACCGTTGTGTTTGAATTTGTAGAGCTTTTGGAGCAGATCGTTCCATCCAATTTCATTGGCACTGAGAGTAAGAAATATAGTCGGTTTTCCAAACTGTCTGATCATAGCAAAAAGATCTTTTTTGCGATCCATCCAATACCATGTTGAATTTGGAATTGATCTTAGAAACGCAAGATTGGTTTCAATACAATTATGAACGTACTGATCATCTTCTATTTGTTTCCGAGTAATTTTGGTATCTTTACCAACGTGTTTGAACGCAACTGAGAGAGAATCACGAACTCGCATCCTCATAATCTTCATCGCCATATATAATAAATGATACGGTGTAACTGCACGACGATCAGATCGTCTTAGCTCACTAGAAGCCATCATGAAAGGGGTTATTTTAACACCATCCCTAAAATTACGGAACTGACCCAAGTAAATTGCGGGAAAGGAAAGTTCCTCTGCATGTTCATCAAATAATAAACTTTCACGTACATTGTCTTCACCAGGTGCAATACGTAAGTATTATTCTTCATTCCACAATAATGTCTGCTGTTGAGCCGTAAAACTTTCTTCTATAGGAATATATTCGCTGAAATCTTCTTGCTGAATTTCATCGTGAATTTGATTATCATTAAAGAATGACTCATCAACTTTAATATCGTACATAGTATACAATGGTGACGGAATTAAAAATCGTAGCCAACTTTTAATAGTACGCTTATTAACAATACTTTGTAAGTAGCTAGATCGATGAATTTTCTTACGTTTGATATGTACATTTATACAATAGTCATCATCAATATTCCTTGGAAAAGATTTAACCATATTATTAACTGAAACAGGAACATTAATTATTTGACCGAAAATACCGTACTGACCACTAACATGCCTCAATCTTCTGATTTGCATAAAAGGAATACGAGGTGAAATTAGTCTTTGAGAAACAAGATCTAAAGGTGGTAGATGTTGAGGTACATCTGGATATTTAAAACCATTGAATGTGGACATTAAAGGAATATTCTTCTTGTTTAATGCTTGCACGCATGTGTTGCAAAGCTTCGTATTTTTCACTGGTATATTAGGTATAATTTTTGTTAGAATTTCCTTATGTTCAGGAGACGGCCTTTTCAAATCATCTTGAAACCACAACCTGTCACATACTGAACATGGATATCCAAAAGGATTGTCTAGAAACTTTTTTTAAAATTCCTGATGAGCTCTTTTTAATCGTCGAAAATTACTATACGGCAAAGAAGTATCTACGTCTATTTCAATTTGTTCATCAATGGGAGTATTAATAAACTGTTCCGGAGAATTAGAATGAATGGCTTGTCCGTCTGGTGGAGATAATTCCTGATCCATAATCGCGTCTTGATTTAATAAATCACCCTCCTGATCGTGTACAATGTCTTGAGTGGATAAAATATGTACATTCGGGGCATCAGCTAATTGCTGAATAGTTTCTTGTGCTTGAAGCAGTTGGTTTGGCTCCATGTCTGCCAATAAAGTATTTTCTGATGTATGGTGATCATAGAGCACAGGAGAATTAGCCATATGCATCTCAGCTTGTACAATTATAGAGTTGCGATTGTTGTGTGTTGAAGTAGATAAAAATGAGTAGTGTAAATTATCACCATCATGATCAGCAATACCAGTACTGGACACCGTTGAGACAACAGGTCGATTTGTACTAGCACTGGTGGTAGCTAACTGAAATGATGGTTCAAAAGTCCTTATTCGTGAATTTGAAGTTGACGGGATAGATAAAATCTGTCACGGATGATTCGTTTACTTGTGAAAGCATTTTTTTTCGCAGCCTACAAGCACGAGTACGTTCTGCTCCTGTTTTTTTATTGGTTTTTTTACTGACAAGCCTTGCCGAATTTTTTCAACTTCCTTGGCAGCTTTCTCTCGATTGTAATAGTTTTTACACATTTCCGCATTTGTTTTACCCATCTTGAAAACTGGAATAGAAATTGAATAGTACCATTAATAGTCATCAAATCTAAACTAAAAGAATCTTAGATTGATGAATAAGATTTATTGTAGAGAATTAGATAGTAGAAATTAATAATAAATATTTAAAATTGAAATTTAATAATATATATATATAATTATTAAAAATAAAATTTAGAAAATAATAAATATATATGACATAATTTGTACTAAATATTAAAAGATTCTTAATTTTAAATACTTATTATTGATTATTTAATATTTTAAAAGTAAATGAATAAATTTAATAATAAATTCCAAAATTGAATTTAAGTTTATTCATTTTTTAAATATTTATTATTTCTTAATTTAATATTCACTTTTCATTTTTATCAAAAAGTTTTCATTAAATTTGTTCATTTATTTTTATAAATATGTATTATTTATTCAATTTAATAATACATATTAAAAATTAATATTTTAATTTGATGTTCGATTTAAATTTTTATCACAAATTTTTTATTAAATGTTTTATTAATTTTATTTCTTTATTTTGTAAATATTAAATAACCAATAATAAATATTTAAAAATAATAATTTAATAATATTTAGTATTAATTATGTTAAATAATAATATTTTAATTTATATCAATAAATAATACATACGGATAGTTAACCTAAATTATATTGGAGCACTTGAAAAAGTCTATAAGCACAATTTTTTTCACTAATATTTACGAATAGTAAATAATATTAATCAAAATATTCAATTTAAATCACTACTGGGCATGGATTCACCAAAGGGAGCAAATAGTTGCGCCAGCGCAAGTTTGAAATATGTTCCAAATCCCTATTCACTAAAAGGAGCAGGCGCAATTTGAGAGCAAAGTTGCGCCTTTTATTTGCCACCACTCAAGAGTAGGCGCAACTATTAAATCATGATTGTCACTTCAATAAATTTAAATGGCGGCATATTATTGTATTGGCTTAAAATACAATTAGTTACATAACTGTACTCCAATTAATAATGAATGAATTAAAATAACAAAACGTATGTCAAGCACAAAATTTGTTTCAATTTAGACAGTGGTAACAAAACAATTACGTACCTTTTATTGTTGGATTTTTACATTCAAACAACGCAATGGCATTTCTTGCAGTATTACAAAACAAAACTACGAACTGTGTAATCTTCGTTTAGATCCAAAGAGGTTTGTATTCCTCCAAGTCCAAAGACATCTCGTCACTAAATATGGCAGTTAGTATAACTTTAAAATAAGTTTTAAAGTTTCTATTAACATTAATGTTTTATTAATGGAACTTAAACTTTAAACTAATAATATAAATAAATACAAAAAAAATAATATTTTAATTTATATCAATAAATAATACATACGGATAGTTAACCTCAATTATATTGTAGCACTTGAAAAAGTCTATAAGCACAATTTTTTTCACTAATATTTACGAATAGTAAATAATATTAATCAAAATATTCAATTTAAATCACTACTGAATATAATTTATTAGCACATATATAATTCGCACTTGTATGAAACTAAAACACGTGTTGTGATTGTAGAAACTAGAAACATGTGGATAAATATTATATATATGAAAATAGTGATCAGAGGCGACGAGCGTACCAACATGCGCGACTAACAAAGGTTCTTTTTCTATTTTGTTGGTAGCTTTTTTTTTTTCAAGACTTAATGAGCGGTTTAGCTTCAACCTGCTACTTTTGTGTTACAGTGATGCGCGCGCATCTTAAAATTTCACTCTCATCATTTTTTAATAACGCGCCTAAAGAAGTATAACTTCAAAAAATATAATAAGCGGACAAAAACTACTGTCCACAGTGTGTGTAATATGCCATCGAAAAAAAAAGTAAAGGTGACATCAAATTATTTATAATCTGTAAAGAAGGGAAAGTGCAAGATTTTTTTAGGTGCAACGAGATTTTTTAAAGATGATGTTTTTGAGGACACATGTATATTAGAAGAAAAACAAGTGCATTTGCAGCAGACATAATGGACCATAATGTGTGCATGAAAACTTACATAAATACATATAAAATCACTGTTAGTAATCATGAATAATTATCCAGTAAAAAATCTCAAACTGACGGTGTGTTACGGCAATTTGTCCAAAAGTTGAATTTGTAATCTTAATAAACAAAATCCTTTCTTTACTATATCAAACAAAATAATTAAATATATGCTAATTGACTTAGATGATAAGAATATATGTTTTTCTTGTTCAAAAAAAATTTCTTTCTCTGCTTGTTTATGCATCTTATATTGATGTCAATATGATTGTTGATAAAGTTAGATCTTATGATGAAGTCAATAATTAATGTGCTACTCTACTCCGTGAAGAATCAAATCAATTTAGAAGGAAAATTTGCAGATAAAATGATTTAAAAGTTTCTCAACTCAAATAAGTGTAGTCACCTCCAACTTACTGGCAGCAATTCTTAAAAAAAAAAAAAAAAAAAAAAAAAAAAACGCGCCTTCATATTTTGAATCAGCACATGTTCACCCAAAATTTGATACTTTGTTTCTGGTTGTATATTTTATGAGTCACAATGGTGCCAAGAAACTCCTCTACATGTGGCCAATGCTCAAGCAATACATAATATAAGTCGATATAAATCACTAATCAATATGTTTAACAATCAAGGACTGTGTTGTAGCTACGATGTTTTGTGGCAAAACCAAATGCTGGCAAACAGAACTATCATCAGAGCTGAAGGGCACCGTGTCCCAATACCACCTTTAATAAAGCCCAACATTCCTGTCCGTGGTGCTATGGACAATTTCGAGAGGGAAGAAGCAACACTTTCAGGCATGAATAGAACACAGGACACCGTCCTAGTTTTGTTCCAAGGTCATCAAGTGTCACCTACAGAGCCAGAAGTAATTTCAAAAAGCAATGATCATACAGAAAACAACGCAGGAACTTTTGGTATTGATGTAAAATTAAGAACTTTTGATAAATACATAAAAGCGCAGAAGTTGCTTAGCTACATTACGTCAAAGAAAAGATTTACTATTTCAACTGATTTCACACCATGCAATGACTTGAACTTATCATCTAAAATTAAAAATCCAGGAAGGAATTTGGATCTGATATTATTTCTCTTACGATTTTATAGCATTTAATCTCTCTGGTGTTGATTTGCATGAAGAAGTAGAAATACCATAGAGGAAGACTTTCATGAGTGTATTGTCCTAGCATCCATCTCAGAGAACGCTCACTGGATTTACTCCAATACTACCTTATCCTGCAACCCGGTATGATTCAATTTATACAAAATGGTAAATGTTCAAGATGTGTTGCTTCAATTAAAACTTCCAGAAGGCCAAGGCCATAGCCAGGGGGTGGGTGGGTTTGGGGGGTTCCAACCCCCGAAATTTTATGAATAAGATATATAAGGTTTTATTTATGATTCAAACAATATCAAAATTAAGATACAAGTACAAATTAGGTGGCTGTTTTACCATAAAAAGCACATCAGAGAGCTTTTAGAGGTGTTTAATATTTTAAAATTTTCCTAGCCTACGGCAGTTATGGTGTTATGTTGCCATAAAAAACACTTCAGATAACTTCTCGAGGTGTTTAATATTTAGAAATTTTCTTAGACTTCGGCATTTAAGTGTTTATGTTGCCATAAAAAAACACTTCTTATAGCTTCTAGAGGTGTTTAATAAATATAAATTTTCCTAGCCTTCAGCAGTTAGGGGGTTATTTTTCCACAAAAGAAACACTTCAGAGATCTTCTAGAGGTGTTTAATATCTAGAAATTTTCCTAGCCTTCAGCATTTAGGGGGTTATGTTGCCATAAAAACCACTTTTGATAGCTTCTAGAGGTGTTTAATATCTATAAATGTTCCTAACCTTCAGCAGTTAGGGTGTTATTTTGCCGTAAAATAAACACTTCAAAGATCTTCTAGAGGTGTTTAATATTTATAATTGTTCCTAGCCTTCAGCATTTAGGGGGTTATGTTTCCATAAAAACACTTCAGATAGCTTCTAGAACCGTGTATCATTTACATTTTTTTTCTAGCGTCTGTCAATTGGGGGATGTGCCCACCAACCCCTCCTGAAGTTATTGGCTGGCTACGGCCTTGCAGAGGGCTCTTTGTGATGTGTTGGAGGTGTAAGCCATATAGCCAAGGAACTGTAACTTCTTCCCCAAGAGATATTTTAAAATATATTTCTTGGTCTAGGAGGAAATAGTAATATCATGTTTTGGACTGTATTTGAAAAACAGCAGAGATATTGATATTCTTGTTGAAACTGACAAAGTGGGACCACGTTGAGGTGAAAGTGCTTTAAATGGAAATCTTTATTCTCAGGGAGTGCGAGCAATTTGTATGGTCTGCGAGGCCATGCAGATACTACAGTAGAAAGAATTTATTGAGTAACTAGCTCTTGCCCGCGGCTTCGCTCGCGTTAGTGTTTATTTTGTCAATAAATTCAGGTTGTCGGTCGACACAGGAAGTATGAAAATAAAAACGATGAACTTATTCAGATTGTTGATCAATACAGGTAGAGATAAAGAAACATACAAACTACACAATATAAATAAGGATTAAGCGTAGGAGTATAAAAGAAGTAGTGGATTGTGTGTCAGTAGAGTAATAGGTTATGCCTTGCCGCGAATTGAAAATCCCACTCCATCTTGAATTTTACCTACAGTTAATTAACATCCCTTATTTACTCCGCTTGTTCTTGGCCGTTGCAATCATGGAAACAGAATAGATCATTATTTTAGGACCTTCCTATATACTATGTTGTATGTCCTTCCATTTGGCGCAAATACATACAAATTCTGGGCATTGGACACACGCGAACATGCTACATATAGCTGGCCATGGGAAAAACATGGCTTTTCCAAATGCACCCCTTCTACCTGCAATGTTTGCCCTTGCACTTTGTTAATAGTAATAGCAAAACTAAGTTTGATTGGAAACTGGAGTCTTTTGAATTGAAATGGTAGGTCAGTGGGGATTATTGGGATTCGCGGTATGATTACACTTTCCCCTTTTCCCACACCTGTTAAAATGGTGGAACAGATTATATTTTGCCCTAATTGTTTAATCCGAAGCCTCGTCCCATTATATAATCGGGGTGCATCTAAATCTCGAATAAGCATAACTGGTACACCTAATTTCAATTGTAGTTTATGCGAGGGTACACCCGATAGCTCCAGAGAATTTAAAAACTCAGCGGGATATGAAGTGCTCTGTTCTGTGTCCATGACTGTATCTATTGACAAATACTCTTTTATTTCTCCCTGCACCTCTTTCAAAATTTCAGTGTTGATTTTGTTAACAATTTCATTTTTTGATGTAAGAATTGCTCTTGCACACAACCAGTGATCACAATTAAAATTTAGTTGTAAGTCTGGGTAAACTTTAGCAATGAGCTCCACATAATTTTCCACCAAATTACAGAATTTCATGATGATCGGTAGAGTAGTTTAGGCGTGAAAGCGTAACAAACCATCAAACAAACAAACTCACATTCGCATTTATAATATTACTTAGGATTTTAAGATAGATGTGCCTAAAATAACTCGAGAACAGATTTTAATTCGGGATACCACAGGTCCCTTTTTCAGTTCTCCAGGCATCATGTTGCAATTCATGTTCATATCAGTAGGCTGAGTTGTTATGCCGGATGACCGTCTAAAAGTTTTTTTTTTCTATCCCTGGGGAACAGTACTTTTTTTCTGAATGAAAGGTACCCTATGTCCTTTTCTGTATCCCTCGGGAAAAGTACTTTTTTCTGGATGAAAGGTACCTTATGTCCTTTTCTGTACCCATGACAACGTGTATACAAAATTTCATGATGATCGGTCGAGTAGTTTAGGCGTGAAAGCGTAACAAATAAACAATCAAACAAACAAATTCACATTCGCATTTATAATATTAGTTAGGATGTGATAAAACTATTTTCAAATATTAAACGTTTGCAGTCATCGTTAAATGACGAACAACAGCTTTCCGAGGAAACAAAATTCACTCTCAAAAATCTGGGTGACATTTAAAATGACTTTGAAGAATTTAGACAAATTGGTATAAAACGTAGCAAGATATTTTGTTATTGGGACCAGTTTGTGTCAATATTTGTTACTTTACACAGGGATTTGATTCGTGGTGATAGAGAAAATAATTGGTATTTACATGTCTACAGCATAAAATAATCTTTACCACTATTCTTTTCATTCAATAGAATTAATTATGCATGATGGTGTACTATATATCACAATGATTGCATTCTGTAACATAAGCTTATACTTTGGTATGTAAAGCTTCTTAATCTAGTTTTAATGGAATTAAAAATTATTTAAAACGGGGGGGGGGGGGGGAGGGGGGGGAATACAACCAAAACAAAAGCTAATTTCGAATTATACACAATTTACGCCACTTTTGATGGTTTCAGAAGAATAAATATAACATTTAAACATATTTATAACATATATGCCATTTAAAATGCCATATCACACCTCCATATATATCACGGATAGAATTTAAATTATTTTCTTTAAAAAAGACCATATGGCGGCCATATCTAAAAATTGACCATGATATATACCATGTGACAATTTTTTTTTCCATCTTTGTGGTTGTGTAAATTGTCTTAAAAAAAGAAACCCTCTGCATCTCTAAAATCCATCAGTATTTTCTCAGCTCTCACACTAATGGGAAAAATCAGAATATTTATTTTGACCACAATAATCAATTTAGTTCAGCTTTCAAGGAAAAAAATCAACATACTATTATATTCAAATAACGTTTTCCAATGTACAAATATAATCCCCTCATTCAATTTTATCATCAACAAACACAATTTTAAGTACTTTTTTCACTTAAAACTATGTAGAATTAAAAAGAATATCCGACTTTACTCTGTAATTCGAATTTTTGATAGATTGAGATCGTTGAACTCAAACTATCGATATTCTGTTGTGTACGCATTATATTAATTTATAAACAAAAATTGGTAAAATGTTATGGTAATTTTTGAATTAATAATATAAACAATAATATTTTATTTGATTGCTTTAAATAGATGTGAAATGTACCTTCAATTTCTTTGGTGGGTGCTACGTATGTTGGCATCTTTACGTAAGTTGCTGTTGTGTTGTGAAGGCATACAATGGGTAAACATTTATTTTCCAGAAGAAGTACAGTGATACGTGATGCATCTGTTGACATTTCTAAGTTTAGAATTGGAATTTGGAGCTGAATGGACGAGATCACCTGACCTCGCTTTGTGTCCCATACTATAATACTTTTATCTTCTGAACCTGAAATTAGAATAATAATATTTAGTATTATATTCATCATAGTGACCATAATTTTGTCAGGTTATTGAATACTAATTATTTTGTCTTGGGAATGATTCGTAACTGTGTATAAATCGTATAGAAAATAATATCGAAATAATCTAGTTTTAAAAAGTTCTAAGGATACAATGAAGAGGTACAATATTCATGACATAATTATTCAACACGAATCATTATCAATACATTAAAATAGCTAATAATTTCACTATGATTTAACAAGCGTTTAAAATTTGATATTTATTTTACTAATGATTTTCATATGTACAGTACAATGTGTATATAAATAAACAATAAATTCCGATTTTTCAGATATACTAATTATGGATGAAAATTTAACCTATCCAGGGCGAACATTTAATTGTTCTCAGTCCTATTTATTCTTAAATGAAATTCACAAATATTACATTAAAAGCAAATTATTTTTTAACAATTCTACCACCCGAGATATAACATTTTGGTTTGTAAATAATAGTGAATGGATCAATGGGTCCAGACAAAGAGGAGAGAGTCTGCTATACAATGTTGTAGTCTAAGTAAAAGTGAGGACCAGTACTGTCACTATTCAAGAGCATACAGTACTTCTGTAGCAGAAGAAGAACAAAAGATTGACAAAATTTAATTAATAACCTCCAGGAGTAAGAGAGAAAATGGATTTGAGCTGGGCTTAACAATTTGGGGGGGGGGGGAATGAGTGAGAGCTGATAGTAACATATACATAGAGAGCAGTAAATCAATAAATCAGTAATAGTTCCATCCACATAAAACCAAGCATAAAAATTATGCTATGTGCACCCAGTTCTAGTCCATTAAATGAAAAAAAAAATCTAATCTAAATTATAAAGTACAACTTACCTACCTAAAACCTGTAACGTTTCCCGTCCCATGGATCTCTCCTCCGATATTTTGCTTATTGTGGAAGCATGCCCACAGTAATCGGACACGTCCTGGGGTGCGTGGACGTTAACGGTGCCTACTTACGCCACGTGGCGCTACAGTACATCCGACAATAATAACCTATATTTAATGAGTACTCGCAGTATGCCATTGTGGGGGTATGACGTCATAGTCTACAATGTATTCTTATGGAGAAAATGGAATATAAAAAATTAATAAAGTCCATTTGTACTATTAAATAAATTATAAATCAACCATTTATGAAATCAGAATAGCTTTAACTTCACTAAAAATAAGAGGAAAGTTTTGTAAAAATGTACAGCTCTTAGTAATCTCCGATAAAAAATCGTAAGCTTTGGCGGGAATTCAAATTAAATAAACCTTAAAAAATAACGTTTAGGCAATATAAAGTGACAATTTATATTACCTAAACATAAGCTATTATTAGATATATTTACTAATATAATATTAGTTTTATATATATATATATATATATATATATATATATATATATATATATATATATATATAATATATTTAAATATATAACTATATGTTAAATATATATACCTATATTTTATATATACCAATATTATATATATAGGATAGATATACCTATATTATGTGTATAACATATATTTACTTATATTATGTATATATAATATATATATCATATAATAAATATTTTATGATATGATTGTATTTATATTATATAATTTTTTATGATAAAATGATATATATTATATAATTTTTAATAACATTGATAGCTTTTATTTTTTATTAAAAAATTATTAAAAATAAGCACACTTGAAACATTATGAAAAAATATCTGCATCGGTGGCTGCATAATCTCAGGCATCACTCTCGCTATAAACTAGAATGTCGATGACAGGAAGATTTGGGTTGAGTTAGAATCCTAGTTGGGTGTACAGAGGGTGGTTTTCCACTCTCTCTCCACGCAAATGCGGGTACACTTACTCTAAATTCACTTTTCTTCATCCCTAACTCACTACCCTAATTAGTACATGTGTGTATGACCTTAACAGGTGGTAAGATGTGGTGCAAAAATTATTTTTGCTTATTAATTAAATCTAAAGATTTATTTTATTATTTTGGTCCACTCATTATTCACAGAGTAGCTTAATTTGTTACGAAATATTTAGAAAACCAGTTAGAATTTGATGAAGCATCAAAGAAAAATCGCTCATAAAAAATTAAAAGATAAATATAAAATAACACATAAATAAATAAATAAATAAAATCAAGTTGCAGACCAATATTATCATAAAGTTAAGCTTTGAAGTAAACAAAGCAAAAGCCAGTACACCGTCAAAATGGCGGCCAAACTTCTTTTTTCTTTCTTTTTTGTTTGGATATTAGAACCGCCATAAGACGGAACGGCTAGCGAGTACTCTTCTAGGAACGCATCGAGATTACTCTATCCGACATCGCTATGGAACTGTGGTTGAGTTATATGAGAAGAGTTTGATTCAGTTGTCCGCGGTACGGACTCGGGTGTGTACGTGTGTTGGACGTGAACGCCTGGGTGTTAAGACACTCTGTCTCCGTTGGGAGGATTTGGGAACGAAGTTTTGTGGCAGGGTTAAGGTAGACCCATTCGTATTAATTAATCCTTAGCTTATGTACTATCTATTTCAACTAGTTAGATTGATCACTTATGATTTTTGTCTAATTGCACTACTGGTATGATAAATACATAAGGAGTCAGAACATTTTATGTACATGTTATTGTATGCAGCGAGGGGTTATATTTATGTAAATAATGTATTTATGTTATATACTTAAGCTTGTTATTAGTGTACTCATGTTACCAGACAGACAGTTTTGGAGCAGTAACTTAGAATTTTGAGTCCTATAATGTTGGGGTCTAGAATGTTAGTGGTATTTATAACTTCTGAAGTTACGGTTAAATTGTTTTGATATTTGTAAAGAGAGGTTATATTTTTGGTTGGATCCATTCTATATATTTATGGGGTTTGTAGGGTCTGGGTTCGACGTCTGAGGATGGGAGTTTAGTTTCCGGACTGTGTACGGTCAACTACTGACCACATATACGCTATTCCTTCACTGGTTGCATACCCGGGGCTAGTGACTAGAGGCACTCACGAGTGGCCGACCAACTGGACACCCCTGAAGTTCCACGTGAAGTATATGGTTACGCGCAGGACTCACATAGACCGCTAAGTGTTATATTTGTGTTCTTTTTTTTTCCTCTTGCAAAGACGATGGTATTTGAATATGGACTTTAGATGGCACTATGTTAGAAAGTGACTGTTGTGCCTATTGTAGAGTAGCGTTAGGTTGTTGAGATGTGCACATTATTTTTTTTTTTGCAGTGGCCACTCGCAGCTCCCAATGTTTATATTTTCTGAAGTATGTGTCAAGTCAATAAATTTTTTTCCGTGATAAGTTTGTAAAGTAGTTTACTATTTATTTTAAAATAACCTATTAATATTTCAACTTATATTGTCACTATTTAAATAATTATATGCTTCACACATTCCATTCATGCTTAGAACTTGAATCTATTGTCTAATGAAATTAAGACGAAGGCTTAACCAAACATTTAATTGGAAGTATTTTAGCCAAAATAATGTGTGAATTTAAAATTGAGATAAGGAATAATTTTGTATACAGCCTGATTTTTTTGTGTAAGCCCTTCTGGCTTATTGAACAACATTTGTTTTGTTAAGTATTATAGTGACCCTAGGAACCCATTTTCCGGGGTTTGGATAACTCTCATCTATATTAGGAATTATCAGGTATGGCAGATGTGATCATGGTAAGCCCATGAAGCCCTATGGGTTTAATGGGGAGCCTCGTTGTCTTCCAAGCAGTTTATCCCTGACCGAGAGGTCCCTTATTTGTCCTGGTCTACCTTACAAGGGGGAGTGTTAATCTTCATATCTACATCTGGCGACTGAACGAATTTCCTCGTTAATGTTCAGACTCACTATCGCCAACGAAGTGGCGCCCAACAATAAATACTCTCTTGGGGTCGACCTTAAATTTAGGGGACCATTGCCAATAGCTCTATGACCACGCCATTCTCCACTGATGCGACGCGAGAGGTGACAAACCAAATGGTAGTCTATTTCATGTGTATGAGCCAGTTTTTACTAATTTCTATTTTTCGCTTAAAACCTTAAAATTGCCAATTAATTATTCCGAGAATTCTTTCCAGACCAAGAGTGATAAGGAGATAAGCTCTGAATCATCGCCTCTTAAAGTATCTGACAATGACTACTTTTAATCTCAGTATCAACCAACATATGAATTGTTTATAGATCAACCTTTTCTGGAATTTTCAAGTAGCCTACCAATAACTCAAATGTGGTAAATAGACCGTAAAATAAATATGTACAAACTCACCTGAGACCGCCAAACTGCCATCACCAGCCACCTTCACACAGGTAATGTATCCAAGATGACCACGAAGGACGTGCATGTCATTTCCGGTGTTGATGTCCCAAACAATGAGATTAGAGTCCCTGGATCCAGAAACTACTAGGCATTTGTTTAATATGGCAACAGCTACACACGTGACATGGTCTGTGTGACCCACCAAAACCTGAGAACCAAACTAGCAATATAAAACCAAAGATGACACTATTGGAGATAAGTATCCCCCTCATGACTATGTTCTTATCTGAAAATTATTTAACCATTACAATAAGGTTTTTTCTACTGTTTTATATTACAAAAAAACGTGTCGGTCGAGTGACTAACATTTCACGTGGAGTTTTTTTAAATTTAATTTATCCTTTATAGTAGTAAAAAATATAATTGGCAAGGCAATTTAGGCTTCATACAAACTTTTTGATATATCAAGTCGGTTAGAATTCAGATAATATAACTAAGTTTAATAAAACTTTCATTTAGTGAATTAAGCTTTGGTTAGGTCGAAGTTTAAACATATATTTTGGTTATACTTTCCAATCACACAAATTATTTTAAACTTTTAAGTGAATAAAATTTAAAAGAATTTTTACGTTTGATTAAAGCAAAATACCATATTTGTGGCTTATTTAGCAAGGTCAGTTGTAAGGCACCACATTGTACTGTACAAGCATATACTTTAAAAATTTAATTATTAAATACCTAAATCTATAAGTTGAACTTATTAGTGTGAAAATGATTATATTAAAATAGAAATACTTTTAATACTTGGACTGCTTATAATAATATAATTTAAAACTGATATTTTAACTATTTTGAATCAATTTTTGTTGCTAAGAAATACTTTAAAGCATGTATTTGTATATCTTCTTTCTAATTGTTAAAACTTTGGATTCATGATACATATTTCATAAAATAAGTTAGAACTTGTTATAAGATAAGTTCAATCTTAACTATTTTTAATAGACTCTTTGGCTCTTTTTTAGGTTATTGATAACTTTTTGGATATAATATACTTGACTGTCTGTAATAAACTTTAGATTTAATAAACATCTGTGTTGCATTTGATATTTTATCTTCTACTTTTGATCCCATTCTCCTCGATGAATCTGTTGAGTGGTGATCAGTTGAGGCCTAAAGGTTTACACACATTAACGTGGTGGAGGTGACATTTGCCGAATTCATGAAACCTTCTAGACCTAATAGACGTGTTCAGACAAGAAGCGAATAGTCGGCCAACTTTTCGGTTCAGGTGGCTATTAGAAGCTGCCTATAGAGCTCGTCCGGTGATCATGTCATCTTTATTCCTTTTCTAGAATGCGCAATAAATAGTGTAACTGAAAAACCTATTAGAATTATGAAGTTACATGGTGACACCACATCTTTCATTTATTACGTAAAAATGAATGTGGATATTTTATAACATATCCCCCCCGATCGCTTAACTTTATCCTATTGTAGTTCCTAGATGAAGTAAATTTACCATCTTTCTGATCATCTTTATACATTAGTGCTGAGCAAAGTAACACTTCAGAGGTTATATGTGTTAGATTTTGACATTTCATTAAGAACTGATTCATTTCGAGTGTGTGTTCGTGATTACCCTTGATAACACCACTTTGAACACCGCCATCACCACCACCACTAGCAGCTTTACCACCACTTCGTTTGTGTTATAAAGTCTTAACTTTTGATGAGTTTCAATGTTGGTGTGGTTATTAGAACGGATTGCAAATCACCATAGAAATACCATGTGGATAGTATTGGCTACCTAAGTTATAATATGTTGGTGCATTTACTTTATGTTATTAGGAATATTATTTTATTGTCATCAAGTCACACTTACAATTCGGGCTATACGCATATGAACTAATTACGCTAATAAATTAGTGCCGAAGAAGAATGAGCTTAGAGGAAGTGTATTAGCATTTGCATGAAGGAAAAGTGAAAAACAATTTATTTAAAATGTTGGTAAACTCGACTGGAATTCGAGCCCCAATATCCCTGCCATCAGAATTCCAGACCATTCGAGGCGGGATATTAAGAATTAATCGAATTAGTGATTTGAAAATTTGTTAAAGCATATATTTAAATACAATGGTTATTTGGTAGAAGTTAGCACCACATTGTTTAAAATTACGTGTTTTTTTTATCTATTAAATTAGTTTTCATACCAGCTTAAATATTTCATTCCCTAGCTGCCACAATTCTGGAATCTCTGCCTTGTTTATATAAATGTATTTCTATCCTGGCAGCTTGGGATTATTTAGGTCTACGTGTCGAAATCCCATAAATTTTTTATTATATATAAATTGTGTATTGCTTACCTGAGCTAGCTTGCCTCCATCCACTTGCCAAACTTTTAGTGACATATCTCTAGAGCCCGTTATTAGATGTTGTGAATCCATAGTGAGGACAAAACAAGTCACTTCTTCGCTGTGAGAAACTGTGTGTCGTACTTCCTCGCGGCTCACGGAACAGATGCGAAGACTGTAAAAATATGATATATCTTATTACTACTTTCTATATGTACATTTTTACTACGCATTCTTCTTTAATATTTATTCGTATTATAAAAAGATTTGACTGTATTATATCAATTGGGAAATGTACGAGGAGATTAATATACACTTTTGGGTATTTTTGCGGAGGTATACAATAATGGAAATCTCTCATTTGATGAATTATTTATAAATGCACCGCAGTTGGCATAGTTTTAAGAATAACGATTCAAAATTACACACTATATAAGTCCTATCAATATCAAATTATTATTAAATGTAGGGCATACATATCTTGGCCTTTGCATGGATCATAATCTATTTGATTCAAAACTGATATATAGATAAGGGAATAAACATTTGTTTCATATGATAACGTCAGACGTTACAGAACAATGCTCATTCACCTTTGTGTCCAGCTGACATTATATCAATCAATATCATGAAAATACATCTCAGGCTACCTCCATAATAACTTCTTTCACAAAATCTGTTTCCAGAAAGCTGGAAACAGCATCCTTCGATGCTCGCTTATGACTGATTTATTGCCGGTATTCACGGCAACCAGTTTTTACTAATCTACAATATACTTTGGGTAAACAGTTTACAACGGTCTGTTTCTCTCTCTCTCTCTCTATATATATATATATATATATATATATATATATATATATATATATATATATATATATATATATATATATATATCTTCCTAACTTTAAGCATTATTTCTCTATTCTTTAAGCTAACGAAAGGCAATGGAAATGGGTTTCCTGGCCTTTGATAGTGGTTGTGAAAGGGTACTAATTATATTCTCAACCGAGGAAAACTTTGGCAAGCCTACTAGGAATAATTATCGGTTCAAATAATTATTCAATCGTGACACGGAATATTAAATCCCTTCACCATTTCACTACCAATACAATGCGTATGTCACTATAACCGCTTCAGTGGCTGAAGCGAACATCACTCTCGTGTTAAGCCGATTCTACACTAGCGGTTAAAACGCGGTGGTTTTGCCGCTAGCTTACGCCCCAAAATCTTGAATATATATCTGAATGTCAAAACGCGACTGTTAAACAGCTATCAAAACGATATAAAAACGCTATTGATTCTACACTAGTGATTTAAATGCCGCGGTTGTTGCTTTCACTTGTGCAGAATGGTTTAAAAATGGGCATTGTATTGTGGGACTTAATTTTTGGAGGAAACCCACAAAATAAAAACTCGTCAAAAGAGACGTTGATGGACTCACTCCATATTATCGAACAGTCTCTCAACAGGACAGTTTCGTTATTATGTTTACGAATAACAGAATATACCCAGAGAAGCTATTTTTGTTCTATAGAATGTATGTGGTTTCATTTGATGAACTATTTGGTTTGGTGAATGAAAATATTGCAAAATGTGATACCATCTTGAGGAAAAGTATTTATTATTCCTGCTGAAAGACTTGTTTCAAAATGGTTTACCACTCTCCTTTCACGCAAATGCATATAGATTAAATCTAAAATGCTTCCTTCCTCATCCCTACCCTATTAGATCAATTATCTTATGTACGTATAACTTGAACAGGTAGTAAGAGGCGGCGATTAACAAAAATTCACTATCATTGTAAAGCAGAATGCTTCAGCATGGTTTCTAAATTTTAATTTTTAGTTCTGCTAGATAGTTTACTTATTTAATTCAACACTGTCGATGGCCAAATTACCACTATACTAAGTAACTAATATGTTAATGATTTATAGTTTAGAAAATTAGTAACTATTTTATAAATTGATGTATCCGTGTTATATTAACTTATAATGTCACTAAATTTGCCCAAACCTGTTATCCCCACTTCCGCAAACCAAGAATTTCATGTTGTTTGTGATTGCGAGACAAAAACTTGGGCCAGACCATGACTGAAGAATGGAAGCATTGTCTGCTAACCAAATGGCAAGCCCTCCTTGTCTGTCTGATGATACAACCCGGCGACTGTCAATCATAACTGCCACAGCCGTCAAGGTGTCCGTGTGACCCTGACACAAAACCGATAAACAAGTATTATCTAATTCATTTGATCTATTTTCGTTAGTCTGTGCACTTTTTTATTGTCCTACCTCAAGTCCATAAAAGAGAAACACTGCACAATGCACGTGATATATATCTAAAGGGAATATAAAGAAATCGGCCCGAGCAATTATGTGGTGCAGGGAGAAATTCTTACAAATTAATGTGGCCAACATTGGACCTCTACCTATCTATTAGGACAGAAAAGTTCCCACTAGGAACATGACCGATTTTGTCGGTTCTGTTATGAATGACTAAGTCTTTAACCTACCTTAAACGTGGAAACTACAAGGCCAAGTGTTAGTCCCATACTCTGGCAGTCTTATCTTCAGATCCCGACACAGCAAATAACCCATTCGGCGCAAACGCGACGCATGTTACAGAGGCATAATGCCCTTCTAACGTTGAATACAACTCATGTGTGTTGAGTTGCCATATATTGACCAGACTGTCAATTCCCCCTGGAAAAATACAATTATTTATTTTTAATACACTTTCTTATAACTAAGCTATTCTAAAAATTGTAATAGAAAGTGTGCATAGCATAACCTATTTTAAAAGGCCTCTTGGTTTAGTTGCTAGAGGCCCTTGCTGCTGACTAATAGGTCCCAGACTTGATTCCCGCATGGTACCGGGGATTTTTTTTTTGAAAAGGGAATAATTCCCATGGTCACCAAGGTTTGGTTAGTTAGGCTTAAGTTAGGTTTGAGATCTTCTTTGGCTTTACCCGTAATATTCACCGCCATCATTTCCTCACTTCATCGGGACATGGGAAGAACCTCCACAAAAAGGATGTACGATTAGTACATTTGAACGTATCCTGGACAGTGATACATCAATAATATCTCATCTTTCTACAAATTGGGCTACATATTGATGTAGCCCGGACATGCCATTATTATCATTATTATTAGTTATTTTAATTGCTGTGTTTAGGAAAATTATTTGTTTTTCATCCAAAATATTAACTATTTAAGGACCCAAATATGTGGATAGTGAGCCGAGATTTTGCGTTCTCGTCTGTCACGTGCCTGTTTTTCCTCGCTGTGTTCGTGACTTTTCCCTTGGTCTTTGCAGATGGAGCTACGGGATTATTGTCTCGAGCGTGAATCGATCCTTGACCTTCAAGTGGAATGTCTTGTCGAGTGCGCGGAGAAAAACGCGTGTGGAATACGGTTAAAAGCCTTGCTTCCGAGTCAGCGCAAAGGAGAACTTATGTTTGCGCGTCGATAGAATACGCGTCGTAGTGTTGGGTTCGTTGACGACCCAGGTTATAAATCCAGTTGGAACATTAGTTGGTTGAAGTGTGACCCAACTCAAGCTGGAGAGTCTTGTTTCTATAATGTGTGTAATCACTCTAGCGTCTTGATGAGAATTCATCATTTTGTGTTACAAGCAATGTCCATGAAACAGATTTCACTTGTTTGACAACGTGATTATTATCGCGCATTTTATTCATACTGCCACCCGGGTTTTAGGAAGAGACCTTTGGTTTCGTTATGCTGACGTTTGAAACCAGAGCAATCATGTTGTAATTTAATTATTTAATACACCTTTTCTAAGTGAACTGATTGACCATTTTACTGAGTCTCTCTGTAAATAGATCCCTGTGTAAGCAATTATTCCAGTTAACATGGTGTTCGGCAATTTTACAAGGGTTATTCTATACGTACGCAGAAAGTTCGGCACTCTTGACGCAGCTTAAACGTAAGTTGATTAAGTCAATCCCTCTGGAACTCGAACCCCAAAACCTAAGTATATCATGCTAAAACTTGCATGGTTATTATCCTACAGAATATGATAAGCTATTATCTGAATCTATTAAACTATTCCAAAGATATACAAAAGAATATGGCTGGCCCTTCACCGGGACACAACACAACACTTGATTATATCATACTAAAACATGCCTGGATAAATATTCTAGATAATAATAAAAATTATGCCACAATCATTTAAGTGGTTCTATAGATGTTTATAAATATTCGGATGACCTGTCACCGAGACTCACACCAAAACACATGATTGTCTCAGACTAAAACATGCTTGGATTAATATTCTACAGAATGAGAAAAACTACATCAAAATCGGTTTAGTGGTTCCATAGATGTAAACAAATATCTGGCTGACCCTTCACCGGGACTCACACCAAAACACCTGATATTAATCATATGTCTCAATAAAACAACAACAGTATTTATCAAACTTTTTACTAATAGTTATTTTGTGGCCGCTATGGTAACATTAAATAAATTATGGTATCAAACTGTGGTCACACAAAGCTATAGACGGCCATAATTACTTAGAAGAAACAAATAAAATTCACTTTTAAAACTAAAATACATCCAATGGATATGATTTTATCTAAAGAAAAATTTTTTGGTCCATCCGGAAATAATATGAAGTATTTTAAATCAGAATTGGGACTCTTAAACGATATATTATGAGATTTTTTAAACTCAGATTTCTAAAAATAAATTGACACTCTTTTAAAATTTATTTGTTATGTGCGTTACATGTGTGGAATATAATAATTAATCATTAATACATTCATAAGTATCTATTCACAGTAATTAAGATTTTGAAAAGAGGGAAACCTGCTTTATGCCACCATGTAAAGCCAATAAATATGGGTAGCACTGCCAAAATAGCCTGTGACGTGGTTAAATATTTAACAGCTAAAAAAATGCCAGCCCATTTGCTAATGAGAGCAAACATAATTAATTAACTAAGTATCTAATAAATAATTGATTTTGTATGGAAAAGAACAAAAAAGTGAAATTAATTTAGTAGATCAAACCATTTGGGCATCACAAAACGATATAACCCCTTCCCCATTCTCCTTTCCCAACAGTCAAGATACAATTTTATGGACTTGAGATCTTCTCTGACTTCAGCCTTGGCCGTAGCTATGCAAACTGTTTGACAGTCATGTGTGGGAGGGCTGAGCCAGCAAGTTGCTGCCTTTCAACCTCGACGGACTGTATGCCTACATAATGGAGCCATTCATCTTGCCTATATTCCTGTGCAATCACTCACCATGGTGGAAACGCCATTAAAGTAAAGAGCAACTACATTTTCCCACCTGACACCCATCTTTCCAATGATTTTTTGATTTCATTAAAGATACATTTTGCGTTTGTTTTTTGTAACCGTTCTAAGCCATTAAATTGCATTAAACCACCACGATTTGTCATGCCTGCCTGAAATCTGTCACTTAAGGTCAAATACTGCTCCCACGTGACACGTTGACTTACTACACGTGACACGGCTAATCAGTTATATCAATATATGTATTTTCTGGTTTAATTTTTTCTTTCTGCTGTCCTTTTTTTTAAATTCTCATTGCCATTGGGGGTGCGGTCGCAACCCCACGCTCCCCAATAGCTACGCCTATGACTTTGTAAAAAAAATTGCACACGCGTTTGTCTTTATATTATATATAAGAAAAAATAAATAACGTTACTAATAGAAGCTTCCAAAACGTAGTTATGTTTCAAGCATTTATTCCAAAAATAAATTATCACTCATAAATAAAATCCATACCAGTAACAGCCATAGTTCCATCCCTGGAGATGTCCAAACAGGTTATGGCAGCTGTGTGGTGTTGGACATATTGAGAGGAAGTAGTCCGTGAGTCAGTCTTATCCAATAACAACCCTTCAATTTCCGATACAGCTGTTGAGCCATCACGTCGGAAACTCCAAAATGTTATCCTATTACCACCTATCATACACAATTTAAATTTAAATTAATCATATAAAAAGTGAAACCTCACTATTCAATTTATAATAGCTTTATGAATATATAAGATAATAAATATTATCAAAATTGTAGTGATGTTTTTAAGATAAATATTTATTTTGCATCAAATAAAAACCAAACTTAATTATTGTTGTTATTAAAGTAGGAAGGAACGGGAAATTTATATTATTAAGTTGTTGGTTATTCTGGGTTTGCTCAAAATGAAACTTCACCCAAGAGCTAGGCCAGTTTTAAATATAAAGTCAGTATAAAGCATCACATTAATCTAAAATGTGCCCACATAATGACTCTCTCTCTCTCTCTCTATATATATATATATATATATATATATATGATGAATGTGTTAGCAAATGTATACCTGCTGTGAGAAGAAAATCATCTTTATTCGTGACTTTGACTCCTGTGACTTCTGTGGAATGGCTTGTCAATGTGCGATTTATTCGGCCACTGTGCATATCAAAAAGGTAAATCTTTCCATCTGAGCCCCCAACAACTGCACGGCAATTATCTTGGGCCAGGCATAAAGACTTCACCTAAAATATTGTTGCAAAATATAGTGTTTTTCCTTTGATAACCTAATAGTACAACCAACTATTTTAATACTTACATTAGTATGTACAAAATAATATTATATGTATATATATTAATTTACTAATATGTTCTCATCGTGAAGTTAAACAAAACTATAATGTACTAATTTTTCGGTCTAGGGAAAATATGGTAAGTATTTCAGTGTATAAATAACTAAACAAGTCATGCTATAGCGATTTTTTAGATAATTGGACAGTTTAAAGTTATTTAATAGATAATTTTTAAAATTGTTTAAACTGACTTATACTTGTAGCGGTTAATTTCGGAGTTTTAAAAACATGTTTTTCAGTACGTATTGGATTCAGTAAAATTTATGTTTAAAAAATGTATTATGAATGTTTTAAAATATAATAACAGTCATATATCACTGAAAGTGCTTGCCATTATAACATGTCCAATGCCGCATGCCTTATTCCTATGTAACCTGTTGTACATGCATGCTTGCACAGCTTTGCTCTTCCGGCACTATGCGCCGAAACTTTGAGATCATTTTAATAGTATTAGCATAATTTTCCAGGTGTAAATGTATAGGGATTTTGTATTATTTTTGGTTCAAACAAACTATATGTGCAGTTTGGGTGTTGAATTTCCGAACAATCTGTATAATAAGTAATGAGTTGGTCTACGACACACTTTCCTGTGACATCTATAGATTATTTTTTAAAGAACATAAAACTATATGAGAAAGGAAAAAAAAATGTGTAAGAGGAACAAGGGAGAGTTTCAAATCAAGAATTTTTTCCAAATCTTTATTAAATTTTTCCAGTTTCTTTTTACTAATATAGTGAGCTCCAAGACCAATTTCAGGGGTCAACAGAACAGGGCATAATATTTTCTAGGATATATTGAGTCACGACTAAAGGCTTTAATATAATAGTTAACTTGCTAGCTTTACTTGATTCTACCTTATCTGAATCCAAAGCTTTGCTATAATTTAAATCATGGGTCTTCTTACCTCCGCCTTGTGACCTCGCAGAATGTGAATCTCTGTCCCAGTAGCAAGTAGTGTAGGTAGGTTGATTGTTTTCGCCGCGCCAGAAGGAACAGGGAACGTTTGAAACATCGAGCAGAGTGATACCAATGGTAAATTGATATTTTTTAAAAGATTGAAGCCCCAGGGACCATAAGCAAACGTGCAGTCGGAAAACCTTAAACCCAAAATAATCAACATATTTAATTATAATTTTTCATGTGTAATTAAAAGAAATAATAATACAAATTATTAGGGTTGTGGGAACGAGGAAAGGGGTTTGGGAGTGCCGATCCCTTCATAAATGGGTAAAGGCACCGAAACCTTTTTTTTGTGCTGAAGGTCCCTACTTGGAGTTTTGTAGCGAGTATCAGCCCAAATTACTATTACTTTTTATCAGGTGGTTAAGGTAATTACGTGAACTATTATAACTGGATACCGCATGAAAGAGCAAGAATCCAGGTTGGTTGTTGTTACTTTTCTGTCTTATAATTTAGAAAGTTGGGGACAGAGCACCAAGTGTAAGAAAGAAATTGAAATAGTTTTTTTCGAAAATTTGATAAATATTATCATCATTTGGAATAAAGTCAATTTTATTAAAAACATCTAGAACATATTCTGTTATAAATAAATAAAAAATGAACAAACAGTAGCGTTGTTATTTGTTATGCTTAAAGCATATGTTGTTTTAAAAATTTAGTTTTTCCTAAATTCAAAAAAACAAAACTTTTTACGGTCCTAAAAACACTCATTCTCCAAATCAAAAAGTTAAGCCCAAAGGTTTTGGCTTAACAAAAGGGATAAAAAATGAAAGGGAAATGTTTCTGAATATGTTATTTATATTTAAGGTTTTGGAAAAAAAAGTGTGATTTTTTGGGCTATTTAGAGGCACGCTTTTGATTTTTTGTTTGGGTATGAGTAGCTTATACAGAGAAATTATTTTTTGAAGTCGTAGTCCCATGACTTCTTTGGTGCTGCGACAGCTGACGGGGTTTTTAAACGCACCCGAACCAAAAAATGTATCCCTACCCCAACCTTTTATCTGCAAAAACAAAAGTTTGCAGCTGTCACTTCTGACAGTTTTAAAATTTAGGTATATACCTAAATGTTGACTGTCAGAAGTCAGCTGGAGGGTCAGTCAGCACCAAAAAGCCATGGGGCTACGAGCCTCACTTTTGAGTGAGTTTGTTCCTAGCTTTGATTTGGAATTGGATGACTCCCAACTAAGGGTTAGGTCAACCATCATCTATTATGTGTTGAAGTATAAGGTATAAACATCGAGGGGGC